>JANAVB010026516.1:0-175000 GCA_029216955.1 Iris pallida
AGAGAGAGAGATGGGAGCGGAGAGGAGAAGAGAGAGCGGTCGGAAGAGCTGGGAGAAGAGAAGAGCGGGGATGCTTGGGTGGAGTCGGAGAAGGTACGGGGGGAGGAGGTGAGGGGGAGGAATGGGGAGAAGCGCGGGAAAGAGGGGACGGATCGGTGGTCCGGTGGAGGAGATCGTCGCGGGGTTTTCACCGGCGCAGGGAAATTCCAGGGCGGTGGCGCACGGCGATCGATGGCGGCACGGCCGGAGGGGCGTACCAGAGGGGTCGAGGCACGGAGCACGTTCGGCCGAGATGGTTGGCACCGTGCGGCGGTGGTGAGACGCGGGGCGGGCTCCTCTGCGAGCGCGCGCGCACGGGGTGGACCTGGTCGCGGTGGCTACGACTAGGCGGGGGCGCGATCGAGGCGACGAGGGCCGTCTCAGACGGACGGGCACGACAAAGTGCGGCGGAGGTGATCATGGCGTGGTGGTGTGTCTAAATTTTGGGTTTTTTTTTATTTTTGGGCTGGCGACCGCTCATGGTGGCGGTGGAGATCGGTTTTGTGATGGTGGTGGACTCGGTGGGCGTTAGAGGATTTGGCCGGAAAGTGGCCGGGATAGGTGGTACGGGCTTGGAGTGTCAGGGTGTCGGAGGGCTGGTGGTGGTGTCGGTAGGCTGTGGTGGTGATGGGGCAGCGGGCGGAGCAGTACACTGGGGTGGCGGTGGATGGCGACGGTGTACGGTGGCGGGGTCGATGTTGGCTGGATCGGGTGACGAAAGGGTGTGTGCTACGGTTGTTGGTGCTAGCTGCTGTGGAGACGAGGAAATCGAGGAAGACGGGTGGTCGGGAGTTCGACAGTGGTGGTGGCGGCGTGGATCGAAGGTTGTGGGTTCTGTAGAGTTAGGTTTTAGGGTTAGAATTGGGTGTCGGGGAAGGAGGATGACGTGTCCGGGTGGACACGAAGATGGTGACAAGTATATGTAAAAGGTAGATTGGAATAAGATTGGAATGACACCCAGGGTCGGACCCGAGACCGTCACGGCTGACACGGAGAGATGGACACCGACACGGGGCACGTACACTTTGTGGAAATTATTTGTGGAGACAATTATGGAGAAAAGAATTTATGGATGAGTACCTGCCTTTTATAGGATGTAGAAATTCCCAGTTGGATAAGGTTTAGGAGTAGTTTAAACCCAAAAATATATAATTCGCACTTAATTTAAAATCAATCAAATCCAAATCCAAATACAAATCCAATTTAAATTTAATTAAATTCTTTTAGTTTAAAATAATAGGATAAATCAATTTTCAAACGTAGATAATATTTTAGCTATTTAATATATCCATAAAATTAATTCAAGATTTAAATTGCCACAATAATTTCAAAATGTTTTCCAAAATACTATAATAAATTTTAAAAATACATTATTTAAAAATAAAATAAAATATTTATGAAATATATATGTAAGCACAAATAATGTATACATGATTATGCTTTCCTAGTATACAATAAAATATTATGATTAATAACTGCTAAAAACACAGGCTTTCTATAGTAAGAATAATAATTAATATAATATTTTGAAAGTATAAAATAAAATAGGGAAAATGTTTTTCTAAAATATGTATGTTCGCACATATTCGCACTCGACGAGCAAGAAAAAAAATCTTGCGCGCGACGTACAATACATTATTGAGACGTATAAATACAAGAAAAAGAAATTTTAGCACCAATTTAAAAAAATATTTAGTAGAAATTTAGGGGTTTTACAACGACGAAGGATTTTGAACGAATCGAGCTGCCCAATCATTGTCTGATGGGTGGCTGTTAATGCATTGCCCGTCTTTGATGGGCTGGCCCAGAGGACGACGTGACCGCTGATGTTGCCTTTATCTACTAGTACCGCGTATGCCCTGGAAGTATACTACCATGTCAGTCTGTCGGATGGCGCTGGCACGAGTGGACAGATACTCTTTTTTGTGTCTGTTCCTCCTTTTACCGATGAAGAAGTAATAGGCGTACATCTTGACGGTACTGCATCTCCCCATTTCTTGTCCGAGAAGATGCTCCGCTGGTTGCAGAATATCGTCCTGCACATCTGGTGTATCGTAATCGTAACTCCGTCGTTTTGGAGCCTTACTTACCCAGTCGATTCTCTCGGCAATTTGGGTATAGTCAAATGTTCTTGGATAATCCCAGTTCCTGTCTGGGTTTCAAGGGTAGCATTTTAGACGACATCCGGGTTGGCATTATTATAGCACGGTTCATACCCGTGCCAGCTTCTCCATACATGATGCTAGAGAGTCGGGGCATATTTTGTACATGGCGGCCCTATACCATGTCATGGTAAATAAGCCCCCTAGTGATTTTGACCCAAGTACCAGCTTCATTACTGGTACTGGTTTGGAGGAGAAGCCAAAAGAGTCCCAGACGGACCAAGAAGGAGAATACAGTTAGGTGTCTGACTCGAGTCTATAAATGTGGAGGAGGAGGATGACCCTGATAACCTGCTTCCTCCTGCAGGCGATTCGGTGGCAGATCTGCCCCCTGTTGTGCCTAGTCCTTCACGTAAATAAGCAGGCATGAGTCCTTTGTCGTCGGCAGAACTCGCCCCCAAAAATGGGCCGCGGTCAAGCCTCGCAGGACGCGCACTAGGGAGAGAAGTGATGACGTCGAAGCCGTTTCAGAGGTGAATCGAGTTACGGCCACCTTTTTAGTTCTTCTTTTCTGAAATATAATCTGATCATCATTTTTTTTCTCTGTAGGCGTCAGGAGAAGTGAACTTCCCAGAGCTGGCTATCGCTTCTGAGGTTGACCCTGTTATAGCCACTTTAATTGGTGCTATGACCGAGCTTCCTTCCACCACGGTCGTCCCAGCGACGGCTAAGATTCTTCGTGCTGCTGACATCTCAACCAGGGATGATGTGGGCTTTACTGAACTAATCCCTGAGGTTGCTGAACCATGGCTGGTTGATACCAACCCAGTTGTATCCATTTTCGGAGCGGCTGGGACAGAGGAAGCAGCTGTAAGTGGCTCAGGTGCCGCTGCTGAAGAGGATATGGCGGCTGTGAGTGAGCTTCAGGCTCAGGACCCTCCCCTGGTAAGCTATGTCATGTCTTGACTAGTGAGGAGGTTTATTTGCTCTATCTTCATATCCTTCGGCTTAAGTTGATCGATGGTTGTTCCGGACACAGAGGTCCTGCTCCTTTACAGTCGACAACGAACATTATCGCGAGAGAAGTTGCCGGAGGGGATCTAGGGGAAGAAACGCCTCTTTCTCATCTAGCTCAGATCGAGGGACCTCTTGCCGGATCGAGTTCAGAGGACAAGTAGTGGGACTGCCGGGGCGGGAGAAATGGTCCCTGCACCCACCTCGGTTAATGTGGCTTTATCACTGAAGGTTGATCTTTCTGCACTGCCAAGTCTTCGAATCCTTCGGGCTACGGAAGAGAAGATGACTGCTGTTCAGGAGTCTTATCGCTCGAAACTTGTATCCCTAGTGATAGGGGCATCAAGTTCTGGTACATCTTTTTCGCAATCGTCTTCTACTCTCTCAGCTACTCTTCCTTTAACACCATCCTCTTCGAAAGTTCTGGACGAATCGTCGAAGGACGTGATTGAGAGTTTTTACCGCCATTTGAAACGAGGGGTCGAAGCTGCCCTGAAAGAGGGACATCTTTTGTACTGGCTCGTCAATGTGCCCGCGGTCAAATTGAACTTCTCAGAACGCTCCATCACGGGGCAGGGATGGTCGACCTCTCATGACCCAGTTTCAAGGGCTACGACAACTTGATATGTCTTTGCAATAGAAAAGGTAAAGATGGTACTGGATACGTCTAAGCCTGCTCTAGTGAAGGACCTTCAAGATCTGTCTCTGAGGTATGATCAACTAAGCCGTAGAGGAGAACTGTTTGGCTCGAGAAGAGGCCACATCTCGTATGATAGCCGATACCAAGAGCAGATCCTCCAACTTCAGATAAAGTTAGCTTCTTTAGAATCTGAGCTCCAGGCCTCAAGGAGTTAATTTGCCGGGAGATCGACCAGGTCACCCGAACCTCTGTTGCCCTAGAGTGTGCGCTGAAGAAACTTGAAGACCACTGGCAGGCTCATGCGTATCTAGATGATGCAGAAAGGTTGACTCAAGAGGCCGAGCGCCGGGCCACACTGAGGATTGAGCAGTCGACAACCAAACTAAAGGACCGGCTCAGAGAACTGTGCGTCGTCAAACCATAATCGAATTTTTCTCTCTTTATTATTATGTCCCTCCATTTAAAAAAAACCAGGGACGTGGTCCCAGGAAAATATAGCACTTTGACTTTAAATGAATGAGTATGTTTATCTCATCCTTTATTTGTGGTATCTGTTCTGTTTGTATAGTATCTTTGGTGTTATGGTACTCGCCCCACTGGGGGACTTTCTGTGGACCTATTATCCTTGGCATACCTTGGTCTTAGGTATGGATAATAAGATCGATAGAGAAACCCAGCATATTTACTTGAACGTAGTAAACATGAGGTTTGATGGTAGAACCTTCCTACTCAGAGGTACTGAGGACATGGTAGGGATGGGCCCAATGTAGATACATAGAACAACTCCGTGGTAAGGTGGACGTGGAAGTTCTACGTATTGGGCGAAAGAATGCCATGGAACAACTGGGCTCCAGAGGCATGTGATGATGAAGAAAGAGGTGCATGAACTAGAGGACCTAGTACAACATTTGTGGTCAGCTGCAGACATTTATGGTCAACTGTAGACATTTGTGGGCCTATTACCCTTGGCGTACCCTGGTTTTGGGTACGGATAATAAGTCGAGAGAAAACCAACATACTTACTCAGAGGTAATGAGGACGTGGTAATGTGGGGTTTTACAACGGAGTCTTCCTACTCAGAGGTAATGAGGACGTGGCAGGAGTGGACTCAGTAAAGGATACATAGAACAACTAAGAGGTAATATGGACGTGGAAGTTCCATGTAAGGGGTGATTTGTTTGTGATGGAAGAGAAATATCTCAAAGGTGAGATCGACATGGTTGTTTCGAGAATTTTGTGGATCTGTTACCCTTTTTTATGCACTGAAAGCGCGGGTAACAGATTCTGAAGAAAATGTTCTTTTAGAGAGGACGTTCAGAGGTAAGATCATACATGACTTGCTGTCCAGAATATAAGATATGAATTCATTTGGGATGACCAGAGCGTAAGTTTAGCGGTACCTAAGGGTACATAACTCACAATCCAGTTGATTCGGAGGGTATCGTTTAGACATAATATTTCTTCAGGAACTTGCTGTTGATGGGCATCATGAGCAATTCTCTATTTTGCTTTGTGAGACGGTATGCACCATTGGAGAATACAGCCTCAATGATAAATGGGCCTTCCCACTTGGGCTGGAACTTATCGGCGGTTTTATGAGTCATAACCATCGGCCTACGAGCTGCCAAAATGAGATCGCCTACTTGGAATGTTCTCAGTTTGAACTTTTTATTGAAGGCTCCGGAGATACGTGCTTGATAAAACTCGATTCGTTGTTGAGCTAGCAGGCGCTTCTCATCTAAGGCCTCCAATTCTTGTAGCCGACGACGGTAATTATCATCCGACGTTAGTCGGTAAGTGAAGGCGACGCGGAGCGAGGGGATTTGAGTTTCCAATAGGAGAACTGTCTCACTTCCTTATACCAAAGAGAATGGTGTGTTCCCAGTGGCTGTCCGGACTGTAGTACGGTATGCCCATAAGCATTCGCCAAGCTTTTTATTCCATTCGCATTTGTTTGAGGACACAAACTTCTTGAGAAGCTTGATTATGGTTTTGTTGAATGGTTCAGCCAGACCATTAGCCGTCGGGTTGTATGGTGTTGAAGCAATATTCTGAATTCGATGTTTGTCGCAAAACCGACAAAAGGTGTGGCTTGCGAACTGCGGACCATTGTCATGGATGATCCTTCGAGGTAGTCCAAAATGATAGATGACGTGATGCATGACGAAGTTGATCACGTTTGATGTCTTTACTTCTGCGAGCGGAACAGCTTTCGCCAATTTGGAGAAGTAGTCCGTAATCGCGAGTATAAAGCGGTGTCCTCTGGATGAAGGCGGGGTGATTGGACCATTGATATCCATTCCCCATGCCTCAAATAGCTAGGATGCCACCGTCGGATGTAGGAATTCGGATGGTTGATGTATGAAATCCGCATGGACCTGACAAGCTTTATATTTTCTTGCATAGTCTATCGCATCTGCTACCATCGTAGGCCAGTAATAGCCCATCCGGCTAAGGCAATCTTGTAATTTAGGGCCAGGCTGATGGGCCCCGCAAATATCGTTGTGAGCTTCGTATATGGCTTCTTTGGCTTCCATATTTGACAAACACCGGAGTAGTAATCCATCATAGGATCGCCGATACAACATTTTTGTCTCTGTATCAAAGAAGAATCAAAGAGAACGTCTTCTAATAGAAGTGGCTTCTTTCGGATTTTCCGACAAGATACCATACACTACGAAGTCGATAAATAGAAGTCTCCAGACCTGTGTTTCGTCGATCGTCAGGGTAGAATAACTCACAGCAAATTGTACGTTGTTCTTAGGACAAACCAATTCATGGGCTATTATGTCAACCAAATGATGAACATAATTTGGAACTGCCAGGGAAGCGGCAAGGCCCGCTAGGACATCAGCTTCAATGTTCTGGAGTCTGGGAACATGTTCTATGAAAAACCCTTCAAAGGACGTAATGATGGCAATTGCTATTTGATGATAGGGGATCATGTCTTCATGGCAAACTTCATACGAACCCTGGATCTGATTAACGATTAACTGTGAATCGCCATATTCTTCCAGGTACTCTATCTCCAGTTTCTTTGTAAGTCAAAGGCCGATAACCAAGGCGTTGTACTCGGCCACGTTGTTTGAACAAGGTTTCGTGAGGGAGTATGCCCGATTGATCACCAATCTAGAGGAAGAAATCAGTACCACTCCGACTCCAACGACGATATTGCCCTTGGGTCCGGTTCTTGAAGTACCGTCGAAGAACATTCGTTAGACGGTATCATGGGAAGCCATATTTGAATTGGCGACCTCGTCTGGAATCTCTTCATATACTCTGGTTGCCTTCGAACCTGGATGGGACGCTAAAAAGTCTGCCAAAGCTTGACCTGTAACAGCATTCTACGGGAAGAAGATCATGTCGTAGGAGGACAATAATATCGCCCAGGTAGCGAGGCGAGAGCTGAGTGCACCTGGTTTGGTCATAAGGACCCTAAGGGGGTTGACTCGTGATATAACATGGATGGTCTGTCCTGTAACATAGTGTCGCGTCTTCTGAATGGCGAACATCAAAGCGAGGCACTCCTTCTCCACGATGGTGTATCTACGCTCAGGCCCTATCATCATTCGGCTTAGGTAATAGATAGCTTGTTCATGTCCCGCATCATTGTTTTGTGCTAGTAGAGCACCGAGGGAATGCTCCATCGCTCGCACATAAAGCAAAAACGGCTTTCCAGCAACCGGGGCCACCAGGACTAGAGGTTTTGACAGATATTCTTTAATATTATCAAAGGCACGTTGGCACTCTTCATCCCATACGAAGGAGACGCCTTTCTTTATGAGGTGTGTGAATAGTTGACATCGTCCGGAGAGGTTAGAGATAAACCTCCTGATATAAGCTAGTCTTCCTTGAAGGCCTCTGAGCTCACGAAGATTTCTCAGGGGACCCATCTCCATGATTGCCTTTATTTTCTCAGGGTCTATATGGATACCCTAGGAGGTAATAACAAAACCCAAGAATTTTCTACTGGATACACCCAAGAAGGATTTGGTAGGATTCATCTTTAAATTGTGTGCTCGCATCAGGTCGAATACTATCCTCAAATCGTGCAGATGGTCTTCCTTAGAGCGGCTTTTGACGGCGATGTCATCGATGTAACATTCCACTATCTTACGCAGGTGGTCTCTGAAGATGATACTCATAGCTCGTTGATATATGGCACCGGCATTCTATAAACCAAAGGGCATGACTATATAGTAGTACACGCCAATCGGTGTTCGGAATGATGTATGCTTTTCATCGTCAAAAAACATCTTGATTTGATTGTATCCTGAAAAGCCATCCATGAAGGACATGCGCTCAAAACCACATGTGTTGTCAATCATTATGTCCATAATAGGAAGAGGGAACTCATCTTTAGGATACGCTTCGTTCAGATTTCGGAAGTCGATACAAATTCGTATCTTCCCATTCTTCTTGAGGACCGATACTATGTTGGCTACCCAGTCTAGATGTTGTTCCTCACAAATGAAGCCGCTGGCTATTAGTTTTTTGACCTCAACTTCGATTGAATTCTTGAAGTCTGGGCGGAACCGTCATTGCTGTTGCTGGACCGGCTTTGCGTCCGGATAAATATTGAGCTTATGGAGTGCAATCTCGGGGTTTAGCCCTAGTTTGTCTTCATAACTCCAGGCGAACACGTCGATATACTCTCTGACGAGTTGCAATAGCGACTCCCGCTCTTCGTTTGTCAGACTTTTGCTAACAAAGATTGGCTTTCGAGAGGATTCATCGCCGAGATCAACTTACATAACCTCATCTTCGGTAGGGAGATCTTTTTGTTCGAAATGCTTCTCCCATTGCGCATCTAGCTGTTGGACCCAAGGCTCTAACTCAATAAGTTCCGGTATGTCTTCGTCTTCTTCGTAGGTGTCAGCAAAATGCCATATTGATAGACCACGTTGCCTGAGTACGTCCCCGATGCTGACATCTGAATCAGAAGTGGATGATCCGGTCGAATGAGAATGCCATTCGCATTCCTCATCCAAGCTCTCCGGAGTTGTTGCAGGTGTAACATAGCCTAGACCATGTCTGGTCTTGCTGTAATAATCCTATGGTTTTCCAGCCGGGACTGGCAATTTCAAAGGTAATCGCTGGCCGGTGCCGTGGTTCAAGCCTGGTGTAGTCTTCATATCATACCCTTGTTTTTGTATGAGGTACTTGGATCGGGAACTATATAGATAAAAGGGCAGTCTTTCGGTGCTGGGCTCGAAATCGACTTCTTCTGGCCTGAAGGACTGTTGGTCATTCTTCCGGCCGAAGATGATTGGATGATCCTCTCCCGCGACTATGAAGCAAGCACCTTCCACGGGAGTAAGTTGGTTCGTGGTATAGACATTTGTCACATGTGTGTGTAAGTTGATGCCCATACCGTGTTCCATAGCATACATTATACGGAGCTTGTTAAGCTCGAGGTAGTTCAAAGATAACCCTTTGTTGATAGAATAAGGTATCTTCTCTGGCGATATTATATCATCGGCAGAGGAAACATCAGTGTGCGCAATCATATATTTGGCTAGCTCTATCTCCTCTTCAGCAACTCCCTGTATTATTAAAGATTGGGAGGATGACCTGGGCAGCTTGATCGTCAAAGGTTCCACTGGTGGTGCTGGACGTAGCGTCGTTGGCTTACTAGCGATCCTTGGTTCAGTGCTGGGCTGTCGATTTGTCCTGGGGAGACGAGTGACCATCGGCTTAACAGAAGGATTTTTTTCTTCTGATTGTTGTTAGCAGGCTCTTGCAGTCTGATTGTCATCGGCTCCACAGTGGGTCTCGGCCCCTGGCTAGTCCTTGGAAGTCGGATAACCATTTGCCCTTTTTGTGCAGTGAGCACCGGTAGACTGGTTACTTCTTTATGCAGAGTGGCTACAAGAGGTACGGTTCTGCCTGGTTTGCAGGCCTGGAGATGGATCTTCAGAGGTTCTTCTGATCCCATTATAGCCTCTGTTTGATCTTGAGCATTCTCTTCAACCAGATGCTTCTTCGATTTCTCGTACAAGCAGACATCCAAATAGTAGGATTCAACCCCTTTGAAGGAATCGACGTCGGTGAATTCCGTTCTTACGAAGCCGTATTTATCGACATATTTGAAGCACTGGTGCAATGTGGAGGGCACGATCACATAATTGTGTATCCAAGGACGCCCTAGGAGAATGTTGTAGGACGTATCTGCGTCTATGACGTAGCAAGTCACTTTCGACTGGAGGTCGCCAATTTGGCATTTCAGACGAATCTTTCCAATAGGATAGCTTCTTCCTGAATTGAAACCGCTAATGACGATATTGGTAGGGGTTAGCCGATGCATAGGGATGCGTAGAAGGTGAAGCAAGCTCTTCGGAATGATGCTTATTGAAGAACCAGGATCAATGTGCATTCGATCTACTTTGATGTCACCGATGTATCCAGTGTAATATAAAGGACGATCGTGCAGGTTGGTCTTGATGAGCATATCCTGCAGAGTGAACACGATGTTGGGCATTGCACCTGCACAATTACTGTCCGAGAAATTCGCTGGCGGGCTCTCCCCTGTCAGCTTGACCTGAGCCAAATAAGCGTCAACATTCTGAAGTACTTCATTCAGTGCGACATAAATATCCTTGGAGAGCCTCAAGAGCTCATATAATGACAATTTTGCTGGTGTGTTGGCCAATTGTGCCAGGATATCAAAATTGTAAGGCCTCTCCTGCCCCTGAGGTACGTCTTTACGGAGTGGCTTGTCAAAGCGGGTCTCCTTTAGCTTAGGCTTGTCCGCCGACGGAGGCTGAGAAGGTCATGGGGCATCAGCAGTGGTCGGTTGACGATCTTCAACTGAGTTACCCGATATTGGTTGAGATTGTGCACCGGACCGGGTAACGACAGCTGTTGCTTCTTCGGCTTCGGCTGAGATTGTGTGGCAAGACTTAGACTTTTCGCTCTTTTTCTTGCAGGTGGAGGATGATGCTGACTGAGTTACTTCAGGCACCAAGTCCGGATGGACCCACATGACCTTTCCTCGTGACGTGGTGAGGGCCACCAGCCCAGTCGTCTGGTCTCGGGGAGGTGGAAGATTAGTGACCTCCATTATTGTCCGGGGATGGGTACTACGCTATCTTGAGTCCTCGTTGGAGGGAAGCTGTCGAATTTGACAGACACCATGTTGGCATCTACTGTTACCTTCTCGAAATCAATGGATAGAGCCTTGGAATCGATGAGGTTCTGGATGTACCGCTTCAATTGGAAGCAGTCCTGGGTAGCGTGGTGGACGTGGCGATGAAAGTGACAGTACTTCGGGCTCTCCATCTCTGCAGGTCGAGGTTCACGTCTCGGTAGAGGGAGATGATTTCTATCCCCTTGTAAGAGCATATCAAAGATGGGCTTGACATGGCTATCCTCGAAGGAGTAGGTCACCTGAGGCCACTGTTTCTCTACCTGCTTTCGTTCAGGCTTCTGCGCTGTATCGGCAACCATAGCCTATTTTCCTTTTGTGTCCCGGTTATTAGAGGAACTACCGTTATTGTTGTTATTAGTATTAGGGCGTTTGACCTTATCCTCTCCATCCGTGATATGTAACCCCAGTTGGTGAGCCTTCTTCAATTTTGCTTCTGCGTTAGTGGCGCTGATGATGAAGGCCTTCCAGTCTTTAAATTGATCTTCGTCCATCTAAAAGCTGATTGTGGGGAGCAGCCTCTTTTGGCAAATCTCAATTAAAGAGGAGTCCAGGTTACCAGAGGGCAATTTCATCGCGGTTTGGCGAAACCGTTCGATGTAATTCCTTGTCAGTTCTTTTTCTTCTTGAATAACATCCATGAGGTTTGACATCGTCACACCTTGTCCCACCTCGTAGAACCTTTCCAAGAACATACGTTTGAAGCCGGCAAAGGAATGGATGCAGTTATCCTGCAGATTGCGGTACCAATCGAACGCGACCCCCTCCAATGCCTCGATGAATAATCGCATGAGGATGGCATCGTCATGCGGCAGATGGGCTGTCGTGACCTCGAAGTAGGTCATATACCAGCTCACAGAGGTCTTTCTGTCATATTGATTGAAATTGAATGGTTTGTATCGTGGAGGGAAGCGGACATCTCTCCATGCAACAGGATACGGCTGTCGTATCCTGTGGTCCTGAGAGTATTCTCAGGCGTGAAACATTGCACGGAGCTTCTGGACTTCTCTTCTCGTCTCCCTAGCTTCTTCTGCAGCAGTGGGAGTCGATATTTCGGGTGGGTTGTTGTCCGGGGTTGGCGCGGTTGTGTTTGAGTCCGAATTGATGGCGGGACCCAAGCTTGTTTGACCAGATGTCCTTGCTTGTAGGGCCGTTAGGGCAGCCTTGATCTCATCCACTGACTTAACCAAGGTTTGGAGTATGGCCTCAAGAGTGTCGAGGTGCTGCCGATCACTAGGACCGTCTTGGTTGTTATCAGTCATGAACACCGTCCTCACATGAGGAGAAGTGGAAGGAACTGTAGAAGACGTGCCATCCGAATCATACCCTCACATAGAGAAGTCGTCGGGATATGTAGGAATATTCTCCTCTAGTTTGGACTCGGAGGAGGTGCTACCCCCTGCATAGGAGGTTGCCTCATCTTGGACGTTTTCAGGGACGTCTGAGTCTGTTGTATCTGTTGGGGGATTGTTTCCCCTGGTTCATCTTCTTGAAATGTCGGATTGTTGTGAATGTTCGGAGGAGTGCTACCCCCAGCTCCAACTACCCCCAGAGATGTAGATGATGAATCTCCAAGTGATGAAGGTTTCGTCTTTGAGCGGGTACCTTGATAAACCCCTCCTGTGACGGCTGTGGACAACCCCCTAGATGAGAGTTTCTTGGCCGTGCTGGTTGAGATTGTCGGGCTGGACATATTTATTTTCTTCCCTCCCTTGCCGGTAGGGACCTTCCGGGTAGAATTACAGGAGGTAAAAGGAAGCACCTTGTCCTCCGAGCTTTGTTGTAGGACCGGTTCTGGCTGCTGCAGTCGATGAAAGATGGACTGTCGGTCCTCTTGTACTATTGTCTTGTTGTAGCAGCAATTGACGATGACTTGAGTGCTGTGACGTCCATGGAAGGACTCTTTGTACGCCAAGGTTTCTTTTTTTTTCTTGCGCTTGTGAAGGATCACATATCGCAAGTCAAGGACATCTCGATCAACCTTTGCACTCGTTTTGTGGGCCCGAGAATCCCGAGCACACGAGTGCATAGGCATCATGTTTGCTCCCTGATGCGGGGCTAGTAAAATTACTTACCCTCGATTATTGTTGGAAGAATCTTGAGAACCACCCTGTCCGTTTGCCGCCGGGGCCTGGATACGGGTGCTTCTATACAACTTTCCATCAGAGGCCCGTATAACAGTTAGCAGGACTCTCTGATGGTCAGTAGTTGGGACAGCTGACTGAGCTCGACGAGCCCTCGCTGCCCTAGACTTCTTCGCTCTAGCACCCGAGGGCAGCGGTCGTCTAAAGAGCCCTTTGATGAAATATAAAAAAATACATTGATGAAATAGAAAAACCAAGAGCCCTTTGATGACGCCTTTCTTCAGATATTTGAGCAGACATGAAGACGCCTTTTTTCTTGACGGCGGTCGTCCAAAGATAAACAGATCTGGAAATCTGAATACCTTTCGGGGGCTTTGCCCCCGAACCCCTGACGGGGGGCGCTGCCCCCTCGACCCCTGTCCGCTGACCAGGCAGCGGAACCCCCGATGCGAGGCCCCGGATAGGTCGTTAGGCGGTTCAGAGAAATCTTCTGGTATAACGCCGTCTTTGGCTGTCACGACCCGCACCCGTTTTTTTTTAAACGGATACGAGACGTGTCCAAGCCAGCCTACGCCGCAGTGTCGGCGGTAGAACGCTGTCACGGCCATGAAGATCCAAAATCACAAATAATGCTCATTCACAAAAATTAATTTAAGTTACAAAGAGCACAAGTTTTACTTTTGCAGAAAACATAAACTTGTACAATTATAGAATGACTACCACTCAACTATCTAGCTAGTCTCTAAGCTCCTGTCTGCGAGTATCCCCGTATCTCCCATGCTAAGTGAATCCACGGCTAACCTGAAAATGTTGGTTTCCAGTCAGGAATGGAACGAGCACAATTCACTGAATGCAATTTCAAATAAAGAAAATGACTATAAACAAAGGTTAGACATCAATCATGGGTTTGAAAATAAACAGTAAAGCCGTAAAAAAAATTAATAGTAATAAATAGACCAATATACTTTTCCACCATTAGAAGTACCTTTGATATGTGATCGGTCTCGGGACAATTATGCGACACGGTCTACACGGTCTAAAGTTACACGGTCTACAGTTACACGGTCTACAGTTACACGGTCTACAATTACACGGTCTACAATTACACGGTCTACAGAAAATATAGCAATAAAGAAACACTGTCTACAGAATAATAATCACTAACTACACAGTTTAAATGTAATAATAAACACGGTCTACTTTGCAATAAATAAAACACTGTCTACACTGTCTACAAAAAGTAAATAAATGCAACACGGTCTACACGGTCTACAAGAAATAAATACAACACGGTCTACACGGTCTAAGGTCAGATCACACATCCTTGGTACTTCTCATTCCCGACTCAACAATTTATAATAGAAAATAATCACATAACCAATGACTAATCAATGAAATATAGTAAAGATCAATATCGAAATGCAAACAATAAACTGTACTCGCCTGTAGTCCTGTGCTGGTGAAACCGATGATCCAAATCACTCAATATACCACAATAGTCAAAACCCGTACAACAGTCCCCGGAAGCTGAAATAGACAATACCAGTGATCTCAGAATAGTCAAATTAGCTAGGATTGCCTGTCCTTACGTCCAATTCTGGACACAGGGGTAAAACGGTAATTTTGGGCCAAAACGGTGTCCGCCATTGGACCCGCTTTGTACCGAAAAACGTGCCAGAGTCAACGGTCTCTAAAGTCATCAAACTACATGTCTACGGATCCAGTTTTTCGATACGAACCCAACCGTATGTCCAAAGTTGGATTCCGACTGGCCGTGCACAAAATCGTCCGTTGAGTGGGACCGTGGGGCCCGCAAAACGACGTACGATTCAACTGTCTCAGAATCGGACCAAACTTGGCATACAGGACCAGAAAAACGATACGGTCCTGCTCGCGCAAGTTTCGTCTCGATCTGACGAATGTGCACAAAGTAATTGGAGAATTTGCAAAGTGCACGATACGGGAAATTTTGACGGATACGCATCAAATTCGTCGCGCACACGCGACCAATTTGAATTCCGTCAAAGCCCACACGACCACAAAGCCGTTACGCAGCTTTCGATCCTTTTGGTACGCGACCACGTCGTCCGGATTGGCGTGACGCACGTCGTGTGGAGCGTTTTCAATATTTTGAAAACAGGTTTTTCCAAAACTTCGGAGTCCGATTTCTCGACGTTCAGTCGATGATTTCGATTTCCGCAAAAAGGACTAAGAAGAGCTATATGTTGTCTAACAGTCTCTTCAAATAGTTTTTCTAATATTGTACTGGATCGATCGAAATCGATCTTCGAACATAGAGGTTTGGGCTGAACTACGACTCTGTTTCGGGACAGATTTCGACCAATTTTGGTTCGATTTTTTGGGCGATATAGTTTACTTAAATTCAAACTAATTGATGGAGGTCGAAGGCGGTTAGGTTGGCTACATACCTGAATGATCGGTTCGCAGAATGATCTCTCGTACGCGACGAAAGGCCGTCCCGAAGTTGGCATCCCCGCGGCTACTGCTGCGGTTCCATGCTCTGTTTCAGCCCGCGCACTGTGCGCGCGCCCTCCGGCGCCCCGCGCAGCCTCGCGCGGCGGTGGGTCGCGGCCAGGTGGTGGCGACGCGTCGGGGTGGTGTTGAGGAATTAGGGTTTAGAGTTTTCCAACTCTCGCGTATTTATACCTGAAGAAAACCGAACCTACTTCGAGTTTCAGCCGCCGGGAAAGCTCGGGTTAGGCTGAAACCTGCGCGTTGAGGTGCCAATTTGATTGGCCTTGGGGAGGCTTGGGGGTGTTCGGGCCTGGACTGGGCCTGGGTGAGCTGTTGGGCCCGGGCCAGCTTCTTTGCATGGCTGGGATTTCTTGGGCCAGGGCTGCTATGGTTTTTATGTGTTATTATCCAAAACTTAATATATATATTATATATATATACATACGTTCACGTATATACATATACGTACACGTATACTTACCAGTATATATATTTATATAATACACTCATATATCTATATATTTATATATATACGTGTACATATATACGAATATTTATATAGACATATACATATCCACAAATATTTATATATAGGCATATATATATTCACACTCATACACAATATATATTCACACTCATACACAATATATATTCATATATACCTTGTATATAAATACCATATTCAATCTAAAATATTTAAAATCAATATAAAATATATTTCCAAATAAAATATTAATATATTTATTTCTATATATAATATATCTATTTAAATGTGTACATATACCTATGTACTCGTACACGTACCTATATAATATATATCCATAAAACCTAAATAAAAACCCAATATTATATATTCCTAGAGTAAGGTATATTCTTATAAATATGAATATATATATTAAACCATATTTATTTGATAACCAAATAAATATAACCAGCAATTATAATAATAATATTATATAATAATGACCTCAATAATAATGATAATAAAAATAATAATAATACTAATAATAACAAAGTTCAATAAACCGAATAAAGGTGTATATACCAATATGTACAGACTAAAAATCCAAACTATACGAGGGCCTATTTTACAAAACGTCACTGAATATCATTAATAATAATAGTTATAATATTTAAAATAAGAATATTTAGGAATACTCATTAGATCACTAAAATGGAATACGACACAGTCATACCAAAAATGCATCAACACGAATGTCATTGGACGTACCGCATGACTACATGGGCTTGGGCTCAGTTCGGGTTCAGTTTGACTGGTTTGATGCGACTGGGTCACTTAGACGTCAAATAATATTAATAATGAATAATTAAATTATTCATAATGGTCATGTCACAACTTGGCCTGGTTTTCTTAGTTAGGACATCGCTATGGCTCGGCCTTCCTCTACCATGACTAAACACTAGCCAAAGCACGCCACTGAGCTATCCGAGCCATGATTCCTAGTCACCTTGTACTCCAATTCTCAACTATGGCTAAAATCATCTACCGTAATAATAACTAATTAATTATTTACAAAATTCTAAAATTACCATTTAAATCAAATAAATAAATAAAATATTTTTCAAAATTCCGGGAAGGGGAGCTACAAATCTACCCACCTTAAAAATAATTTCGTCCTCGAAATTCTTATTCGTAACTATTCTTAAAAATCAAAATCGACTATTACCTTAATCTCCTCAAATTTAATTTCTCCAAAATATTTTATAGCTCTCTCTAACCATTTTGTAATTATGAAACCTCGAGGGCTTCTACCCACCTTTGGTCACGCTACTCCTTCAAGGGTATGTCACTAAAAACTTTATAACCTTCCATCAAGTTGCTAGAGTCATTATCCCTAGATATCTAAGACATATGACATCTATATTCCCACATATCTATCAAACGACCAAGTATTCAAATCAAACAATATTCTAATATAACTTAAGAATCTCTGATGAATTCTAGACAACACGATCATTCGTCACCCCGAAATAGGAAGGACAGGAAAGTAAGGAAGAATAATTAAGAGCAAAATGAAGTTTCAAGAACGGTAGAGAATGTCCAATAGTACAGATAGGAAGAGAGCTTATGAACCACTGCCTTATTTGTTAGGCGAGCTACTCTAGTTCAGTCAACTGATAAATCGAAGAACACTTGTTTCTTAGAGGGGCTTGCAATCCATGCAGTACAGAAACTTTGTTCTCGAAGTCCTAAACAAAGTTCCAAAATAGAACGGACATTGAGAAATCAAAAATTGTGATCTTTCCGTGGTTATTTAACAACACTAGCAAGGGATACGAATGCAATACAAGTTCGCAGTATACGAGAGTTTTCGATGGGGTAACCAACTCCAAGGCACAACATAAGAAAAGATTTCTAACAATTGAGTCAAAAATTCTATTTGTGTCAACCTGTCAGACTATGGTTACAAGGGTTGTAGTGATCAGGTATTGTTGTTGACAACTGGTAGGTCGTAGTGTGACAGGGTATTTAAGCTATGGTATTGGCTAAGCTAGTGACTGTGGTGTTCCAACACTAGTTAGGTCTTTAAATAATAAAATTTACACAATTAGGACAATACTTGTTGGAAACCAATCTCGAAATGAGAGTCTACCATAGTCACGGTAAATGATTAGGGACTCCCGATGTTTGGTTTCTTAAAAATAGATAGACTTCTGGGTTGGCAATTTTGACTAAGGGAAAAAACCCTAATCATTCTCAAATTCAGATGGCTCGAAAGTCTCAATAGTAGTTTGATGTTCGATGGAAGAAGAGTAATTCAATTACATGACTGGCCAATGGTAGCTACACTGGTGCCTACCATTATCGTAGCCATGGGGATACTCTGTATCTCTCTACCATCACGAGCTTTAGTCTTTCCAAATCGGTGAAAGATAAAAACAATAAAGAATTCAAGGGAGATGTCACTGAATACAATTTCGTGGTTCAATGGGCGAACATATAATTCAAGAGGAATTATCAAAGCAGTCGTGGAGGAGACCCTAGAGACATCTATATCTCAATCCACGTAGGGTAATTAAATAAAGTGCGAACCAATGCATCATGGTTGATCATACCATAATACACTGATTCTGATTAGACAATAAGTTAGCAGGCGTCCCCACTAAACATATGCCTCGAATCAAGCTCGATAAAAGAGTAAGCTTGCAAAACTAGGTTGTAATAGCAGCGTTGGTCAAGATAGTCAAGATACAAGTACGCAAGATTTTTGAAAAGGGGCACAAGTAGTTCGAGTTTAGAGAGAATCAAAACTTTACCAGGTGTTCTTGCTTATACGGTCTCCCTACTATCTTCCTATCCATAAAGCCTTGGTCGACTAATGGGTTATGGGTCTCTAAATTCTATATTCTGGTTAACCATATTAGCGTCAATTAATATCCTCGTCAATAGGTCACAAGGACCACGGAATGCTAAACCGGAAGACACGCTACCCAATCTCACAGAACTTCCACCACTATTGGCTTCGGATTTTATAGAACATACAGGGCACCGTCCTATCCTCTACTGTATCCCTAATTTGTAATCACGTCTGAAATCATTTCACCGAGGACTACGCCTCGTCCGTAAAATCGAATTGTGGTAAACCCTTGGTTTTGTAACTCAAATATGATACAAATCGAACATTACTTAACTCTATCCAATATTGGTTCAAGGGCATCTACGATCAAGAGAGGACTACTAGCCATAATTTTGGCAATATCCTATCATCTATATTTTCTTAAACTGATTTCAACTCTAAGAGTCGTGTCTCGCCAGTGCGCTGCTGGCTGTAGTGAGTCCATAGTCTCCATATTTTAAATAAATGGCGACAGTGCGCTGCTGTCCTGCCATTATGAGTCAACTAATATTCTTTTAACTATATTTGTAAAACTTCATAGGCTTCTATAGATTCAAACAAGTTGACTATGAAATAAAACGTAACCATTTGTCCTATCACTCACAACCCTTAAAAGAAAGGATTGAACAGGAAAAAATAACCGAGGACAAAAGAAATACAAACATTCTAACTATTCCGTGTGTATTCAAGTCTTTGAGGAAAAACTTGGATCTAAACTAACTCGAGGTTCCTATGGGAATAACAATAATCAGAATTTATACAAAATATTAATTCCTAGGGCAAATAGAAACTAAATAGGCAGTTCAACTAAGATATGAGGAGGATATCTAAGAGGCAAAGAGAAGGATCTGCCCAATTCATCAAGGTTAGATCATAAATTATATGAAACCCTGTCTCACCAAGTGAATAATCTATCCACTTTGGATCGTGTTGTCATATCGAGAGATAATAGTGTACCTATGGGGATCTGACAATAATCAACATTAATAACTCCTTATCTAAATTGCATGGCCTAGACTACCCATTGGTAAATTTGTATAAGGGACTCCTAGTCCTAGTCATTCTCGTAAATTAAATTAATTTCTAATTCGTGAATGAGCATTTCTAGTCGCAGGCTCGCAATAGTACAACTAACTTGAGTACTATCACGAGTTCGCATGATTTGCGAAGACAGACCTGCATGGGCCACCACAAAAACTTGTCACGACCCGCACCCATTTTTTTTTAAACGGATACGAGACGTGTCCAAGCCAGCCTACGCCGCAGTGTCGGCGGTAGAACGCTGTCACGGCCATGAAGATCCAAAATCACAAATAATGCTCATTCACAAAAATTAATTTAAGTTACAAAGAGCACAAGTTTTACTTTTGCAGAAAACATAAACTTGTACAATTATAGAATGACTACCACTCAACTATCTAGCTAGTCTCTAAGCTCCTGTCTGCGAGTATCCCCGTATCTCCCATGCTAAGTGAATCCACGGCTAACCTGAAAATGTTGGTTTCCAGTCAGGAATGGAACGAGCACAATTCACTGAATGCAATTTCAAATAAAGAAAATGACTATAAACAAAGGTTAGACATCAATCATGGGTTTGAAAATAAACAGTAAAGCCGTAAAAAAAATTAATAGTAATAAATAGACCAATATACTTTTCCACCATTAGAAGTACCTTTGATATGTGATCGGTCTCGGGACAATTATGCGACACGGTCTACACGGTCTAAAGTTACACGGTCTACAGTTACACGGTCTACAGTTACACGGTCTACAGTTACACGGTCTACAGTTACACGGTCTACAATTACACGGTCTACAATTACACGGTCTACAGAAAATATAGCAATAAAGAAACACTGTCTACAGAATAATAATCACTAACTACACAGTTTAAATGTAATAATAAACACGGTCTACTTTGCAATAAATAAAACACTGTCTACACTGTCTACAAAAAGTAAATAAATGCAACACGGTCTACACGGTCTACAAGAAATAAATGCAACACGGTCTACACGGTCTACACAGTCTAAGGTCAGATCACACATCCTTGGTACTTCTCATTCCCGACTCAACAATTTATAATAGAAAATAATCACATAACCAATGACTAATCAATAAAATATAGTAAAGATCAATATCGAAATGCAAACAATAAACTGTACTCGCCTGTAGTCCTGTGCTGGTGAAACCGATGATCCAAATCACTCAATATACCACAATAGTCAAAACCCGTACAACAGTCCCCAGAAGCTGAAATAGACAATACCAGTGATCTCAGAATAGTCAAATTAGCTAGGATTGCCTGTCCTTACGTCCAATTCTGGACACAGGGGTAAAACGGTAATTTTGGGCCAAAACGGTGTCCGCCATTGGACCCGCTTTGTACCGAAAAATGTGCCAGATTCAACGGTCTCTAAAGTCATCAAACTACATGTCTACGGATCCAGTTTTTCGATACGAACCCAACCGTATGTCCAAAGTTGGATTCCGACTGGCCGTGCACAAAATCGTCCGTTGAGTGGGACCGTGGGGCCCGCAAAACGACGTACGATTCAACTGTCTCAGAATCGGACCAAACTTGGCATACAGGACCAGAAAAACGATACGGTCCTGCTGGCGCAAGTTTCGTCTCGATCTGACGAATGTGCACAAAGTAATTGGAGAATTTGCAAAGTGCACGATACGGGGAATTTCGACGGATACGCATCAAATTCGTCGCGCACACGCGACCAATTTGAATTCCGTCAAAGCCCACACGACCACAAAGCCGTTACGCAGCTTTCGATCCTTTTGGTACGCGACCACGTCGTCCGGATTGGCATGACGCACGTCGTGTGGAGCGTTTTCAATGTTTTGAAAACAGGTTTTTCCAAAACTTCGGAGTCCGATTTCTCGACGTTCAGTCGATGATTTCGATTTCCGCAAAAAGGACTATGAAGAGCTATATGTTGTCTAACAGTCTCTTCAAATAGTTTTTCTAATATTGTACTGGATCGATCGAAATCGATCTTCGAACATAGAGGTTTGGGCTGAACTACGACTCTGTTTCGGGACAGATTTCGACCAATTTTGGTTCGATTTTCTGGGCGATATAGTTTACTTAAATTCAAACTAATTGATGGAGGTCGAAGGCGGTTAGGTTGGCTACATACCTGAATGATCGGTTCGCAGAATGATCTCTCGTACGCGACGAAAGGCCGTCCCGAAGTTGGCATCCCCGCGGCTACTACTGCGGTTCCATGCTCTGTTTCAGCCCGCGCACTGTGCGCGCGCCCTCCGGCGCCCCGCGCGGCCTCGCGCGGCGGTGGGTCGCGGCCAGGTGGTGGCGACGCGTCGGGGTGGTGTTGAGGAATTAGGGTTTAGAGTTTTCCAACTCTCGCGTATTTATACCTGAAGAAAACCGAACCTACTTCGAGTTTCAGCCGCGGGGAAAGCTCGGGTTAGGCTGAAACCTGCGCGTTGAGGTGCCAATTTGATTGGCCTTGGGGAGGCTTGGGGGTGTTCGGGCCTGGACTGGGCCTGGGTGAGCTGTTGGGCCCGGGCCAGCTTCTTTGCATGGCTGGGATTTCTTGGGCCAGGGCTGCTATGGTTTTTATGTGTTATTATCCAAAACTTAATATATATATTATATATATATACATACGTTCACGTATATACATATACGTACACGTATACTTACCAGTATATATATTTATATAATACACTCATATATCTATATATTTATATATATACGTGTACATATATACGAATATTTATATAGACATATACATATCCACAAATATTTATATATAGGCATATATATATTCACACTCATACACAATATATATTCATATATACCTTGTATATAAATACCATATTCAATCTAAAATATTTAAAATCAATATAAAATATATTTCCAAATAAAATATTAATATATTTATTTCTATATATAATATATCTATTTAAATGTGTACATATACCTATGTACTCGTACACGTACCTATATAATATATATCCATAAAACCTAAATAAAAACCCAATATTATATATTCCTAGAGTAAGGTATATTCTTATAAATATGAATATATATATTAAACCACATTTATTTGATAACCAAATAAATATAACCAGCAATTATAATAATAATATTATATAATAATGACCTCAATAATAATGATAATAAAAATAATAATAATACTAATAATAACAAAGTTCAATAAACCGAATAAAGGTGTATATACCAATATGTACAGACTAAAAATCCAAACTATACGAGGGCCTATTTTACAAAACGTCACTGAATATCATTAATAATAATAGTTATAATATTTAAAATAAGAATATTTAGGAATACTCATTAGATCACTAAAATGGAATACGACACAGTCATACCAAAAATGCATCAACACGAATGTCATTGGACGTACCGCATGACTACATGGGCTTGGGCTCAGTTCGGGTTCAGTTTGACTGGTTTGATGCGACTGGGTCACTTAGACGTCAAATAATATTAATAATGAATAATTAAATTATTCATAATGGTCATGTCACAACTTGGCCTGGTTTTCTTAGTTAGGACATCGCTATGGCTCGGCCTTCCTCTACCATGACTAAACACTAGCCAAAGCACGCCACTGAGCTATCCGAGCCATGATTCCTAGTCACCTTGTACTCCAATTCTCAACTATGGCTAAAATCATCTACCGTAATAATAACGAATTAATTATTTACAAAATTCTAAAATTACCATTTAAATCAAATAAATAAATAAAATATTTTTCAAAATTCCGGGAAGGGGAGCTACATTGGCCCATCAATAATTCTCTATTGCATATGTCCTAGTTTGATCATATTTGATCATGCTTGCAGCATGTCTACAAATACATGTTAGAAGAACGAAGCAGTATGATGCATTAGAATACAAACATATGATGTAGAACATTAGGACAATGCTAAGATTAGGACAATGCTAAGTTTAAGTAGCAACATGATAGTGATTACATGAATATTAGTGATGTCATTATATTAAACTTAATTGATTAGCCATATTCAAAAACATGATATAATCATTGGGCTAACAATCTCCCCCTTTTTGATTATGGCAAATCCTTTAAGTTTAATATATATACAGTAGATGCATGTATCACTAATAAACACATAATACTAAAATATTGTGTGCTGACTTAAACTTATTTCTCTCCCTTTGACATGATCAAAAATAAGCTCCCCCGTAATTAAAGCTAAGATGATCTCAAGCATAAGTAAATGAGGAAAGCAAATCATGATCAAGGATTAGGAGAACAGTGAAATGACAAGATTAGAAAATTACATAAAATGCATAACTAAAGTAGAAAAACTTGTCAAAATACAACATAGTTGGTTGAACTTAAAAACATTGAAATCAAGTAATACATAGTTTACCAACTAGAAAAAAATATGTTTTGAAATAGACCAAAAAAAATCAATATAGTAGGAATCAATCATTGGTCATAAATAAATCATGAGGAATAGAATTTCGCAGATCTAGTATATACCAAAAAAAATAAGAATATAATGATACTTTTAACAATGATAAAAAAAATATGATTCATAATTTGCCCATACAAATTAGTGAATCAATTTCCTAAAGAGTATAATCATCGAAAACAAATCAAAATATGTATACTAGAATCTATGCAAAATCTATACCAAAGTTCATGCATTTGAATTCAATTACCATAGCATGAAATATATCCATTAGATAAACATGAAGGTAATGAAGACAAAATACTTGAGGAGGAAAAATTTAGTCGACCTGAATGCTCTCCCGCAAAGTATGATCAGTCTAAATATAGATAATCATGAACTTTGAGATAAAATCTCAATAAAAAAATGCCAAAAGCAATTTTTAAACTTAATTAAATAAGGATAATTAAATATATACTTGGCAAGATAACTTTTAAAAATTCGAATGAGAGAATTAAAAATAAATAATAATAATCATATATTCTCTCATCTAATACAAATCCAAATATCATGACCAACCCAACAAGATATTTAAATAAGACAATATAAGTCCATGGTGAACTAGGTATACCACATATTAAGGGCATAAAAGAATTGAAACAATTAATTTGCTCCCCCTTAAAATATGTGTATATAGTTCAAAAATAATTTATATGCATAAAATAGATAAAATAAATAATAACAAGATCTAAGGGATATCCAAGATATGCAGCTTTTCATTCCTTTGATCAAATGCGTATAAAATTCCAAACTCAAAACAAATATCATCTTTAGGCAAATAAAAGAAATATCCAATAAATAAATGTTTAAAGATGAACAAACAAAATATATCTCCAATATATATATATATATATATATATATATATATATATATATATATATATATATATATATATATATATATATAAATATTTTAAGACATTAAAAGATTTTGAAAACTGTCTTTAATAATAATATTTGAGTTCCGGACAGATTCAATAAATCAAGAAGAAATAAAAAGACTTTTCAAAAATGTGAAATTATTAGGAAAAACTATCTTAATAAATGTTCGAATGCATCCATTTAGTCCTCAGACTGAAAGCTGGCGATTCGAATCACAAAAACAATTTCCAATATAGAATCCATAAATCATAAATAAATCAATTTGAACAAATAAACAGAACTAGATAAATGTCCAAAAAAAATGTATATATGGCATGTCAAGGGGATAATTGACTTGAAACAATTAACTGCTCCACCTTTACATGGCTATATCCAAAAATAATATTGATAAAATTTTCAAATAAAATTCAGAGACATATTTTTGAAAGTAGGAAACTAATTCAAAAATATTAGGTCTTCTTATCAAAGTTCATTTCTTCCCTTTTAAAGCCTTAGCACGGTGTTCACTGAAAACCGTAGGGTTAAAGAAAAGAAACGTTTTGAAAGAGAGATTCAATTTGCATGACTCTTCCCGCAAAGAATTACTGTAGTAGACAGTAAGTAACTTGAATAAGAAGATAATAATATACAACTCAAAAACATTAAATATTACGAATATTACACAAGCTAAAGATGAAATCACAATACCATAATATTCAATGAGTAATCAAGAATACGAAAAACAATCATCTTTAGACAAAAGAAGAAATATCCATTAAATGAACATTTAAAAATAAAATAATCAAAATATATTTCAAATTAGCATAATAAATAATCGAATAAGTCAAAAGATGACATAAATTGATCTATGCTATAGAATCTCCCAATCGACAAGATAGATCAACATATGCTACCTTTTGTGAAAATAAATCATTAAATAATATTATTCATCAAATCTAAAATTTAAAATCCATCAGATAATAATTGCAACTAGATCTCAATAAATCTTTAGTTTAAAAAGCGTCGATCAATCTTGGGTTAGCTGTAGAGGTACTGTCCCAGCTAACGGAGGTTCACCGGGGAACACTTAAGTACCGCTTCGCTTCGACCGTAGTCGTGGTGACAGACAGACCCTTTGTAGGCTTGTACCCAAAATAAATCTCTTCTTTAATAACCGAGAATTTAAGAAGAATTAGTGCAATATAAAATAAAAAATATTCTATGGACTTAAAAATCTTAGAACAATGTAGCATACGGTATAAGATGTATGAATTATATTTATCCATATGTGCTACAAAATCATTGGGTAACAATAAAATATAAAACATTTGTAAATCAAAATGTAGGACCTAGATATGTCGATGTATTCTGGAATCTAGGAGATTTGACAGTACCTTGGATCCAGAACTAGACGATAGTTGCAAGTAGACTTTAATAAATCTTAAGTCTATAAAGTATGGATCACTTCGGGTTAGCTGTAGGGGCCGGTTCCCAGCTAGCGGTAGTTAGAAGACTAGTGCACCGTGTCGCTTCAGGCTATTTATACCTGTATGATAGAAGGACCCTTTCGGCTTGTTCCCAAAATTATCTCTACTCTTAAGAACTTAGATTCAAAGGAATATATGCAGTATCATTGAACATCGTCGAAATCCAGAATCCTTAAATATAAAAGAATTAAATATCCAAATAATGGTTTATCAAGATCAAGATAAAAAAATATAAAAGACATGTATCTAAAATGTCAACCAAAAAGCCAAGAAAAAGAAAACATCCTTAAAAGAGGCTTTGAGGAAGAAGCTGATAAAGATAAGAACATAAATTGTTCAAAGTAATCAATAGCTGAAGTATGAGATAAGCACAAGTTTAAAAACTACTTTTTAAAAAATATAGAACTTAAACTTAACTCATATATCCGGATAAAGATATTTATACAAAAATATAAGAAACATATCAGCAATATATAAATAAAAAAGAATTATTCATGTATCCTTAACAATCATAAAAATAATTATCACAAGATCAAAAACATGCATAAATATGCTTTGTCAGACAAAGATTTAATTGATTCATAAGAAGTTAATCACAATAAAATTTGAGAATCAATAGTGAATATATTATGCAAGCACAAGGTTAACATAAAAGTATATGTATATACTTTTCAAGTAAATAGGAGACTTGTGCTAAACATACATACTCATAAAATACTTATCAAAGTAAATATGACATGTTAAAGACAAATCGGTAAGAAGTGACCATTAAAAAAAATATTAAATACAAAGAGTCAAAACATATTCACCAAAATAAAATTAAGCTCATATGCATGCTTCAAGAATAAAGATTAAGAGTAAAGAGCATACATTGAAAAATGTGTCACACTAATAGAAAGTGAGTAAAAGACTATTTAGTGTGAACTAATAATTTAAGCTAAACAGCTAGTCAAGCTAGGATTATGTCTCACATTAATTCAAACAAAAAATAATTTAAAAGATATCAATGAAAGCTAATAGAAAGAAATCAATAAGAACATGCTAAATATTAAAAACTATTTAGGAAGCATGTTACCGAAGTGGTTCTGGTGACCACACTTATGTTGGTGCAATTGCTTGGAAGATGACCTTTGTAGCTTTGCAATCACCAACATGTTCCATGGTTCTATTTGATATGAGAAGCTTCACCTGCAATATTAGGTGAAGACTTTGGTATCCAATACTTGGATCCACATTTATTAGCTTTGGGAACCCATTTGCACAAGTTCATATCAACAAGTTTTCTAATCTGACAATGATTAGAAACATGTCCATTCAAACCACAATAATGACAGAAAGAATTAACATTAGTACTATGTGCAGCAGTATGAGAACGTGCAGTAGTGTGATATGATGTGCGTAGATACTTATAATAGAAAACATGGTTATGTGAAGCTTTATCTTTGCTTGCTTCCTTTCTAGATGATCTGTCGTGTGTGACTTTGTGATGTGCTAAGTGTCTTGTGTTAGACTGAGTCATAGGTTGTACTACCTGCTTTCCCAGTCTAATCTCCAACTTTTTAGAGTTAGCACAGATCTCATCATACTTAGCAGAAAGAGCATCAATTCTACATGAAGCAAGAGAATACTTCTTCTTTTCTGATTCTAATTCCTCCTTAAGCTTAGCATTTTTTTGAGTGCTTTTCTCAATGCAATCAAGTGCCTCATGCAATCTAAACTTCAGTGTGGAAATCTCAGTAGAATTATCAGAAGTAGAAGTATCTCTAGCATCATTCAATAAGCAAGTAAGCTTTTCAATCTCACGCTTATAGGATAGAATATCCTTTCTAGCTTGCTTATACTTATCTAATACTTTCTTGTGTTCTTCTAATAGATCACTGAAAGCATCAGATAAATCATCATAAGAAAATTCACTATCTTCAGAAAAAGAATTACTTTGTACCTCGTTAGATAATACCATTGAGCATAAATTTGCAGCTTGATGAGGTCTCTCTTCTTCTATGGAATCGCTTGCTTCGCTTTCACACCATATGCTCGTGCTAGTGTACTTGTGAGACGATGATCTTTCTTCATTTGATTGTTCGTATTGACTCTCCTTTCTTATAGTAGTACAATCTTCTTGGATGTGGTCTATCTTCTTGTAGTTGTCACATATAAGCTCTTCTTCGTAAAGGGGATTGTGTTATACCTTAAATCCCAATTCCATCATGCATATATTTGCATCATTATGAAGACTATCCTTCTCTCTGGAGTTGCTAGCTTTGCTTTCATACCTGCACTCATAAGTAGCTTCAAGAACTTTCCAAATTTTATGAGATGTTGTGCAAGTATTAATAAGTTTAAATATATTTGTGTCTACAGCACAATAAAAGATATGCATAGCTTTTGCATCAAGGCTAGCTAACTTCTTCTCTTCCTCCGTGTAACTATAATAAGGCTTGTTGATTATAGAGGATGTAAGAATAGAGGTGATAGTAGGCTTTTTGTAGCCATTGACAACAATTGACCTTAAGTCAAAATCTAGAGACTTCAAGTAGAAGCTCATCCGTGTTTTCTAGTATGTGTAATTTATACCATCAAATAGTGGGAGTCTATTTGAGGATTGCTCTTCAGTTGTGAAGTACATACTTTCCATATGTGATACTGTGATCTATGTAACAGCTATAATAAATAAGAATATAATAGCAATGTTACCTCGCTTTACCTGTATAACCCGCTCTGATACCAATTGTAGGAACAATTGGGATCAGAATATATTACCTCTTGATGGAGCACTGGCTTTGATGGTTCTGTAGGGCGCACCTGCTCTGATACCAATTGTAGGAGCAATTGGGATCAGAATATAATACCTTTTGATGCAGCACTGGCTCTGATACCAATTGTAGGAACAATTTGGATCAGAATATATTACCTCGAGTTACAGTACTGGCTCTGATACCAATTGTAGAAACAATTGGGATCAGAATATATTACCTCGAGTTGCAGTACTGGCTCTGATACCAATTGTAGGACCGATTGTAGGAACGAGTTGTAAAGCGCAATACTCTAGAGGGGGGTGAATAGAGTAGGCAGCGGAAATTAACTATTTAAAAATGTTAGTAACAAGATTACAGAATATATATCACAGATATGTAAATAAAAAGTAGAGAGAAGAGAGCAAACGCAAACACAATGATGTATACTGGTTTTCCTCTTGTGAGGACTAGTCCAGTCAGAAGAACTCTAGCTTCCAGTTGAATCCACTATGGAAAATCACCACAAGTTTTCATCCGAAGTTCTTGCAACTTCTACAATGCGAGCTTTGATCCGAAGTACTCGACCAACTTCAATTGTGAAGAGTCTTTCTTCAATCAAGCCTCTGATTACAACCAGTCTGAAACTTCTAGACTGTACCGCACTGGCAAATCGACTAGAGGATTGTAACTGGCTTGGGATTTGAAAATAAAAGCTCAGAATACTTTGGAAGAAGTAGTAGGCTTATAGAGAAGAGATATGAAAGTGAATGAGTGAGTTAAGATGATCGAAATCCTTCTCTATTTATAGTTTTTCCAAAGGCAGAATTCTGACAGAATTCGGGCAGAATTCGGACAGAACTCGATAAAAAATCTCGTTGGGATCCGTAACTGCAGGAAGACCAAGTTCAAAAAGCAACGTTCACTAACCGAACTCTGGCCGAACTCTGGCCGAATTCGGGCCGAACTCTGGCCGAGTTTTGTTGGAGTTCTGTCAGGGTTTTTGCAAATTAGTTTTGGACTTTTTGAAAGTCAGACAGTTAGAAAGTAGTTTGGGCTTTTGTAAGTGGGCTTGTTTTCAAAATGAAAGGGTATTTTGAAAATATTTCTTGGGTAGCCTATTTGCCAGTACGATGCAGTGTACATCGTATTCCTAGACTCAATAAATATAAAAAATATATTGATAAAATAGAAACCCCCGATGCGAGGCCCCGGATAGGTCGTTAGGCGGTTCAGAGAAATCTTCTTGTATAACGCCGTCTTTGGCCCATCAATAATTCTCTATTGCATATGTCCTGGTTTGATCATATTTGATCATACTTGCAGCATGTCTACAAATACATGTTAGAAGAACAAAGCAGTATGATGCATTATAATACAAACATATGATGTAGAACATTAGGACAATGCTAAGATTAGGACAATACTAAGTTTAAGTAGCAACATGATAGTGATTACATGAATATTAGTGATGTCATTATATTAAACTTAATTGATTAGCCATATTTAAAAACATGATATAATCATTAGGCTAACACGTAGTAGGAAGAGTACAAGCTGTGCCGCATAGAGTCTGGCGCATCCTCATTGTAGCTTCTGAGGTTTGGCCCGCATGAGAGGCGATCGAAGACTGAACCCGAGCCGCATAGAGCAGATGGTCGGCGGCTGGGATTGGATGCCGCATAGGTCATTTTCCTGCGGCTGGGATTGTTGGCCGCATATGCATTCTCCCTGCGGCTGAGAATAGTGGCCGCATATGTATTCTTCTTGCGGCCTACACCCTTATACGACTTCTTCTTGGACCACATGGAGTTTCTGCTTATCCTCGCAAATCCAGCATCGTAGTATTTTCCTTTGCCGGATTTGGGGACAGGAGGGTCCTCTGTGGCCTGAGGTGGGGCCGCATGTGAGTCTTCTTCGTCGTCTTCAGCAGAGAAAGCTTGTTCCAGAGTGTAACACCCAGTTTTCTAAATGAGGATAATATTAAACTTTTGTAAAAGTTTATTATTTAATAATATGATTTATGATTTATGGAGATTTTTAATTAATTTAATACTATATAAAATTGGTGAATTATAATTTTGATGTGTTAGCTAGTGATCTCTAGAACTGTTGAGCATAGAGACTAACCATGACCATGGGGACCTAACCATGTGATTAGAATGACTATTTACAACTTTTTAGACTAAGGATATTTTGGTCATTTTGTGACTTTTAAATTATTTAGGATTTTGATTAATTGGTGAATTTTAGATTATTTTAATAATATTTAAATTGATGTATTATGATTTTGGTCATTTTTCATATTTTAATATTTTAGGAAAATTTTATATTTTTAATATTGTTTTTATTGGATTTGTTTAGTCGGGTTTGAGTTTCGTCTCGTTCCGACTTGTATTGTGACCCGGGTAGCTTAAACTCTAAATGGGACCCAATATTAAGTTAAGCATGGCCCACAAAATCCAACATTTAAGTTAGTTAGTTAGACTAATTTTTATCATGTTAGAATGGTTAAGTTAGAGACTCAAAACTAGATCCTTTTGACCCCAAACTTGAACCTAGTCTAGACTAAACCATATGAGACTAGAGAGGGGGCAATTAGGACATTTCCCATTAGCCCTAATGGACTCTTTATGGAATCCACCTTTAGGGAAGAATAATTCATTTCATTCGTTACAATATTGCCTCTTTTATTTTCCTTTTGTTCTTCCCTAATTTTAGAGAGCCTTCCCTTTGATTTGATCTCCAAATCAAATCATTCCTTCACCAAATCTTCCCTCAATCATTCTCATTCTCTAAGGGAAGGGTGCTACCAAGTATTGGAAGAGAAATGCAAGGAGGAGTGTCCACTTTCAGGGATCTTCGTATCGGAGCCGTGTTCTAAAGGATTCATTGGGATTCCACTCCCAATAGGTAAAACCCATCCTCTAAATCGATTTTCTTTGCATATAAATTAGTTTTGAATCCGTAGGATCCATCCTCATGCATGTGTCCCCTTTAGATTCAAATTTGAGGCCATTTGGAGCTCTCTTGAGGATTTTAGATATGTGTCTTGTGTCCTACTTGATAGATCCCAAATTAGGACACCCCATGTGTATGTATGTATGTATGATAATAGTTTAAGTAGATATTTAAATTCAGTTTTAGAATGGTTAGAGAGTGGATTGATCTTAGTTAGGATGGTTAGAATGAGTTTCATTTGGATACCTATGTTGGAATCCAAATATCTTGGCCTACATGTGTTTCTTTTGTCCAAAATAACTTAAATTCGTCCTAATATTCATCCACGTTTTTATTGACCAAAGCAACTTAGAAATGTCATAACTTTTAGCTTAGAACTCCGTTTAATCTTCCATTTTTTTAAACGAAACGTATCGAAGTTAGCTTTCCAAATATATATTTTAATAAGCCAAAATTGTTATAGAAGTTTTTATAAAATTATTTGAGTGTCAGCTGTCCGAAAAACAAACGTGTTTTGGTGTTTTCGCGATTTCGGGAGCTTTCGGACACGAAATTACGATCCGTTTGAAGTTTCGGAAAGTTAACACGAAGGGTTACGACATACTTAAATCCTAGAATTTAGTAAAGTCCCAATTGGTACAGTATTGATTTTAAGTAGAAGAATGACTATACGACATAGGTATTTTGTGTAACCTATGAGCCTATGTAGTATGGATATTAAATGAATGTAGAGTATGTAATACATGGTAGGTTAGACGAATGAAATGATATATATATATATATATATATATATATATATATATATATTTTTATATATATATATATTAAATGAATGTAGAGTATGTAATATATATATATATATATATATATATATATATATATATATATATATATATATATGATATTTATCCTCTTTATATTAATGTATATATATGGTTGAATACAAGCATGTAGGAATGGAATCAATGTAATGTTTGTAAGTAATGCATAAATGCATGAATGAAAGAATGATATACAATATATGCATGAAAGTATATAATGAATGCTAGATATGAATGCAAGGTATACATGTAATGATAGATATGAATGCATAATGTATACATAATGTAATGCAATATATAATGATAGCATGTATGGTAATGTAGAATATATGATGCAAGCATGTATATGTCCACTGTTTTCCCTTTTCCTTACATTTTTCCTTTCCGTCCCTTTCTATTTCAATTTTTCCCTCTTTTTTCCCTCTTCTATTTTTATATGTTGTATACCATGTATATAATGTATAGATGTATATAAGTATGTAATATGCATGAATGACATGTATGTAATGAAAATAAGTATATGTATGCAACTTAATGATATGTGAATGGATATAATACATGAACTGAAGTATGCATGTATATGAGATACGAATGAATGATATATATATATATATATATATATATATATATATATATATATATATATATGTGTTAAGGTAATGTAATGTATGTATTCACATATATTTTGAGTTAAATATATGAGTTTGTATGCATATATTATATGTATGCATGTATGCAGGAAAGAATGTAATATAATATAGAGTATGCATATATGAATATAATGTATGCAAGTATATAATATATTCAAATATGTATGTATGCATCTATGTATGTATGTATAGGTGCATGAATGGTTGCAAGTATGCATATATGATATGTATGTAGGCATATATACAATGTATGTATGTATACATGATATGTATGTATACATGATATGTATGTATGCATGTATGCAATATAAGTATGTATGTATGTATTTCTATAAACTGAGTTAACCTATAACCTTTTATACACATGCATTCATACACCCTTTGACACCATATATCCCATGTCACATACACCTACCTATCACTAAATCTGAGAACATTAACACATATCCTTTCACACACATGCCAAACACACACACTCACTTACTCTTTTACCTCTCCTTATATATATATATATATATATATATATATATATATATATATATATATATATGTGTGTATGTGCCTATATATATAGCTTTCCTATATATATCTATGTATATGAATATGTGAATGTGAATAATATATATACATTATATGACTAAGTTTGTGTGCCCTGTTAGCTTATGGTTTAGTTTTGTGCTTGGTTTAGCAAGTGACTTAGGCTATGAGTTAGTAGCTATCTTGGATACTTGATTTTCATAGACTTAGTTGTTTAGACCTAGAATTAACTAACCTAGACTAGTTGACCATTGTTGAACCAACCCTAACTAGTTTGACCTAGTTTGACTTTAGAGTTGACCAGAGTTGACTTTGACCTTGATTGACCTAGAATCATGTAGATTGCATCATAAACTTTATTTACCTTATTTTAAACACATTATAACCCATATTGCTCTATTTAGGACATCCGGTGCAGACATATGATATTACACTACTCTTTTCAGAGTATCAGGCGAGTACATTCTCTGATAGTTCTCTCATTTACTTGTCAATTACTGTACTTCAGTTCTAGTTAGTTGTATGTGATTCTCTGTTACAAAACGTATGGATATTTCTGGATTCATGTATGCGACACACATACCATCTTGTCTGGCCTCTATTACTGGAATTATTACTGGAATCATCATGTACTAGAATTATTCTAGAATCATTACTGGTATCATCATGTTTGGCTGGACTCATCTCGATTCTCGTATCGTATTCTGGATTCACTTGTACTTGCTGGGTGGGGAAATACTTGAGTAAGACATATAGACACACCCCAATTCTGGAATTACCCCACATGCTGGAATCAAACTGGAATAATAGCTATCTCACACCCGGCCGAGTGTGTGATGTGCCGGATTACCTATAGCCGTTTATATGTCGATCTCGGTATTTTAAAATACACTGTTAGAATATAGTCTGGACTCACCCTGGAATCCTTGATCACTGACTGGAATAATCTTATACTGGACTCATCTTGTACTGGAATCACCTGGTATCAGATTCATGTTGTCTGGACTTACTTGGGTTTTATACTTGTTTGCATTTACTGTCTGGATTTATATCATGTTACTCTAGTTCAGCTAGTTTCTATTTACAGTCTTCATTGCCATGATTCTTCTCTTGTTTAGTTACTATACTTTCCTTGTATCTCAACTGTTCTCTATACCATCACCTAAATATAAACTGCCATATTCATCAATACAACAGTCTATAACTGCTTTATAGTTCTCTGACATTTACTTGGATTTTATAGATGAGATGTGCTCGTTCCTGTCCTGACTGGACCTGTTGAAAATTTTACAGATGATTGTCCTGAGGATACTTACCCTACTTACTATGGACCAGGAGATGGTTTAGCTACCTTGGCCTCGACAATCAGAGTGATCGGAAGACTAGCTAGTTGACTTGGTTTAGTTTCATGTTTTAGAACTTGAATTGTAAATAAGTTGACATATATTTTATTTTGAGATTGTTTTAAGATTATTATTATTTAGTAGTTGGTTTTGTTGTTATTATTTAGTCTTAGTTTTAAACTTATGTGTTATCATATCGTGTATAGACTGTGATTGAGATTTCATTATATCTATACTTGTCCTTCGTTCGGAGTTGAGATTTGACAAGTATATATATAATTACATGAGTTGTTGGTTAGATAGTGACCTAGAACAGCGTTCAACCGCCGATACTGCGACATAGGCTGGGCGCTGTTATGTACTCGTACCCTCACAGTAGGTGCAGGTCGTGACACAGAGCTTGGGGAGAGGCAACGGTTTTGGGCCTCCATGCCCTGCGGGTCTTCTTCGGTCTGGCTCGCTTCTAGATTGGGCTAGCTCTCCCTTCGAAGAGCATCTTTTCGAACGCTTGCTGGTCGAAATGAACAACAAGCATTTGTTGCGTGGAGCCGAGTTTGGCTGCATCCGATTGCGTCACCAACTTCTCAACAGTGGAGAAGTTAGTCCCCAGCAGAGTCGCCATCGTGTTTGCCATTGATTGTCGTGGAATAGAACAATTTTATAGGAGGACTGAACTTGACTTACAATTACAAACTCGCTTGTACAAAAGAGAGCCTAGGAACAAAACCTAGAAAAAACAATCTAAGTACAATTGTTTAGTTTTGATTCTGGGGGATGACGGTAGAGGCTCGGGAAAGTGCTATCAACTCTGCCTTACTCCTTGGACGATCAAATGCAACCTCGGCTCCGGTGAATAAATGCTCTCTGAAGACACGAAGGGAAGAGTCTACTTCTGAGCTTTGTGTACTCTCTTGTGTGCCTCTCTCTGTATGTGTGTGTGTGTCTTTGCAAGGGAATAGCACCTTGCTATTTATAGGAATTCATGACGGATGGGATGTACAGCCACGTGGCAAATTTTGGGCCACATCCTTGTAACTGTGCCTCGAGATTCGGTTTATAGTGGACAGCTGGGGGTTGGTTGAGATTGATCATGATCTATTTGTTGCAGTAAATCTGAACTGTCAGGACTTGGTCAATCTCTGTCACGTGTCTCAACTACTATTATGTGGCAAGCCGCATGAAGGATGTATCCTGGCTGAGCTGCATGAGGGACTGTCTCATAACCGAGCCGCATGAAGAATGTCTCATGACCGAGCCGCATGAAGGACGTCTCATAACTGAGCCGCATAAAGAATGTCTCACGACCGAGCCGCATGAGGAATGTCTCATGACCGAGCCGTATGAAGGATGTCTCATAACCGAACCGCATGAGGAATGTCTCATGACCGAGCCGCATAAGGAATGTCTTATGATCGAGCCGCATAAAGAGTTTCCTTTGGTTCGTGAACTGTGCCGGATATCATGATAATTTTTTCGTCTTTTTTGGAACATGTCACGTCTTATCTTTATGTCAGAGCTGTCATCTTTGTCAGAACTGTCACTTTTGTGTCAGAGTAATTATGACTAGCTGTATAAGGAAACATTTAATGCTTTAGGCTGATTTTGAACCACATAAGGCTCTCCGTTGCTTTTGGGCCGTATAAAGCTTTCTGGGTTTTGAGCAGCATGAAGCCTTCTGGGTTTTGAGCCGTATGAAGCCTTCTGGATTTTGAGCCGCATGAGGCTCCATATTGATTTCGAGCCGTATAGAAAATTCCCTTCCTTTTCCATGCTTCTACATACCGGAATTGTCCTTTAGTTTTCTTATCGTTTATCGCCTTGTTCCTCTAACTCATGTCGTTCGTTATAATTATGTCTTTATGTGCTAATATTTGGGTTTTAGTTCTTAAGTGAAGCCTTCCTTGTGGTACTTGCCCTTTCTGGGGTCTGACCCAGCTGGTTTTGTATGGCCAGATTTCGGAGTAGCACTCGAGGATCTTCCAGCCTTCCAGCCAGATGGTGAACACTAGACGTAACCCTGGCAACGAGTGGGTTTTATTTTTTACTCCCACTCTATTGTAAATTATTCTTTTGAGGCGTTTAGCCGCCGAGCAAGTGTTAGCTCGTATCAAATTTACAATCCTCTCTGCCTAAGGGCTGTAACATGATTGACAAATCCTAGGGTTGATCATGTATGACTTAGCTCGTGTTAAATTCACATTTTGTATGACTAGCTTCATGATCATCTGAATATGTAATGTATAGGATGTCTTACTTTCTATGTCTGATGATCTACCATCTTGTTATATTTACTTGCTTGCTTGAGATTGAGACACTAGGCTTGTTCTTGACCATAAGTAACTGTTGGCTTGTAGTAAAACCCTCATGCATCTAGTCAGTCGTGACCGTACATCGAGGTGGGTTACACTTCAATGTATGTAGCTAGCTGTGTCTGTCCCCCGCTCTCCAGTATTCTGGTTCTGGGGTGTGACAAAACTGTTAAAATACGCTTGTATATTATGTGTCTTGCTAGTCCCTTGAGGACCTGGTTATCTCTCCAGGCTTAGTTAGAGAGGACTTCCCGGAGGTTTATGGTTCTGGAGTGGAGACAGGTGACGTACCTTCGCAGGAGGACGAGATAGTGGCCGAGGACTTCTCTTGAGACATGTCTCTTTATTTTAGACTTGATACATTATTTTCTTTCTTTTCATCTGTGAACATGTACTTGATTATTCATTTCTTTATACTGTAGTTTTGGGATGTCTTACCTGCAAAGTTATTATTTCTATTTCATGTTGGACATATCTTTCTCGTTAATATTATTTTATTGGACTTGATACCTCGTGTCTTATTTTCTGTGTGGATGAGATTAGCTGTGTACCTGTGACTTGTACTATATTCTGGGTTGTTATCATGATTTACAGTTTAAGCATTTCGCTAGTGGGCTTATTATAAGATTTGGCCCACTGGTGAAATGCTGCTGGCATGTACCGTATTCTGGTCCTATACATATTTGGGGACTGGAACGTTACATATTTTTGTGGTGGCCCATGCAGGTCTACGTTAATCACTTCGGTTACGTTACTGTACCGACGTGAGCCTGCGAATAGGATAGAAAGGACCCATAGGAACTCATCCACATACTTGATCTTCTTCTTTGAATCCATTTTCGACCTCTCGTTTGATTGCCTTGAATTGCATCTTGCTTGATTCCTTTCCTACCACGAGTCTTATTTCTCGTGCGATAGAATTTAGGAAGATGACTCATCCTAGGTATATATGCTCTATTAATTCAGTTACACTATTAGTTAAACTCTTGAAAGTTGGGTAGAAAGCCTCACCAAGTAGGTTCCAATGTCCTTATGACCCAATTAGTGAAGTATAGTTGAATGACACTGAATATAAGATAGTGTAGAAGGATAGGCTTACCTAGACTCTAGAGTCTTAGAGGCCCATATCCCAATTGGACGACCAAACCCTTAGACAAAATGATAGTAGGGAAACTGTAGAGACACAAACACTGGACGAGTCTTAGACCTTGATGAACTTGAACTGCTTGTGCTTTCTTTCAAATCATATTCTCGCATACTTATATTATTTAACTATCTTGACTGATGTTGCTATTATAGCCTATTTTTGCAAGCTTATTCTTTATCGAGCTTGTTCAAGACATATGTTTCATTGGTGACGTCCACTAACATATTGTCTATTTAGAATTAGTGTATTATGGTCTGATCAACGTAGTGCACTTGGTCCGCTCTTCTTATGGTTATTCTATGTGGATTGAGATATAGTTAACAAATACTTGCCCTTTAGGATCTCATCCACAACTGCCTTAATAAGTCTCCTTTTTCGAACTATTCAATCACCTTTGAAACCCTGCAATTGTATTCGATCCTTGAACTCTCTATTATTTTATGTCTTCACATATTTCGGGAATACAAACCCTTGTGTTTTAGGGGGGGTATCCGCGTGGACCGCTTCCTGACTAGGCGACGCAGTTTATGCAAGCTAGACAGCCGGCAGGAGCACAACGACCAAGACAGGCCTTTGCCATGAGGATTGAAGATGGAACAACGACACAAGAGGTAACAGACGATAATAACTTGATTTTGTGTTAACAATAGAAGTAGATTATTAGTTTATGCTAGTTTGGTGCATGTTTGCTTAGGAATAACCATATAGACAAAGCACACTTTAGAGACATCTTAGAACCATAAACATGTTTTCCTTTACCTTTGTGAGTTATTTTAATTTCGAGGACGAAATTTTTTTAGGGGGGTAGAATGTAACACCCTTGAATTTTTGGAAATTTTTTAATTGATTTAAATAGGATTTTATGGAATTTATGAATATTTTTGATTAAATAGTTATTATTACAGATGACTTTAGCCATGGTTAAGATTTGGAGTACAAGACGACTAAGAACTGTGACACGGATAGTGTACTTGTGTGCTTTAACTAGTATCCTAGCCATGTTACGAATGTCATGGTCATATTGTAGTCTCTTGCATGTTAACAATTCAAATTATGGCACAATTAATTAGTTAATAAAGCCTTTATGACTTTTTAGGAGACCCGGTTGCACCAAACCTTCCCAAACATCTTCCATGCCAAACCTAAACCTATGTAGGCATGTTGGACATTAATATATATTAATATATATATATTTTTTATATTTAATTCATATTTGATTGTATTTATATAAGATAGATTTAATTAGTCTATATTAGGAAAGACCTTTTTAATCCTCAATCAAATCTATTAGCCAACACACCAAAAACCCAAACAAATCGAAGGGGGCCACTCTTGGCTGACCAAAATAGCCCTTCTCCATGTATATTCATCCAACATCCCGTCAGGAATAGGTTTCTTATTATACTACATGATGCAACCCAAAAAGCCCATATATACCTACTTATACCCAAACCCTAACCATAACTTAATTCTCCCTTCCTCTTCCCCTCCATAGCCGACCAACCCCTCTCCCTCTCCAAATTTTGGCAGCACCTCCTCCATCCAAATCTATCATTTTCATCCCCTCTATCATACAACTCTTTCTCCTCCATAAAAACTTCTTTCATCTTTCTTCCATCCAAACTCCACCAAACAAACCCTAAAAACTCCATCTTCTCCATCCAACTATCTAGAGTCGTTACCAACTTCTCCAAACTCATCAAGAGAGGATTACCAAGCAAGGATATCAATAAAGGTGGAAGCTTTGGTAAGGAGAAGCCTTCACAATCCAACTAGCAAGGACTTTTGGTAAGAAACCCTAATTTTTCCATCTCAAACCTATGCTATAATTCTCTAGAAATTCTATTATTAAATCTGAAAAAATAGTATTTTGGTACCTTTTTTTATCTATTATCATCCATAAAAGTTTCATGATTTATAGTCGTAATATTCATGCTTCAGTAGGATCAAATTTAACCCCATTGTGAAGGAACTATAAGTTATTGGTGGTTATTTTCGAAACTGAATATTACGTGTGTTAATATATATTAATTATGATTTTTAAGTATTTTTCCACGAATTTAGCAACTCAAATCTGGTCGAAATAATTATAGGTCAAAACTAGCTTTTTCGGGCAATCTGCCGACTTAGGATGTTTCAAATTAGTATCATAACTTAACTCTTGTATTCATGTCTTAATTATGAGATATAATGTACTTTAAATTTTGTATAAAATATATTTTTTGGGTATTTTAGCTATTTTGAGTAATTGGTCATGTTTAGGACGAGTTTCAGGTAGACTAGCTGACGTAGTAGTCAACTAGTCACATAATTCTTTATAAGTCGTAATTCTAGAATTTCAGAGTTAATACTATAGAAAATAGTTTTAAATATTAATTTTAGTAATTTTCTATGATTTATAAGTGTGTTATTGACGTGGGGTTATAACCGATTAATTGGAAGGTCGAAAACCCTAAAACTGTGTTCCGGGGCCTCGTTGGACAAGTATGTATGTTATACAGTTTAAGTAGTCCTACGAGATATTTGAATATATTTAAAGTATTTTAAAACAATAATTTAGTTAATTAAGTTCTGTTATAAGTTTCATAAGTAGTTAAATAAATTATTTAGGTGCATTGGATTCCGGAGGCGTAGACACGGGAGCGAGACTTTATCTTCACATCACGGAACCAGGCAAGTACACCTTGACAAACTTTACAGTAATTACATACTTTTTCTATACTGCTATTCTTTTATGTCTCACTTGGTACATATTTCTCTCCTGCTTCATGTCATAGTTACTTTCTAGTTTTACGTGCACATAGATTATTACTCTTTCTTTTCTCATGTTACTCGTCATATATTTCTATCGTGTTCATGTCTAGTAATAGTATTGCTTAGCCTGTCATGCCCCTTTTGACATGATTGAGCTGGACTTGACTTGTTGACTTATTGACTTATTGACTTGACTTGACTCGTAGTTCTAAACGAGGACCTTGTGATAGACGATGACTATACTTGACCACTCTCTGTTGTTAGCCCCCACTGAGCTGTGATAAAGACTTACTATAGGTTGTGAGCCCCCACTGAGCTATGATCTATAGGGCTGTAAGTCCCTACTGAGCTACGGTTTACTCCGATTTACTCGTAGTCATGTTTATCATCATGATTCTCGACAGCATGCCACTTTCTTATATATTTCATTCTTATACTACTCTGTAGTCTTTATTTCTTCTATAATTTCATACCCTTTCTTTGCATGCAAAAACTGTTAAAGTAGGCTTTTATATTATGTGTCTTGTTAGTCCCATGAGGACCTGGTTATCTCTCCAGGCTTAGTTAGAGAGGAGGACTTCCTGGAGGTTTATGGTTCTGGAGTGGAGACAGGTGACATACCTTCATAGGAGGACGAGATAGTGGCCAAGGACTTCCCTTGAGACATCTCTTTATTTTAGACTTGATACATTATTTTCTTTGTTTTCATCAGTGAACATGTAGTTGATTATTCATTTCTTTATACTGTGGTTTCGGGATGTCTTACCCGCGCAGTTATTATTTCTATTTTATGTTAGACAGATCTTTCTCGTTAGTATTATTTTATTGGACTTGATACCTCGTGTTTTATTTTTTGTGTGGATGAGATTAGCTGTGTACCTGTGACTTGTACTATATTCTGGGTTGTTATCATGATTTACAGCTTAGGCATTTCGCTAGTGGGCTTATTATAAGATTTGGCCCACTGGTGAAGTGCTGCTGGCATGTATCATATCTTGGTCCTATACGTATTTTGGGACTGCCGAGCACTCCAAACAAGCTAATTGAATAAAGTGCCCAATACAAAAGCACTAGCTTCACTAAAAGAAACCTTATTTTTGGAAACCTCTCCCATTCCGCCACGCCGAAAGACAATAAGCGGATATTCAACCACACCTAAAGAATCTCTCGAAGCTAAATATCGAAAACGAATAGGTAAGGGAACTACAGATTTCACTAATGTACCAACTGTCGTGTGTTGGGCGGACAACTCGCAGACTAGCTTGGCGAAAGCATAGAATAGAGGCACTCGACTTTGGTGGGATCCCTAGTTCGTATCGTCTATCGGCTCCCAATTATCATTGCCTATCCGCTCGAAGTCTATAAGTAAAGGAATAGCTTTCTCTCTGGGGAATTCCATCAATACCAACGTCCGAGGTTTGGATGTTGAGCCAGATTTCGTACATCAAATTGCGTATGTATATAAAGATCAGATTCAGGGGTGCTCCTAGGTGTGTGTAGGGGGTGTGTTTGTTCGTGAGAATGGATTCCTCGTCAAGTCAGGGGGGGTGGACACACTTGCGCGAATTCGGGTAGTCCGGTCGCACCCGAACAATAATATTCCAGAGGAAAATGCACCTAAGATCAAATATTTTGAGCCGACTTTCGTAGAAAATTCAAACTTTCTTTTTGATGCTGCGATCACATAAAAACATAAACTTTGAGGCTCAATAGCTAAGTACATGGCAATTGAATTATGAGCCGAGATCATTAAGAGCATACTGCGAGTAGGAAGTGGAATTAATACAATGGATTCAAAAGCATCAAACCTTTCTTCTTCGGAAAAATCGAAACACATCAAAATGGTACCAGCCGTACTTAATAATGGAAGGATTTGGCAGAAATATGTAAAATTGTCCCTCTTGGGGTGAGCTTGCCCTTTGAACGGCTTCAATAGGAGTAGAGGACTTTCTCTCCTTTACCGATGCTCTTATTGTCACGTGGGCACACTGATTAGAAATGAAAAAGAACTGCGGAGTGGGCGACCTAACGGCCGCCTTCCGCTCTTGGAGGCCTTGGAACGTCGATTCGGGTAATAGACCAGGCTTTCTCGTTCTCGGATCTACCCCTTCGTAGGCTTCTTTGTTCGGAAAAATCTCATCCCCAGTTTCCACAAATGGAGGGGCAAACTCCTCAACAAAAGAGGTGGCATCTACTTCTACTTACTTTGGATACTCACTCGGGGCCTTTAAAGGAAGGGCAAATACGGCAACGAGTTTGAGCGGCCAGGTCTTCCTTCTTGGCCTTGGAAGTTCCAGGGTCTATCTTTATAGTAAGGCTGGACGTAATATCTCCGCTCGCCTTCCATTTTTGATAACATACCAAGGGCTTACCTTTCCAATCACTAAAAAAAAAAAGACTGTGAAATAAGAAAATCAAAGCTCCCTCCGGTCGCCTGTGATTTTCTCGGCCCCAAGGGAGTTTACTCGACCCATTCTCCAGTCTCCCGCACTGCTCAAGTGTGCGACTCCGTATAAGGACCTCCTTCCCTTTTGCTCTGTCCACTCTCCGTTCACACGGTTATCAAAGCGGAGGATCATAGAGGCTTAGGGTTATTATAAACAAATAGAACAAGCGTGTGATGGACTGTCATCATCATATAACTCGTTGTTCTGGTTTGCTACTGCTAAGGTAAACTTGAGCTACGAACTTAGGAAACAAGCCAGCTAGTCACTTAGCGGAGCTCGTTCTATAGACAAGCTTGAGTTAGGCATCGAGTGAAGAGCAAACAAGAAGCCAAGACTGTTTCCCGGCTAGGCAAGCCCATCATCTTTAATGCATCTTACTTGTCAAATCAAAGATAACCTTGTCGACGCCTACGCTGGCCATTGCTTTTACCTTTCCAATTTGACTGTTGAACAGGTCTGGACTGTCGAAGCGATGGGACTAGTGTAGCTGCTGATTTTGATGTTGTTGGGATGAAGGACCAGAAAGCAGTAAACTGTAATCAGCGGTGAACAAGAGGTAAGTAGCCAGAAGTTGTCAGCCAGAGTAGCAAACTAAGCGATAGGAAGGTCTAGTACGGTCAAAGCAGGAAATTAGAATTATATGCCAATCATATTGAGACCGTCGAGTTGACAACATGTGGTAGACACCTTGGTGCTCCCTGCATGTAAGCTTAGCATTTGATGTTAGATGGAAGGTCACTGGATGAATAAAATTTTGCCTCCTGCCCTCGCCTCATCATTGACTCAAAAAAAAAGCTAATGAGAGTTCGACCGTGGCTCCCCTATCTTCTAAAGAGGGTAGAATCTTCTTTTGTTCTTACATATGGTGCGGAGCGAAAGATACAGATTCCATTTCTCAACATTTGACGAGAGCCCGGGATTGTCGAATGCCAGTCCATTTTGACTCTTCTCTGAATCTTCGAACGAAATGGTTGTGCTAGAAGGGCTCCACAACATTTTTTGAATGTATTAAAGAGGGCCTCTCTAACCGGTGAAAAGTGGTAGGTGTCCACTAACGGCTATTCCTGGCTCGGCTCCGATAACGCAATTCTGGGAGGAGTCGATAGTTAGGCACTGGATCCCTTCGGACCTGGAGAACGTGTGGTGGTCAAGTTTTCCACTCAGTATGGGATGATGGAACTCAATCAAGAGTACTGCCCGAAAGTGCCACTCGGTCTAATACGACCGAGCCAGCATGCGAAAGATGTAAGTCGGTGTCGCTGCAGTGACACCAAAAGCATTCTATTCCCATTATATTAAGTCAAACAACATATTCTATTCCCCTACCGAGTTCTTCCTTATCATCAAGACAAAGAAACGTGTGGTTTCTGAACCCATTGAGATGACCCAAGAATTTTGCTATTTCGATTCTGCTAGTCCTTGGGAACAGCGTAGCGACGGATAATTCAGAATCAACATAGGTCCAGTCCTGGGGAAAAACTTCTTCTACCCGTCCTATCTCCAGATTCCTATTTGATGTTTCCGCCTCATAAGATTTGCGATTCTATTACCTCCCTAACGGTCATCTCACTTCGCTCGCCTCACTTCACAGTTTCTTTCAGAACCTTGCCAATACGACTGCCGCTCCGCACCTTGCTATTCATTCTTGCTTTTTATGTCTCAAACTAATCTTGCATAGAAAATCAAATGTCTTGAATCATTCGATATAAGGGCTTCACTTCAAAGAGGCATAGAAACAATGTCTCGAAACTGAAGATGAGACTGAAAGCTGCCATACGAGATTAGAGAATAGAAAGTAAGGAACTGTCTGAAAGTTTGTCCCTTCAAAGCCTTCCCTTTACTCCAATTGGGGTGTTACATCCTCCACTTCGGAACATGAACCCGTTAATGTATTTAGTCCCATTCGTCACAATGACGAAGCGGATTTTGACACTAACCTATTTTCATCTTCGAAAATTTTACAATCTTGGTTTACCCAATTCTGATACCGAAACATTTGCCCCGATCAATCGATAAATTTTACTATCTTTTTGGAGTATGCATCTATTTTTGAAAACTTAGGGCTCTGAGACTTTTTTGAGACTTTGAGTGAAATTTATGATAATGCTGTGTAACGCCCCAGTCCCAAAATACATAGAACTAGGAACATAGACATGCCAGTCGTATAATAAATATACGTAAGCTGTAAAAGTATAACCATGATAACTAATCTCATCCACAAAATAAAGAATAACGATGTCATAAAATCAACTTTGAATTATCATTTGTACAAGTCGTTGGGCAGAACAAAACTACTACCAACTATTTTAAATGAAAAGAATACATAATAATGTAAGGTTTTGTCAAGCGAAGCAAAAGACGATCTAAGAGCAATCAGCTTCGAAGGAATAGAGAAGATCACGGCCTTGGCTTGAACACCTGCAAAAATTAACAAAAACACACACCTGGAAAAATCACCAGGTCCTCAGAGAGATGTAACAAGATACAAGAAGAACATGCCATATAAACTGAATATAAAATATACCACAAAATCACAATAAGAAGTAAAGTGTCCCAACCATGACAAGGTCCAGTATCCCAACAACGAAACAGTGGTCAACCCCTACAAACAAACAATGACAAGGGATGGCACACCATTATGTGATGTAACATTGTCGCATGCCATGACTATAATGGAGTGTGACATGACACAACTAAGGTCACCTAACCATTCTATTATGTACATGCAGTTAAGAACAAACCTTCTACGCATGGGCACTTTTAGCTATAAATAGGATTGGCGTAGTCCCCACTTGGGGCACCAGAGGCCAAGAGCATAACGTTCTACAAACGTCAGTGGCCAATCTGAGAGGGTAAGCTTATCCGTACCTCCAGCGAAGATTCCGGGTTATAAAGGAAAGTGTAATAGTGGCCCATACGATAAGGAAATGTTCTTCCCACCCTATGTGCATATCTAAGTCGCATCTACGACCATGTACCTGTACTAACTTCCAAGTCTCCTAACATGCATCGATTAGCAGTTTAACCGAACGCACATCCCATACGTACCAGTGATCAGCCAACATGCAAGTCTGGAGTCTATATACTACTCACAACTCACAAACATCTTGTGGCACATCTGTGTCAAAGTTTATGAAAATATACTAAACTAGTGGTAGTCCCTTAACTCTAGGTCCATATGTAATTTTAAAGACAAAAAGGAAAATATGGCTAGCATCATGTATAACTGAAAGCAAGTAAGTAAATCATGAACTGTAACAAGGATACAACTAGAAGTTACAACTAGAAGAATTGGAAATAAACAGACAGGAATATGCAATCACTAAACAATAAAGATGCAGACTAAATATAAGCAGTAAATATGGCAAGGTACCTTGCCTGGTGTGGCGCCTGGTGTGGTGCGATGATCTGACAAGTCCCGATTGTCCAATAGCCATGATTGATATGTGGTGGTCCGAAGTCGTGTAAAAATAGGTACGTACGATTAGTCACGATTAATTGTGATAATCGAAACAAATTTGAAGAAATAAATACATATACTATTTTTAGAAAATACTTATTATACTAGAATGATAGAGTTTTATAAATTTTAAAAAATAAGTTTTATAGAAAATATATTTCGTTCCTTGAAAATATTTTAGAGAATTATTTTGAAAGTCGAGAAAATTATTAGGACAACCTAAACTTATCAAAATAATATTTTGGAAAATATTAATATATGTATTTAAAAATAGCTATAATAATAATGATATAATAAACATGGTGAAAAATACTAAGGCTCTAACAAGTCATACCTGTATAAATAAGTTGACATCCAACACATATATAAAGTAAACTTAGTTATATGTATTGTTTATAACAAAAAGGAAACAATAATAATTATAAATAGAAATATTAATACTAAGTGTAATAATATATACTAAAATTATTAATAACTAATCTGACTCATTAATCACTTAGCTGTTTAAAACCAATAAAATAATAATAATAATAATAATAATAATAATAATAATAATAATAACAATAATAATAATAATAACAATAATAGTAATAATAAAATAATAATAATAATAATAATAATAATAATAATAATAATAATAAACCAACTAAACCAACACATATAGTCATCAGAAAGCTGTTGTTCCCCATATTTCTTGAGAAAGTGAGAGAAGTGGGTTTACCAATGTGAGGGGCTCGATCGGGTGGCAGCCACATGAGGTCGGAGGCGACCACCGGAGGAGGACTACAGGTCGAGGCCGGGCGTGAACGCCGACGCTGGAGTCGGGAGCCGTCGGACGCAAGGAGGGAAAGGGAGCTCGGAAAGGGGGTTTTATCGGAGAGAGTGGCGCGTGGGCTCGGCGAAGGGGTCGAGGCTGCCGGAGGGTATGGAATCCGGGCGGCGAACAGTTCTGGAGGGGGAGGCCTGGATGGCGGAGAAGGCGACGACGGTGGCGGATGCGCCAGGGTTCCGGCCATGGCACGGAGGGGGGTGCCAAACGAGGTAAGGGTTTTTCTCCTATTTTTTGTGTTGGTTTGTGATGTTTGGTTTTAGGGAGGCTACGGTCGGTGATGGCCGAGGCGGGAGCGTTTTGGAGTAGTGTCGTGGAAGGGGGTTTGTATGCGGTGGTAGTGGGGGTGTTTTGGAGGGCACGACGGGGACGGGACACGCTGACGGGTATGGTGCTGGTGGATTTGTGGAGGGTGGCGACCGGTGGTTTCTAAGGATTGTGGTGGTGGTTAGGTTTTGCTTGTTGTGGCATAGTGATGATGGTGGTAGTGCCAGAGTCGGGTGGTGAGTTGTCGTCGGTGAGGAGGGTGGTGCTAGTGGTGCTGCAGCTTGGTGGTCGGGAAGGAGACGACAACGTGGAGGCGGAGGAGATTTATGTTGACCCAAACTAGATCACAGTCAACCTAATTCAGAGAATTAACAAAATAATATTTTACATGATCCAATACGACACATTGAGCTCAAAGACAAGAACATTTTCTACAACATATCAAGCTCAAGACAGACGTCATCAACAAGTTGATCATTGCAATTGTACTTGTACTGAGTCTATACTTTTTATTTAATTGAGTCTAGGAACATGTACGTTGATTCGTACTGAGCTATCTCAAACTTAGACTTCACTCTCCAAGCTCCACCAAACAAAATAAGACAATCACCAAACCAAACCAATCCTCTCATAGCCCATTGTATGTTCTGACCCCATAGATCGGGCCGAACACTGCCTCCTAATTATTAGGATGCTAATTTTTGGACCTGCTTGATACAAGCTGTCCAATGTTCAAAATTTTGAATTCTTGGGACAGAATTCTGGCCGAATTCAACCTCCTCAGATTAGTATAAATAGAGCTTGAATTCTCTCATTTCAAATTATCTCTCAACTTCAAATATTCAAGCTTTCTAAGCTCTACTACTCCAAGCCCCACTCTTCTATATCTCCTAAGCCACAACTCTCCTTAGCCCAAGGTGCTCAGTGTGATATCAGCTAGAAGTTGTGTGTAAGAGTGAAAGAAAAGTCACTTGGACAATTCCAAGTTTTGTCTTTGCGAAGTTGTAAGAAGTTGACGTGCTCTTCTGAGTAAAGGCACGTAGTTGTACCCTATTTCACAAATAGTGTATTTCAATCCTGAACGAGAGTTCTCAGGCCTGGACTAGTCCTCCACGAGGTAAACCAGGTTAAATTGCTATTTTTGCGTATGCTCTTCTGATCTCTATTTATTTTCGTATTACTCTCTGATTATTTACTCTCTTGGTAGTTGATTTCTGGACTTGATATAGAGTTGCATTTTTAATTGGTTATTATCGACAAAAACTCTATTCATCCCCCTCTAGAGTTGCCAACACGTAACTTCAATTGGTATCAGAGCTCTGTTCTCTTGATAATGGATTAGCATCCTAGAGTTGATCCATGGCAACCACAAAACCTATCCTTACCAACTATGGTGAGGGACAGTCCACAAATAGGCCACCCATATTTGATGGAACCAACTACACCAATTGGAAGACTAGAATGAGTTTCTACCTAAAGTCTCTAGACTTTGATTTATTGACCATAGTCACTGATGGTTACAAGAAGCCTGCTAGAATTGTTGTCGAGGGGAATCTCATAGATAAACCCTATGACAAATATACTGACCAAGAAAAGAAACATGATAGTCTAGATGCCAGGGCTATTAATGCTCTCTTCTGTGCTATAGACAGGACTGCATTCAACAGGGTCTCTACATGCTCCACCTCTCACGAAGTATGGCAGCTTCTGGAGGTGACCCATAGAGGAACCACACATGTAAAAGAATCAAAAATCAGTCGTCTGACATAGGAGTATGAAGCTTTCAAGATAAAGTCCAGTGAGACGATCAAACAGATGATTACTAGATCCCTCGACATCGTCAACCCTCTATCTTCTCTTAGTAAGGACTACTCCAACCAATAGAAGATACGCAAGGTGCTAAGGGGACTAACGAAGAATCGGAATACCAAAGCCACGACGATCATAGAAGGCAATGATCTCACCACCATGTCTCTAGAAACTTTGGTGGGCATGCTGATGATGCATGAGATCGATCTCAAAGACTTTGAAGAAGCAGCTCCAAAGGAAAAGGAAATTGCACTAAGAGCTCATCACCGAAAGACTGCTCCATAACATACCGACGACGATGATTCCGAAGGTGATGATCAAGTACTGATGGTTCGCAACTTCAAGAAGTTTCTTCATTTCAACCAAAGAAAGAAGAAACAACATAAAGAAGACGATGGAGTACCCATCTGTTTCGGCTGTAAGAAGACGGGGCATGTCAAGAAAGATTACCCTACTGCAAAGAAAGGAAGCCAATATGAAAGATCGTACAAGAGGACAACCTCTCAAAAATATCTCCAAGATACAGCAAACGTCTGCCTAATGGAAACGTCCGAAAAGGTAACAAACTATCCTCTTGATGACTTTACATTTGATAAACTTGGTGATGCCTTTAGTGACTTGCTTGAAGATCACAAGAAGTTCCTTAGCAAGTATAAACATGCAAAGGATAAGATCAAAACTCATGAAGTTGAAATACATAGACTTTCATGTTTACTTGATAATGTCAGAGATATACCACCCACGGATAACACTGAGGAGGTATCCAAGCTTAAATTAAGCTTACACGATGCCGATACGTGATATTACAGCACTTAATAAAGAACTCCTAAAGAAGAAAAAGAAGTATAATATTGCTGTTGTAAGAATTGATGCTGTAACTGCCAAGTATAATAATATGTGTGACACCTCTAAAAGATTCGAGATCAAACTGGGAAACAAGCTGTTCAGTCTCAAACCCAGTCTCACAGTCACAACACGTACACTTAACAAAAGTTTGTACAACACAAAAACACACATCACAAGAGAAACACATATACTCATGCTGCTTATAATTATGCTTTTATGTACACTTATCCACATGCAGCACGAAGAACACCCACTCATACACATGGCATACATAGACATACTCCTATGCACACACATTCTCATGCAGTACATTAAACACATAGACATCACTATTATCTACACCTAATACGAATATAAATGCTACATGTCACTACTGTGGTAAACATGGACACTCTTCACCACGGTGTAGAATTAGAAGATTAGTTGATTTAAAACTGTATACATGGGTACCGAAGGCTAACCTTTCAGGACCCTCAAAGACTTGGGTACCAAAGGTCACATATACTCGTGGTGTAGGTGGACCTTCCTTCATCCTCTAGAAGCAAGTGGATTCTCAATAGTGGGTGCTCACGACAAATGACTGGGAATGCAAATCTTTTCGCAACACTATCGATGAAGAGGGAAGGATATGTGTCCTTCGAAAATAACTTGAAAGGTTATATCATAGGTAACTATTGGCAATCCTCCTTCTTCCATCATTAAATATGTCTGTTTAGCGACCGAGTTAATGCATAACCTGCTCAACATTAGTGTCACGACCCGCTTTCGAATAATCGGACACGAGTCGGACATGTCCTGCCTTCGTCGTTAGACACGATGAAGTAAGCTGTACCAAGCTAAGGAAATCTAACCAGATAAACATGAATGTGCATAATCACAACACCTATAAAATGTTCCCAGAAAGATTACCATAATCCACCGATCATAATATCATAAAAGTACTAGAGACAACAAGAAGAAAAATACTATGAACTCACAACATACAATATCTAGAGGAAGAGCTAAAACAATCTAAACCTGAAATCTCAAGCTAAGTCATGGCTCCATCATGTTCAGTTAAGATCCTGGGCTCTGGCCCACAAGGTAGAACAATATCTTGTAAGTACACCTACAACATATCCTAGTCAGGAGCGGAGCTAAGTATATCCAGGGAAATGAACATGAACATCATGATATGGAAATGAGTACATGAGAACATGAAATATAATGTACGATAAATAAGAACATGAATACTGAAAAGTAAATACAGGGAACATGAAATGAAGCCTGAACATGAAATGTACAAGGAACCTGACGTGTGCAATATATCGAAATACATCCAGAGTGTGTGATCGGCTTGGATAGAACATGGAACATGAAATGGTACGGCTTAGGACCCGCGTGCACGATACGAAGCCTAAGCTATTCACATGAATTATAACACAGCTTTGACCACACATCTGTAGTATTTCCTCTCCCAGACACCAGTAACTCAGGAAACAAGATACCAGACAAACTCGTAAAATATTGTGTCAACAAGAAGGTACAAGCATGAATATAAAAAAGCACAAGACATGAAGTAATGGACAAATCTGAGGAGTATACTTGCCTTGCTAAGGGTGGTCAAAATAAAGTAGAGCTGCGAGTCCTCCTGTTTAATGGGTACAATTTGGTTAAGATCAATCAATTGTCACTAGCTATCTCTGTGCTAAATCATATATGGCCAACCGGTTTAGTAATAAACCTAGCCTATCTTAGAAGTACTATAAATTGTTATAAAATATATACTCATAAATCTTCCTCCTAAAATACTAAGCATACATCACTAATTTAATAGGACAAGATGTAAGATGGCTGGTTTCTCATACTAGAATATACAGATTCTATTTAAAAATGTGATTAAACAACTATATATAAATAGATCAATTATTAGGTTTTTCCTAACCTATTTATCAAGAATGTAAACCGAAATACCATTCATTTTATAACACATTAATCTAAGTCTACCCCTGGCTGTCTTAGCTCATCTACTACATACACATATACTACTCAACTTATCCATATAAACTGTGGTCCACTTTATACTACCAAAGCACAGGTAGGCATACTAGTCATAGTTACACGAATCGAATTTCCTGAACCAAGGTCACCTAAGCAATGGGAAAATATGCAATGGAAACCTGCCAACACAACTTTCATACATATCCAGTATCTAAAGCTTAACATGCCACACATACAAACGAATCTCAGTAACTATACATTAGAAGCCATTCCCAAACTCACTAACCTATAGGCCAATCCATATTAGGAGATACACAACATAAACCAACTAGTCAGGCTATATAAAAATTGATGATAATAAGGATAAATTTGTACAGACCCAATGTTAAAGCTGAAAGTAGAATTTTAGGAAGGATAGGCAATCAACCAATAGCTGTACTTAACAGGAACAATCCATATAAAAACACCTAGACAACATGGCTGCAAAACATCCCATACACCAACTTGAATTGGAGAGGCTAACGGCTACTACTCTAACCTAGTGAACACATAAACTCAAGAGGGCCAGACATCCAACTGAGCTCCATGGCTACTTTCAGTACTCCAGATTAAAAGGAGGACAACAGACATGCCATGAAATCCAAAATCAACAGAAAAATTGATACCAAATTTACATAGAAAGATATGGTTCAAATTAATAATTTCAACCAAGAGAAATCAGAAAAACAAGATTTGAATCAATGTTTAGTAAATGTTTGTAATCAAATTACAAATATAATCAATCCAATTGAAGGTACAAACGAATTTGAAAACCTAGGCTCGACACAGACTCCTTCCTTCTACATTCGTTCCTTTCCCCACTGTCACGCACACAGGTTGGATGCTGTAACACTTGGACATGAACGCGATCATGAACCATCCTATTCAAGACTCGATCCTGACCTGGCCAACTTCCTGGATTGGTCCCGAACATCTGTTGTTCAAATTAAACACGAATTCATGATCTGAAACGCACGACAACTTAGGAAAGAATGTTGACACCCGACACATCACACAGAACTGGATACGCACTAAACCAATTTCCTACGATTGATCCATGTTCAGTAATTTCTAATTCATAATCACAACAATGAGCTCGTCCAGAACTGAGAAGTATGAGACTGCACGTGAGGAGAATATTCAATCAAAGTGAAAGCTCGATCTCAATAGTCCACCACGTCTCTCCGAGTCCAGTTGAGGCATTCCATCGAACAATTGCCATGCACAAGGAATAAACAGGTTCTTAGAAGTACTGCTGATTATTCGATAAAAAATCAAAGAAATATTAAGGAACTTCAAAAAATCATAGGATCCCAGATCCATACACATTCACACAGAATTTCAACCTCAATTCCATAATTGATCTCACCGATCAATTAACCGCCAAATCAATTCTTCGAGAATAATCCAGATCCAATCTTGTATTTGAACTAAACTGGAATCGAATCAAATCGAAGGCTTACCAGAGAAGTTGTCGCGTTCTTAATCGAAACAAGAAGTCCAACCCATAAAGTCGTCGGAGAAGATCGGACCACCGGAGAGGTTAAGCTGCTCGTCGAAGCTGTGTCACACTGGGAGGAATAACACCCGATCGTTGTCAGTGGTGGTGCGTTGTCGTCGATCGGAGGAGAGCTGCCTTTGTTGTCGAAGAACCGCCTTCACCAGAGTGAAGGGAACGAACGCTTCAGTCACCGGAGGGTTGCCGCGTCATCGTCGCCATCTGCGGTGGAAAAGCCACCTGGTCGCCGAAATTCTTTTGTGCCTACTAGGAGAGGGGTCTAGCCACCGATGTTGGAGAGTCGACCGCTGGCCTCGCCATGGCCGGACTGAGAAAATAGGGTTAGGGTTCAGCCATCCAGATTGGGGAAAGGAATGGAGAGCTTCGGCTTCTCAAGAAATTCAAAGGGAAATGTGTATAGTGACTCCCCCCTTCTCTCTCCTCCTTTATATAATCAGAAGGAAAGGAAAATGGTGGGTTTACACATAAACCTACTATAAATTGTTATTTGCAGAATTAACCCAAAAGTTGTTAGAGAACAAAAATAGATTGTTATAGATATGGGGTCCACACTAGTTAGTTATAACAAATTTAGGATTTGAATCCTTACCATTAATTCACATTTCCCACCAAAATATTTATGAAATAAATTATTCAAATTTTATTCTAAACCCAAAATTATTATTTTAGAGAAAAGATTTAAAATTTTCAAAAATTAGGAAAGTGGGGTTACAAATCTTCCCCCCTAAAAATAATTTCGTCCTCAAAATTTCAAAAGACCCAACTGAAAATAAATTTCACAAGATAAAAAAAATCAGTCAGTCCGGAATGGAAAGGATTCATTTAGCACAATTTTTGGCATGAGTAAACAATCAAGAAATTCGAGGGTGGTAAGATAATAGTCAAAAGGTTAGATACGAAATGATATAGTCACAACTAAGTCACGGTTAAGGAAAGATCTTAAAAACTTGTCCAACTACTGTGAACAACTAGGAATTATCAGAATCAGGATTAGTGGATCAATTAGACATGATCAAGTAATTGAGGCACGATAAGATTACCTAGTCACAAGCGAAGAACACGAGTTGGCACGTTTATGAAAATAAATCAAATTTAGACACGAACTTCAAAAGCATGATCAAAATATGCGTACGATAAATCTAGTGAAACGGAATCAAAATCTAGCAGTACATTTACTTGAGAGGGTCAAATGATTCACTAACAAAATGCCAGAAAGTGACTGCAAGGATTGATTGAAGATCATGGAATCTACCGAGAAGATACATGTATCAAATCAAGGTGAACGTGCAAGGATTTATGATTCTCGAAAGTCAATAATCATACGAAAAGGGAATATAGTCTCTATGGTATCCGAGAACATATAGATATTTGAAGTCACTTTACTTAGAATCTCTGCCCCGCCAATGTATGTCTGGCTGCAGTGAACTTTCGGTTCCATGACTTAAATAACAATATGTTACCGAATAACATATCAACTTTATCCATTTTCAAACAATTATTAACGAAGCAACTCAAGAGATCTAAGTGTGAAGAGTTTAGGACAACGTCTCAATAATACCCAAAAACCTATGAATGTCTGAAATCACTTCAACTTGGAGTTCATGCCTCGTCAGTGCCCATCTGGATGCAGTGAATCCTCAGTCTCCATAATCCAGATAATGGCTGTAGTACACAACTGCCACGTCATAATAGATAATCGAATATTCTCTCAACCTTCTCCATAGAATTTCCGAAGAGTTTATGGTAATCCAATATGAGTTCTAAAACATGATAGAAAATGATGTTATATGTCCTTTACAAAATAAGAAGTTTCACTAGGTACTAAGAAGCAACATAAAATCCAACAATGAGTAGTGGGTACTAAAAGGAACAAACAAGGAGATTTTAAATCTCAAACAAGAAACAAAGCTTCAAATAATAACTAAAATCTCAAATGAAAACCGGAATGGTAACAAGATCCCGTATTTGGAACGTAGTCTTGGATAGGTAACGAAGTCTCAAAAGTAGCATAGAAGCAAGGTATCAAATAGAGGACAAACTCTCAAAATGAGGAATAAATCTCGTATCGGAAACATGGTTCAATAATATCTCAAATAACCGCAAAATCTCAGACAAAATCTTGAAGGGAAAACAAACCTCCAATAGGATACAAGGTCTCAAATAGAGAACCAATATCAACAAAGTCGTGAATAAGAAACAAAATCTTGAATAGAAAATCTCAACGAGGAAACAAGGTTTCGAATAGTGACTAGAAAACAGGTTCCAATAGGAAACAAGGTATTGGATCGTAAATATGAAACAAGCGAATCTCAATAGTAAACAAAGTCGTAAATAGAGAACGAGTCCCGAATAAAGTCAAGAATAAGAAATAGAATCTCAAACAAGCATCAATAGAAGCGAAGGTTCAAACGAAGTTTCAGAATGATATTTCGAGTAGGAATAAATCTCGAATAGTACAAATTTGATTAGCGAACAGAATATTAATAAACGAGTAGGAACAAGTATCCATGAAACAAGCAAAATCTTCGATAGGAGACAAGGCCGAAACAAGTAGTGGACAACAACTCTCGAATAAAAAATCAAAGTCATGAAAGGGAAATAGGGAAACAGTATCGAGTAGTGAATTTCAAACAAATAACGAATTGTGGATATGAAACATGTTTACTGAATAGGAGACAATATCTTAAAATAAGTTTCGAATATCAACCAAGGTTTCTAAATAGAAAAACAAGAAGTTTCAAGAAAGGATCTAGGAGCTAAGAGAAATTTAAGGGAAGACTGGATTGCGAATCAAGATATAAGGTTTTCTTCAACCATGCATAAGAAGCCTTCTGCCTTCAGTCCGTCTTCAGTACTTCTTCAGGAAATAGAATCACTTTAAATTCTTCAACCGTCCCGATGTAGGGTGGTCCTTGCGATAGTCCTGGTGTTCTTCGTGTCGTCCTTGGGCAATACGATCAACGACCTCCGAGCAATCTTTGACTTGATGGACAGGCGATCCGTAGAGCAAGCATAGCCTCAGTCTCTTACGGCACTCGTCATAGTAGTGTCCTGGGCGACGGCAGAAAATACAAATGATCGTCCGCTGAATCTGAATCTGAATCTCCCGCTGGGGCTAAATTGCAGGTCTCTGGCAGAAATATACGACTGCTGGCGTGCTAGCTGCTGAGATCCTGCTGCTCTTCTACAATATATCAAGATCAAGACAGGCGTAATCAACAAGTTGATCATTGCAATTGTACTTGTACTGAGTCTGTATTTTTTATTTTACTGAGTCTAGGAACTTGTACGTTGAGTCCTACTGAGCAATCTCGAACCTAGACTTCATTCTCCAAGCTCCACCATACAAAATAAGACAAGCACCAAACCACAACAATCCTCTCATAGCCCATTGTATGTTCTGCCCAATATAAACCAAATTCGGGCCTAACTCTACCCCAAGTAGAGTTCGAGCCGAACTCTGCCTCCTAATTATTAGGATGCTAATTTTTAGGACCTGCTTGATACTAGTTGTCCAACTTCCAAAATTTTGAATTCTTGGGACATAATTCTGGTCGAATTCTGCCCCCTCAGACTAGTATAAATAGAGCTTGAATTCTTTCATTTCATATTATCTCTCACCTTCAAATATTCAAGCTTTCTTTACTACTCCAAGCCCCATTCTTCCATATCTCCTAAGCCACAGCTCTCCTTAGCCCAAGGTGCTCAATGCGATATCAGCTAAAGTTGTTGCAAGAGTGAAAGAAAAGTCACTTGGACAATTCCAAGTTTCGCCTCTGCGAAGTTGTAAGAAGTTGGCGTGCACTTTTGAGTAAAGGCATGTGGTTGTACCCTATTTCACATGGATTTCAATCCTGAACGAGAGTTCTCAGGCCTGGACTAGTCCTCCACGAGGGAAACTAGGTTAAATTACTTTGTTTGCGTATGCTCTTCTGATCTATATTTATTTCTGCATTACTCTCTGATTACTTACTCTCTTGGTAGTTGATTTCTGTACTTGATATAGAGATGCATTTTTAATTGGTTATTATCGACACAAACTCTATTCACCCCCCTCTAGAGTTGTCTACATGTAACTTCAATTTGGGCTTAGGGTTAGGGCTGGGTTTTTTTATTGTGTCAAGTCCGGTGTGTCGAACATGACAAGAAAATAATTTGGAATTAGTGTTCGTGTCCGGTATGTCGGACACGAGGGGGATGATGTATCTGTAACAACAAAGATAGTGAAAAGACACCCGGGGTCAGATCCGAGACCGTCAAGGCTGACACGGAGGAATTTGGACACGGACACGATGCTCGACACTTGTGGTGGAAAAAATTTGGTTTATTGAATATTGTAGATAAAGGCAAAGGGGCCCTCCTTATATAGGCGGTGAAAACTCCTAATTGGATGAGGACTATGATAGTTTAAACCCTCACTAGATAATTCACCATGTAATTTAAATATGTTTAAAATCAATTCAATCAAATCTCAATCCAATTTAAATCTAGATAATTTCATCTTTAAATTTAAAAGCTATTTAAAATAAATCGATAAAATAAAATTCCAAATTTAAATCACCATAATTAATTTAAACATCAAATCAAAAAAAATTAAAATATCTTTTCATAAATAAATAAATAAAATAAGAATTAATTTAAAAAATTATTATATATACATGAATTATATTTTATGTACCTCATATGCAAATAAAACCTAGTTTTCTGAACTACTACTTATATTTTTACAATAAAATGAAATAGCCTTTTTATAATAAATAAATAAAATAAAGTTTTGGCAAAACTTGTGCAACGCACTTTGTAGAAAAATATTTACCTTATACTATTTTTGAAAATTTAACTTATTTTTCTATATGGAGAAATTTTGTAATAAAACTTTTTATAAAGATATATGCTTCACACTCGACGTTCAAATACGAAAAATAAAAATCAATACCAAAATAAATTTTAGAAAAAATCTTAGTAAAAATTTAGGGGGTCTATATCCTACCTAACTTACAAGAATTTCGTCCTCGAAATTTAGAAATAAGTAGGGTAGGTAGGGTTGAGGAGATAAAAAGAGTTTATTGATAAGAACATGATCAAATTATTCGGCGAGAAAGAAGCATACAACGAAAAATAATATATTCGAAATAATTGCAAATTTGGATAATTAGGAAAAATATAAATGGGATATTTAGACTTTGGGTTTCAAATAAGTTCTAAAATTTGTGTTTGGGTCTCCATATTATACATAATTAGTGTTTGGGTTTCAAAAGTGTCACCAAAAATAATTAGTGACACTTTTGAGACATTAGTGACGCTTTTGAGACCAAAACACTAATTATGTATAATATGGAGACCCAAACACAAATTTTAAAACTTATTTGAGACCAAAAGTCTAAATATCCCAATAAATTGATGGGTATAGTTTAGAAGATATCTCATGACAACCCATCATTATCGAATTTGATCAATACTACCATCAAACTAAAAATGTGTAATCGTTAAAATATTGATAACTTCCTCGATCTCAAAAATAACTCAAGATTTTGAATCGTGTTTACTATCGTCATAATTTTTGAATCGTCCATATCGTTTAGCAATAATAACTCTTGCAATTTGATTTGTCCTCAATTTTATTTTCCATAACCTTGTCTTCTTTATTTACCTCACAAAAGTTTTGAATTCCAAATATATAAATATATCTAAATCCGATATTTCACGATAGAAATTCAATAAGTCCACCAAGTTCAAATTTAATGAAACTCTAATCTACTTCTCAAAAAAAAACTATATATATATATATATATATATATATATATATATATATATATATATATATATATATATTCCTTAAACCAAATTTTGTCTTTTATAACCTTCTTGAAAATTAAAATTTAATTAAACCTTCAATCAATTTAGTTGAAGCAAAACCAAATCCTTCTAGTAGGAAATTCATACTCATTCACTAATGTAAAAAAATTTATCCTTTAAGTACCAAAAATAAAAACCATCTTCTACGTTTGATTAATCTCGAACCTTTTTGTCAATCACAAGTATACTATCCATTGATCATCTCATCAAAACATGATAGCACTTTTCAACTCATATCTTTTTATCACACAATCATTTTATTTAATTACACCATTAGTCTCCTCTATAGGGCTTTCTAATCTAATCCCTTTCTAACCGAAAGGTGTCATGATCCAATTTTTATCTTCGCACATGGAAATCATAAAAAATAAGGTTTGCATAAATTACGGTGGAGTAAAAATAAAATCCTCAATGAGTGAATTAAATTCAAATGGGGAGGAAAGATATGGTTAGGTTTAATAGCCGTGGTAGGGTTTGGGTAAGGAATAAGTGTTTCTAGTTACGCACAAAGTAAAGTGTATTAAGGGCTAAGAATCGAGAGGAAAATAATTAGAGACTCGAAAGACATGAATTCTAGAGAGAAGATAGTATGATAGTCGTCTAGGTTAGGGGTACGATTAAGGGAATGATTCTAATCATCCTTAAGTTTCAAATGATTAGAGGGTCACGATAATAGATCTAGGGGTTGAAGGAAAGGGTGAGTAACTCGAGATGAAGATATAGTCACATGGCTGGTCAATGACTAACTACACTTGTGTATACAACTATCATGACCATAGATGATATGTCAAATGAAGTTGAGACACTTCTATTCTCATTAGGATGACCTCATGTCACTCTTGGTTTTCTATCAAGATATATTCCAATCCTTAACTTCGATTTCCTCGAAAGATCCTTAATTTGTATTTCAAATCTCGAAATAAACTATCACAATCTCTAGTCATTTTAGATCATCAAGCCAAATCGAAACTTAAGGTTTCAAACTCTCTAATCAATATCGAAATACACTTTTATTATACCATAATATTTTTTAAAAAATGCATTTCAAATCTTAAACTAAACTTCCACATTCTCTAGTCGTTCGAGGTCGTCTAACAAAGTCATAACTAAAAAAAAATTAAAACTCTAATAAATCTCGAGATAAACTCTTAGCATATAACAAATCAAAACTTTAGTATCATCAGTCCAGACTTAACACAAAATTTAATACTCTTATCAAATGTAATTTATATGGCATAATTTAAAAACTTAAGGTTTTTCTCAAATCGATTTCATATCCCAATAAATCATAAATATTTTCTAAAACCTTTAAAAATTAAAATCAATTTTGTTTTCTCAATCCTTTATAGAATCTATCGATCCTCTCATGAATACCATCTAGTAGTGTTAAAATAAAATTCTAACTATCCTTCGAAGTTGGTAATATCGCTACTACCCAACTTAGAATTAACTAATCCTTCACATAAGATCATACCTTTAGGAAAATAGGGTACCTCGATCCTTGAAGTATATATAATACCTTTCAAATAGAACCTCTAATGCATACTGATTGCTAATGTAATTTTTCTAGCCATATGTTTGACCTATGGGGCATATACTAGTGTAGTCATCTTCCTAACCTCTATTAAGCACGAGAAATAGGGATTATGGTATAAAGGAATCAAGCAAGATACAAATCAAGGGAGTCAAATGAGAGTTCGAAAATTAGAATCAATGAAGGAGATCAAGTGTGTGGGTAAGTTCCTAGGCTCTAATCCTATATACATGCCCGTTTGGTACAGTAACCTAACCAACACGGCTAACTCGAGCTGCATGGGCCACAACAAAAACATGTAACATCCTAGTCCCAAAATACGTAGGACTAGGAATATAGACATGCCAGCCTTATAATTAATATACTTAAGCTCTAAAATTAAGTATAACCATGACAAGTAATCTCATCCACAAAATAAAAGAATAATGATATCATAAAATCAACTTTGAATTGTCATTTTTATAAGTCGTTGGACGGAGACAAATCTACTACCAACTATTTTAAAGGAAAAGAATACATAACAATGTAAGGATTTGTCAAGCGAAGCAAAAGACGATCCAAAAGCAATCATCTTTGAAGGAATAGATGAGATTACGACCTTGGCTAGAACACCTGCAAAAATTTACGAAAACACACACCTGGAAAAATCACCAGGTCCTCAGAGGAACGTAACAAAATACAAGAAGAATGTGCCATATAAACTGAATATAAAATATGGCACAAAGTCACAAGAAGAAGTAAAGTGTTCCAACCATAACAAGGTCAAGTATCCCAACAGCGAAACAGTGGTCAACCCCTACAACCAAACAAGGACAAGGGATGGCCCACCATTCCGTGATGTGACACTATCCCATGCCTTGACTAGAACGAAGTTTGACATGACACAACTAAGGTCACCTAACAATTCTATTGTGTATATGCAGTTAAGAACAAACTTTCTATGCATGGGCACTTCTGGCTATAAATGGGATTGGCGTAGTCCCCACTTAAGGCACCAGGGGCCAAGATCATATTGTTCTACATACGTCAGTGGCCAACCTTAGAGGGTTAGCTTACCCGTATCTCCAACGGAGCTTCCTAGTCACAAAGAAAAGTGTAATAGTAGCCCATACGATAATGAAATGTTCTTTCCACCCTATGCAGCTATCTAAGTTGCATCCACGACCATGTACCTCTACTAACTGCCAAGTTTCCTAACATGCATCTATAACAGTTAGACCTAACACACATTCCATACGTATTGGTGATCAGCCAACACGCAAGTCTGGAGTCTATATGCTACTCACAACTCACACACATCTTGTGGCACATCTGTGTCAAAGTTTATAAAAATGCACTAAACTAGTGGTAGTCCCTTAACTCTAGGTTCATATGCAATTTTAAAGATAAGAAGGAAAATATGACTAACATCATGTATAACTGAAAGCAAGTAAGTAAATCATGAACTGTAACGAGGATACAACTGGAAGTTACAACTGGAAGAACTGGAAATAAACATACATGAATATGCAATAACTAAACAATAAAGAAGCAAACTAAATGTAAGTAGTAAATATGGCAAGGTATCTTGCCTGGTGTGGTACGATGATCCGACAAGTCCCAATTTTCCAATAGCCATGATTGATATGTGGTGGTCCGAAGTCGTGTGAAAATAGATACGCACGATTAGTCACGATCAATTGCGATAATCGAAGGAAATTTAGAGAAATAAATATATATATATACTATTTTTAGAAAATACTTATAATAATTGAAAGATATAGTTTTATAAATTTTTAAAAAATAATTTTTATAGAAAACTATATCTCGTTCCTTGAAAATATTTTAGGTAATTATTTTGAAAGTCTAGAAAATTATTTAGTACTTAAAATCCTAAATTTGTCAAAATAACATTCTGGAAAATATTAATATATGTATTTAAAAAATGGCTACAATAATAATGATATAATAAACATGGTGAAAAATACTAAGGCTCTAACAAGTCATACCTGTATAAATAAGTTGATACCCAACATATATATAAACTAAACTTAGTTATATGTACTGTTTATAACAAAAAGGTAACAATAATAATTATAAATAGAAATATTAATACTAAGTGTAATAATATATACTAAAATTATTAACAACTAATATTACTCATTAATCAGTTAACTGTTTAAAACTAATAAAACTAATAATAATAATAATAATAATAATAATAATAATAATAATAATAATAATAATAATAACCCAACGAAACCAACATATATAATCAGCAGAAAGCTGATGTTCCCCATATTTCTTGAGAAAGTGAGAGAAGTGGGTTTACCAATGTGAGGGGCTCGATCGGGAGCGACGACCACGGTGGCGACCACCTGATGTCGGAGGCGGCCACCAGAGGGGGACTGCAGGTCGAGGTCGGGCATGAACGTCGATACTGGAGTCAGGAGCCGTCGGACACAAGAAGAGAGAGGGAGCTGGGGAAGGGGTTTTACCAGTTAGAGTGGCGCCCGAGCTCGACGGAGGGGACGAGGCTGCCGGAGATGTTCAGGGTACAGAAAAGCTCGGCAGAAGGGTGCAAAATCTTGGCGACGAACGGTACCAAAGTGGAAGGCCAGGACAGAGGACGGCAGAGAAGACGACGACAGTGACGGAGGTGCCAGGGTTTCGACCACAGTATGGAGGAAGGCGCCAGACGAGGTGAGGGTATTTATCCTATTTTTGGTGTTGGTTTATGATGTTTGGTTTTGGGGCGGCTGCGGCCGGAGATGGCCGTGGCGGGGGAGGTGTGGAGTAGTATCGGGGAAGGATTTTATAGGCGATCAGTGGGGGTGTTTTGGGGGGTCACAACGGGGGCCGGACACGCTGACGGGGATGGTGCTGGTAGATGTGTAGACGGTGGCGGCCGATGGTTTCTAGGGATTGTGGTGGTGGTTTGGTTGTATTGGGGGCGTAGGTGATGATGGCGTGGTGCCAAAGTCAGGTGGTGAGTTGTCATCGGTGAGGAGGGTGGTGCTGCAGCTTGGTGGTTGGGAAGGAGACGACAACATGGAGGCGAAGGAGATTTGGGCTTCGGTTAGGGCCGGGTTTGTTTGATTGTGTCATGTCCAGTGTGTCTGACACGACAGGGAGAAAATTTGGGATTTGGGTTCGTGTCTGGTATGTCGGATACGAAGGGGATGATGAATCTGTAACAATAAAGATAATGAAAAGGCACCGAGGGTTTGACACGAGACCGTCACGACTGATATAGCCAAATTTGGACACGGACACGATGCACAATACTTGTGGTGGAACAAATTTTGGTTTATTGGAAATTGTAGAAAAAGGCAAAGGGGCTCTCCTTATATATGAGATGAAAACTCCTAATTGGATAAGGACTAAAAAAGTTTAAATCCTCACTAGATAATCCACCATGTAATTTAAATAGATTTAAAATCAATTCAATCAAATCCCAATCCAATTTAAATCGAGATAATTTCATCTTCAAATTTAAAAGCTATTTAAAATAAATCGATAAAATCAAATTCCAAATTTAAATCACTATAATTTATTTAAATATTAAATCAAAAAAATTAAAATATCTTTATCATAAATAAATAAAATTAATTTTGAAAATCATTATATATACATGAATTAAATTTCATGTACCTCACATGCAAATAAAACATTATTTTCTGAATTACTTCTTATATTTGTACAATAAATTAAAATAGCCTTTTTACAATAAATAAATAAAATAAAGTTTTGGCAAAACTCGTGCAACATACTTTGTAGCAAAATATTTACCTTATACTATTTTCGTAAAGTTTACTTATTTTTCTATATGGAGAAATCTTGTAATTAAACTTTTTATAAAAATATATGCTTCGCACTCGACGTACAAATACAAAAAATAGAAATCAATACCAAAATTAATTTTAAAAAAATCTTAGTGAAAATTTAGGGAGTTTACATGCTGATAGGATGTTCTATTACAATAGACAAGAGGTAGATGACAACGTTTATTCTTGTGTTAGTGGAAAAGAACTTGAGTTTAACTCGACTGACTTGAGTGAGTACTTCCATATGCCTGACAACGGCGAAGCTCTAGTCGAGATTAACAAAGTTCAATTCCCTCCTGATATGTCCCTTGAGTCTCTTAAGGCAGCAATGTGTCATCCGGATCTGGGTCCTCGGTCTCGTTTGTTTGCAAGCCACCCTAACCAGAACTTTTATGAACTCCACCGTATTGTTTGCTCTACATTGTTACCTAAGATGGGATCTACTGATGAGGTCACCTTCTTAGAGATATCGACCATTTATCACATTCATTTTGGAGGGCAGGCCGCAACCTCCTCTATCCTATACATCTTGCGGTAATCCTTCAGAAATTTGGAATCAACTTAGATATATGTCCTACGTTTGGGTCATCTTCTAAGCTGACTAGATCTAGGAAGTACCCTCACCCTCTACCTCGACCCGGTACGGTTCCAGCCCATGATCCAGTTACAGCTCCAGCAGATGTTCCAGCCGCTGCTGCTCTAGGCCACTTCGACGAGTTCTTCCAGAGGTTTGATGCATTTGTCTCCCTCCAGGGACAGCGGCATGAGACCTACATGAATCTTTTCACCGATGTTGATTACCGTCATATTTCTCAGGCTGAGGTCTTGAGAAATAGCATGGCGGACATTCAGTTGACTTTAGCCCATCATCCCTCAGTTCCAGCTCCTATTCTCCGTCATCCCTACTTTAACGAACCGAGACTTGAGGATCAGCCCACTTTCGGATTTTTCGATCCGACAACTGCTCATGTTGATCCCCAGGCTCCTGTTGATGTTCCTGCGAATGATGGTAATGCTTGAGTCAGTCTTCTGGGCTTAGTATTTTGTGACGATGTTCTGTGATCATGATCTTTATGTAGTGACACTCTTATTATTTTTTGGACTATCTGTAGTACAATGCACTAGTTCAGTTCTAGTTATTTTATGCACTGTGAACTCATTTTCAGTTGTAGTTGTTTTATGTTATCTTAGTTGTTTTCATCTATATTCTCATCATTTTGCTACTGTTGATGATCACACTTAAGAAATTACTAGCTTGTTAATTTTTATAACTATTTTTGGATATTACTCTGTGTTTTTCTTTGGGAGCTACATTTTGTGTACATGACAACAGAGGAGAAAGAATACATTACCAAAAAAATTCACAATTCAGATTCAGAAATAGTCAGGTATATATTTCAAAGTTATATATATCGTTATATTTTGGTATAGACTCAAAGTTTATCAATTATTAAAATGAGGGAGATTGTTGGCCCATTGGTTAATGATCACACCTAATTTCGATAATCAACGTCAACTTTGGTCGATACACAAAATATACAGACTGCTACCGGTTAACAGGTTTCAAATGAGAATATTGTCTATGTCCTACTACTAACTACTACCTCAAATCACAGATATTTGCATCGTCATCAAGAACCAACCACAATGGAATCAAGTTCAAGATTTTTTATATTTTTTTCTATATTTTTAATTTTATTGAGTCTAAGAAATATTTGTGAGGTTGATCAGGATTGGTACTGGCTTAGGTTTTATCAGTCTACATATCCAAATAAGCCTAGCTATCATCCCCAAAAGTCCATAATTCTAAAAACCCCAAAGCCCATACAAATTTGGCCCATACATATTGTTCTGACAGAACTCAGGGCGAACTCTAATCGAGTTTGTCTCGAGTTTGGTCTGGGTAATTCAAATTTTAGTTCCACCAAATCTGCTTATAACGTTCGGTTGCAAGATTCATGCATCCGAACTCTGCCCAAATTTGTTCAGCAAAAATACTATACATAGAGAAAAATACTCACCTTTTCAAATCACTCATTCACTTTCTCTTCTTTATCCCCTTAAGTGTTTTCTACGAGAAAAAGCTTGCAAATCTAGCCTAATACCACTCTTAGCCAAAGTTAGTACAGTTCTATTTCAATCTAGAGTTTTGGTTCTGAAGAGTTGTATCAGAGACTTCTTTAAAAAAATGTTCCAATTTTGGAAATTACTTTGTGGAGTCGGTCGTCCGTTCGTCACCAAGCACGGTGTTGTAAGAGATTACAAGCTCTCATTTAGCTTGTGCATAGTGGATTAACATCGAGCAAGAGTACTCGAGACTAGAATAGTCCTCTCAGAGGGAGACCAGTATACATCGTTGTGTCACTGAGTTTGATTCGCTGATCTCTTACTTTAACGCATTTTATTTACTGTTATTTACCTGCCATAGTTTATGACTACTTAATTTTTAATTGGTGATTATTTTTGCTGAACACGCACACACTCTATTCACTCCCTCTAGAGGTGCTCAACGGTCCTTCATATTTTTCAACTATATCTACATTACCTCTAGTAGGAATATTGTTATTCACATCCACATCCATAAAATTAGAACTAGCAAAAGAAGATTTATCATTGATACTCATGATTACATATGATAAAAATTTATTACACATTTAGATTTTTATTGACATTCATGATTACATGAAAATCTACTACATTCGGATCCTCAATGCATTTCTGGATCATCCCTCCGACAGTGAAGAGAGCAATAATATGACTAAGATCATGCATAAAACTGGGCCCGTATTAATTATTCAAGATATACGGGGAGTCTTCCCTGCCACGTGGATGAGCCATTGGAAGACCGAGTCCAAGTCAGGCGATCAGTCCAAACTATTTTATCAGCAACGTCGCAATTCTAGTGGAAAATATATCTCGTCTCAGAAATGAACACAGCTAGCATACCGCATGAACAAGGATCGCTTCGCTTGGTCTCGTAACAAGCTCTTACATCAAGGTGGACATAAAGCAAAAGACTTAAGAAACTATGCGCCTTATACATTCAAGTCGCATCTAGCGCATAACAGCATGGTGCGGTAAAGCAAGGCCTTAGCACAACCTCTTCAGCAGAGACCATGCACGTCAGCTAATCAGAGCTTCAGTGCATCTTTTGGTCAAAGCATTAAGCGATGTCCATTCACATGAACTGTGTAAAGCTTCAACGAGTCTTCAGGACGAGCTTTTTCAGCCATGCCCATGCGCGTCAGCGGTGGATTTGGCCAGTGCATGATTCATGATGGTTACCCTTCTATGATACTAACCGTGTATAAGTGTCTCTGTGTTTGGTAGCATAGACACTTAACGGCAGTTACCCATCTTCAACTTTTTTTGGACATCAAATTGTGTCATGTCAACAATAAATGGTACATCGGTGGCCTCAGTGGGCTTTGCCTTCGCCTTCCCCTTGCCTTTGCTCATGCTAGCATCTATAGCCTTGGGGCCGTTGAGAGAAGTTAGGGTTTTGTCGAAGATGGAGAAGTCTCGAACATAATAAAAAGGAGAACAAGAGCAAATAGGATTTCTCTCTCCATAAACCCTCTATTTGTAGGCTCAAAATCATTTGATGTGCCAGTTGGTAGGCAATTAATGCTCCAATTAATGCGATAAATCTCATATTATTAATGATGAATCTGACGCCTAGACATACGATCAATCATGAGTCAATCGGTCGCTTCAAGTACTGCACCCAAATGACGGTGAAATTTCAAGATTTAACCTGACTAAATGGTGCCATATGCAGCATCGTTTATGTGACAACTTGCCATTATACGACACATGCCCAATTGGTATCATACACCTAAAGGTTCTACTACCCATGCTTCTAATTCAAAGTATTTCAAAACTTGTCTAAGTTTGGAAAACTTTGATGGGGTCTTGTAGAATCATGGAAAAATCATGCACCTCAGAGTGCATACGCATCCCTCACAAAGGCAACCAGCCCCTGTTGTGTCAAATTTCCATGCGTCTAGATGGTCAGGCACCTAAACCCCCTACCCCAACCATCACATCAGCATTTAATACTACACTGACAACTGTATCAAATGTCAGCTATTACTTGGAATGTGGTACAGCATGTGCCTCAAAGTACGTACAGACAACGATTGCACGATAAACAAAGCATCATCAAATATGACTTTATATGCCCAGGCTGCCATGCACCCATGCCGCCATGTGCCATTATTGCCATTCATATTAAAGACATCAAATAAAACAAAGTCACTTCGAAGTACGAGCTGATAGCATACGTCAACGCTTATGTTAGAGCAATCATGACTACTTTTGTCGGTTACAGCTGTACAGTACTATATGGATTGAATTGACTGTTTGTCATGAATAAAAAGTTATACAAACTTTTGTATTACAAACGAAAAAAGTACAAAGGATATCCTAAACAAGAAATCTTAGTACAAATGATTCTGAAAAAGTGTGACAATGGAGATTGAACACTGTAGTGACTTCTTTACTCCGTTGACGATCTGACGATGAGATGAACTTGATCTGACTCTCTGAATGCCTGTAAATAGATCTGGATATGCCAATCAAGAAGCAGTCGAAGATCCTAAATGAAGGACGACTTTTTCTATTTATAGGCAGGCATATATATGATGTGCGCAGGGGTGCTTCGTGCGCAAGAGCGTTGTGCGCCCGAGAATATCAGAAAATTTGTTGTAACTGCACTACTTGGGCTACTGATGAGATGACATGTGGTAGTTATTGGGATTCTCTTGTTGATGTGATCATGGGTGGTTGGCCCCCGTTCATCAATATAATTGATGCAAATGACACGTGTCATCTGCAAACTGATCAAAGATCTTATTAATTTTAAACAGAATAAATTTGATTGTATCTAAGGAGATACAGTTTGAACAAACTGGATTTGATTGTATCTAAAGAGATACAGTCTGCACTTTCTGGGGCTCACAGAGGCTGCACTTCTAGATGTTTTAAGGGTTGCGCTTCTTATTGAGGTTGCGCTTCCTGGAGGATCAAAGTTGCCATGCTTTTGGAGTTGTATTGGAGGCCATACTCTTGACTGTCATCTAACATCTGATGCTTCGACAGCTGATAATTTGATAGCTGTCAGTCAATAGCTATCTCCTGACACTTGTGTCAGCTTGCCATCAATGCTGACATGATAGCTCAGAAGTAGGTGTTATGCTCTGAGCGCTGCGCTTTTGGGTCCTCCAAGGTGCTACGCTTTGGGACTCTGTAGCCCTGCACTTGTGGGTCTCTAAAGCACTGCACTTTATGGCAGTTTGAAGCACTGTGCTTTTGAGACATTTAAGTCAAATGCCTCCTTAATTGCTATAACTTTTTGTTGGGCTCATGAATTGATGACCAAAAAGAGTTTGGCAGAAATCTCATAAATGAGATTCATTTGTGATGAATGCTAGGTTCATCCAATAAACTCGGGGCCTTTGATTGGCTGCCACTTGGCGAGTGGGTTTGACCACACAGCCTATAAATTGGGGCATCTTTTTAGGGCCCAACTCATTTATGCACCCTTTTTCCCACTTTTTGTCGGAGACATATTGTTCCCTGATGAGTTTTCTCTTTGGCGAGCTTGGCAAAACTTGTGCCATTCGGGGGCTAAGACTGCAGAACTCTTTGTTCACAGAAGTAGCAAGCTTGATGAAGTAGTCTCTAAGAAAGTCATTGCTGACTATGAAAGGAGTTGTCCCTGTATGTGGAACGTGCTAGCCGAGCTTTGGTTCGAGACAACATCGAGTGCCAAAAGAACAAACATTAGGTTTAGAGTCGATGTCCCCAATCCTTGTTATGCTGGAAGAGCCTCAGGGTGGCACGCATCGTACCTGAGTTTGATGAGGAAGTGATTCACTCAAGGAAGTGATTCGCTCTTACGAGGAAGCGATTTGCTCCTGCATCTCTATACGCTACACATTTTGTTTCCTGCACTTTTGCCTGTTGCGCAGATCATACAATGCACTTTTGTATGCTGAATATGATTTTGTATGTTGAGTAGATAGCATGTATAATTGTGAACGTAGAAAAATATGAAATAGACTTTTATAATCATTATTTGAATAAAGAATCTCTTTTATGCATTTTTTTTTGTGTTTTGGAAGTTCGCAGCAATTTTGACTACGCTTTATAGGGCCTGCACTTTCATGCTTCTACAAGACCCTTTCAAAAAATTTAAAACTTGGATAAGTTTGAAATACTTTGAAAAGAAGCATAAAAATGACACATGGCATAGGGAGTGCACAGCACGCTGCTGACAGACTGTCATCATTATGAGATCTTAGTAACCGTCAGTAATTAATGTCTTGAGTCGTCATTTCATTAAATGATAATGACTCCTCATTTTTATGAAGAGATCAAAAATTATTTTGTTCCTTCTTTGCACGTATTTTAAAGCATTTATTTAAATCTAATGCGTCTCTTGGCCTCATCTGTTCTGACACATGTCCTCTCCTATAAATAAGGGTTTTTCAAAAAAGAAAGAACTTTACTGAGTCAAACCTAAAAAATGACTTCTCTTCTACTTCTCCTTCGAGGAAAAGAAAACCCTAGCTTTTCTCCATGGCCCCCAAAGCTTCCAAGGCCGATAAGGCTGGTGACGCAAGCACTAGCAAGGCCAAGGACAAGAGGCCGGTGACCAAGCTACTGATGCCGACGATGCTCCGATCATCGATGCTGGCGTGCACGAAGATGTACGAAAAACTATTGCGAGTAGGTCTTCCTGCCCTCATTTTGACAGAGATGGCCAGAAATGGGTGTCAATACAAAAGTATCTGCCTCCTGATCACTATCTTGCATCGTTGTCCTATTTGCTGATGTACATGGGGGTTCTTTTCGAAGTAACGTCTAGAAGATGTGTTGATGCTGCTTTCGCTGATGTACATGGATGCTACTTTTTGAAGTAGCATCTGGAAGATGCGCTGACGCTCCTTTCATTGATGCGCATGGGCACTACTTTTTGGAGTAGCGTCTGGAAGATGTGCTGACGCTTTTTTGACTAATGTGCAAGGTCACTGAAATAATGCCTGCACAGAAGTTAGCTTTGGCTGATGCGCAGGACTAGTGCCTTCACAAAAGTTTAGCTTTGGTTGATGTACAGGACTACTGAAATAGTACCTACACAGCAGCTTGCTTTTTCTTTTTTATGAAGAGAATCTTCTGGCAATCTTTCTAACTTTGTTTCTTGTGTGCAGTTTCTGTAGTCATCCCCCAGTTCGACGAGATCCTCTTTGACTCGTTGGTCTGTTCACTAGGTGTGAATTTAATAAAGGAGGTGGTTAGCCTTGCCAAGAAGTTAATCAACCGAGGCCAGCCCCCACAACGATTGGCTTTGATAGAGCTCTAGCACTACGCCTATTTCCGACGTATGATGGATCGAGGTAAATTGTCCGTCGAAGATGACGCCGGTGGTGAGATGTTGAAGCCCCAATTTCTTTTTTGTGACAAGTTAGTCATGAAGGAGATGAGGCTCCTGAAGCTCAAGGCGGAATGGTACTTTGGTATCTACGACCTCAACTTGTATGTTCCCTCGTCCGAACGACATCTTCCGCTTACGGTCTTTTTTTGTTTCACCAAAAAGTGCCGCATGGAATGGGACTTGACCCCTTCTCAGGGAGGATTGATGACATGCCACTTTAAACCAGACTCTCGGACTAGGAAAAGAGACTTTTACGTACGCCCGCAACGGTCCATCGTATAATTTATGGGTACTACGTCCTGGCCATGTACAAAGTGACTTTACTCCCTCCATTCATCTGTTTGGAGCTTCTCTCTTTGCCAACTGGCTTCTTGATGCGGAAGTCTCATCTCCCAAAGGAGCTTACTGGATCGAAGATTGGATTCACCTGGACCCCAAATGGCGTAACTTGACCTTATGGATCTTAGGCAAGTACGAAAAGGAGCTGAAAGAGATTAGCCTGTATCGTGTCGTGAGGGCCACTGAATACGGAATATAGATTAACCAGCATTTTTTCGGCGCTGCTGGAGTTATACAATCACCACACCGGGACATTTTACACCCTGGAGGAGAGCTGGGACTGGATCTTTATGAGATGCACGTGATCTCGAGACTGCCCTGGGGCGAATTGCCATATGAGGAGTATACTACTTGTAACGAGGATTTTATAGGGTTAGAGGCTCAATAGCCCAAAATGATGGGGGTTTACAAAGAATTACTCTGCCATCACCAGGTGTGCACGACGCTCAAAGGACTCATCCTCATGTTTTCGCTTGGAGAGACTACATATTTACGGAACATCTGGCATGGCCGAGGCAAGTTCACTTTTCTACTCGTAGGGAGTATACCTTCACCGAAGTTGAAAAACTGATTGCCGGTGATGAGGAGTCGGGCACTTTAATGGATGCTGAGGGGAAACCAAACATTAAGGTTCACAGTTACTTCTGTGCAAACCTAAGCGCCATAACCCCGAAAGCGGTGATGGCTCCTTTCTTGATGATGTGGCTACGCACCGCTGTAGTGCCCGGTTGTTCGGGATCCGTGGGACGAGTGAGTAGGAACCTCATCCTACCAGCCGTGAAGCTGGTGTTTAAACATAAGCTGGCCCTACTTCCTGCCATGGTCTGCAACACTCTGTGAGGCCAGTGAGAGTTATCTAGGAGGATAATAGAGCATGGTGGAAAAGACGGCAAATTTCCTTGGGTCGAACTTCCTTACCATTACTTAATGGTTTGGTTGTCATTGCACCGCCTAGGCTTAATAGACCTTGGTATGGAGGACGGTCATGAGGATGAGGATGCCTCCATACGCCGCTATCGTCGAAAGAAATAGTTTCATCATGGTGTTCCTGTTTGCAGATGGGTGTTGGAGAACTTGAACAGCTATGACTTCTTTAGGATTTTGCCTTCTTACTCGGGTTTTCAGGCGGGAGATGAACTGGAAGACAAAGGTGAACATGGGAGCTGCCTGACGCGCGGAGCTTTCCTTTAGCCGCAATCTATTCGCCTTTCACATTTGGTATACAGGAACAAAATCGGGTATTCCTGGAGCCTTACTTGTCGAGTCGATTTGTGTGTCAATTAGGCTACAGCCAAACGATGATGGATAATCCGAGCCCCTGCTTGAGCTATGAGGGGACTTTACTGGATGGTGCTCGTGCATAGTATTACTACAACGTCGAGTGTATTGGGGCGACCTTTATGGTCCCCATAATCCGTCATGATGCCTTTATTCTATATTCTATCGTGAAGTTCTATTGCTCGATGAATAACTTTTTTCCGGGCTACAATCGGAAGCAAATTTTCATTATCGGGACCAAGATGGAGGTTTTCGAAGCTGTCTTTAGGCGTCTTCGGGATTCCGTGCCACCATGAGGAGGATCGAGTGCCTTTCGAGAAGGAAAAGGGGAAGAGGCTGTAAGCCCCCTGAATTTTCAGGGTTTATTTTTATTTTTCTGAATGAATTAATTTCGATAAATATTCTATTATTTAATTGTTTTGATCATTAATATACATTTCCGTAACTTTGACTTCTGGAGCGTCAGGGATGTCAATCTCTGGAAACTCTCTTCACGAGTTTTGAAGTAGACCAGATTATCTTCATTTTGATATATCATGTCCCACTTGAACTCGTTCCCTTGTGCTCTTTTTGTATCACGCAACTTCGGGTCAACTTAGACCAATTAATCATTGAATAATTATTCCCACTTTTATCTTTGATCTTCGTTTGCACGTTACCGTGACTTTTAATTTAGGAGCACCAGACCAGTCATTTTCTCAGAACCAACTTCTCATGAATGATCTACTCGAGACGCTCTTCACCCATGACCTCCGTGTCCCACTCAGACACTCCAATTTGTGCTTCATTTTCTTAGCACAACTTCCGGGTCAATTTAGGCCGATTTATTTTCTACCGTGAAACCTGATTTATTTTCCAATTTAATTTCGGGACCCGACATCGAAACAACCTAGTCGACCCAAAGTATGGACGTGGCCCACATGAAGCCTACTATCCACATAACACTTGTATCCCATTTATTGGAGTTCCCGCATATTATTTATTTATCCGTGATTATAAATACCCATTTTTAATTTAATTATTGCACCCTGTTCGATTTCGATCCGATCCGGCTCGACCGAACCCGAACCCAAGCTCCATGTTGCCCTCTCATGACTGCTCAAATACCCCGCTTAATTTTTCTCTTTTTTCTATTTAAAAATATCTCCTCTCTCTACTATACAAATATCCCATATATATATATATATATATATATATATATATATATATATATATATATATATATATATATATATATACACACATAAATATCTCACTCTCTCTTCCATAACAAACACACACACACACACCTCACCCCTCCACCTCACAGCACTCCCCCTTGGCCGACTTCACCCCTCCCTCTCACTCTAAATATCACTCTCTCTCTCTCCTTATATTATATATATACACACACATACATCTCTCTCTCTTTCTCTCAACACACACAACACCACCACAACCTCCACTCCTCCTGGCCGAGCGCCGCCGGCCACCACCCTGGCCGCCGGCCACCAGCCACCTCCTCCTTCCTCCTTCTTATCCTTTCCATCATACTCACTACCACCACCATCAACTACTTCATCACCATCACCAACACCATGCACCACCACCATCAAAACCATCACCAACTTCATCACCACCACCGTACAGCCACCCCCTCCCGCCGTGCCCGGTGCAGCACCGCGGCCCCCCACCGGCAACCGCCACCCCGCGCCGCAGCAGCATCCGCAACAGCAAGCGGCAGTAGCATAGTGCGCATACACGCGATGGCCGTACGCCACCACGTGGCCGACCCGCCGCCCCCGCGAGCTCCCTACACCCCGGCGACCCCCAGGCGACCACCTCCAGCCGCCGCTCACTTCCCCGGCGCGACGCATAGGCTATTCGTGCGTTTTGAACGGAATCCCGTCGGCGCGCGCGAGTTTTGAACTCGGAAATAGCGCTCCGTCGCAGCGACTTCGTACATATTTTCTGGTCAATCCGACCGTTGGATCGGTGAACTCCTTGCTCCGTCTCAATCTCAGAATATAGCACTTCACTCTCCTCAATTTTCGTCCGTTAATTTTGTCGTTTGATACCTCAAAACTGGCTACCAAGTTGATATTTTAAATTGAACTATTTTTGGACAGTTTTGTGGAGCCGACTTCGTCATCTCGTAACTCCGCCGTCGTAGCTCCGGTTTGCGTGCTAACAGTTCTTGTGCGCAGCTGGTATAACCATCTTCCTGTCTCCTTTAGGTTTCGTTTCATTATAAGCACGTTCGGTTGGTCGAATTCGACGCCAAAGTTGGCCGTCCGAATTCTTTAGTTTGTACTTGTTAAATTCCATTTTTCAACCTGGGACTCCGGATTCAATTTCTGACACCACAAGTAGACTTGTGGTGTCGTTCTGGCATGTTTTCATATAAAATTTTCTTGATTTGGAAAACTTCGGCCCTGGCACGCATTTCGGTGCAAAGCGGGTCCCACTTTTCGAGTCAACGGGTCACTTTGAGATCGGCTCATCGGAATCCAATTCCGGATATACTGTTGAGTTCGTATCGTCATTATGGACTCGTTGACATATAATTTGTAGAGTTTTGAAGATATTTGCTCCGGCACGCATTTCGGTGCAAACTGGATACCAAGTGTCCGCGTCAACGTATCATTTTGAGATCGACACATCGGAATCCTATTTTGGATATACCGTTGGGTTCGTATCATCATTCTGGATTTGTGGACATATAATTTGCTAGGTTTTGTATACTTCTATCCTGACACATTTTTCGGTGCAAAGTGTGTCCAACGGCGGACATCATTTTGACCCAAAATTACCGTTTTGCCCCTGTGTCTAAATTGGACTTATGGGTAGACTAACCAAGCTAATTTGACCATTCTAGACACGTTGGTGATATTTATTTTATCATCCGACAACATCTGTAGATTTTGATTATGTATTATCCTTAATTTGTAATTAATTATTTTTCCAAAAATTGTTCTTTTCTGTTTTTGAATTTTTATATATATTTTAGTTTCTGTAAAAATTTGGGAAAAATTATATTTAAATATTATGTTAATTTAGCTAATTTATTATAATTTTTCTAGCATTTATTAAGTGCTTTTGGTATTTTATAAAAATAGGAAAACAGAACTCATTTTCAGTATATTTATGTTTGCTGATTTTTAATAAATATTTATGAAGGTTTATAAATTCCAGAAAAATTAGTATAAATTTCTATAATTAAGAAGGATTACTTTGGTACTTTATTTTATGTATATTTGAACTTTTTGTCTATCTCAAAAATTGTTGGAACTCAGTGTAAAGTTTGATTTAATTATTGAGTAGTTACGACTTGCAATGAATTGTGTCGTTTTGAGTTATTATAGTATTGGGCCTCCCCTTACTCCAGTGTAAAGATCATAGGAAGTTAGTTTGTGTATAGTGGCACTCCACATTAGACTTTTATGCTAGGTCTCCACTTAGCTAGTATCCAGTTAGGAGTCGTATCACACCACTAGTGTATTATTGAACATAGCTTAGAACTGAGTTTGTATATCATTATTGACAGGACACCAGGCATCTATATCTTCGTACTAGTATTCTTGCTTTGCTCGAGGCAAGTACATCTACAAACTCATTTACTGTCTTTTAATGCTAGAACATGTATTAACCCTGTTAAAATACTGATTCTTGAGGTAGCAAGTTAAAATTTTCACATGTTGTATTACTTTCAGTACCTGCCATACTTAATACAGTTCTTATATCTTCATATGCTTCTTACTAGTTCTCAGTACATGTTTCACTATGCCTTATACTACTCGGAGTATTCACATGTTTCATACTGCTCCCAGTACCTGCCATGCTTATACTACTCCTAGTATCTCCCACATGTTTTTTCTGTTCTCGTATCTCTCGCATGTTAGAATATGGGTTATGGGGAAACTGACAGTTGAGTACGTGATCACGACCCCCTTCTCCGTATATATTTACCGAGCAAAGTTTCATTTTATATGATTTTTGCATTCGTAGGTAACTCTCAAAGCTGTATTTGTACGTATGTACATCTATCGCCTTTACACTTGTACGGAAGTACATTTCATTATGTGCCTCCAGCACATTGTACATCTATTGACCGATCACGTACCTGTTCTAATTTTAAATATTAGATATACATGTGTCATCTTGACAAATGTATTTTACCATGATTCCAGATATGCCGTGTTCCCTATGTTACTATGATACTGTGATCCCAGTTGTACCATGAGGCCATGTTTCCAGTATTTTCTGTTTTATAGACTTCTCACACCATGTTTCTTGTTGTACATCTCATTCATTATATATTCAGTACTTTAGTTGTAGAGGTTGTACTTGCTCCCGTCCTGACAGGATAACGTTGTAGGTATACTTTCCGAGGAGGAAATGCTATGTGTTACATGTTATGGCACTGATTTTGAGGACCTGGCCTTAGCTCCAGTAGAGGCCCCAGCGGAGAACCTTGCTTAGTTATCTTTCATGTGTTTTGAGACTTAGATTTTGGTCTGTACTTATACTTGGATACTGGACTTTGTCTCCAGTTAGATACTTATAAAGTGTATTATTATGTCTGTGCTTATGTTACCTTCGCATATAGATGCTGTGTTGTGATGAACCTTAAATGTGATTTTAGAACTGTTAGCTGCTTAGATCCTTTATTGTCAATTCTTAGAACAGCTTACTACGCTTTAACAAGCGTAGGCTGGACATGGCTCGGTCCGGCCCAACAATTTGGGGTAACGGGTCGTGACATGTTTTTAGTGGTGGCCCATGCAGGTCTCTGACTAAATTGTTTGGTTACGTTATTGTTCCAAGCATGCCTGTAATTAGGATCTAGGACAACTTGTTAACCCTAGGAATAACATTTAGAACACCTAGAGGATATCTAGGATTGCAACATAGGAGAACTCACCACAGCATAGGACCGTTAACTGTATTTAGTCTCTTGTTTGAAATTTAGTGGGTTATAATTTTGACCAGGATAGTACCCTTGGGATGACCCCTGAGGATCTCACTCTAATCTTATCTAGAAATCTGTTTCCACTTATTTCTATTTGATCTTCCTTAAATTCGTTGTTGAATTTAATTTCTGATTTTCGTTGTTGACTTTGATCTTGCATCGTGATAAATTTTGTGGATTAAATTGTGATATATCCTGATAATGTAAACGTCTGCTTTATTTATGGAGTTTAGAATTTATCACAGCCATACTAGCTGGTATGATAAAAACATAGAGCCTGATTTCGGATATACTTATCCTAGTTATGGAATTTAGATTTTCTCGCAGCCATACCAGTTGGCGTGGCGAGGATTCTAGATAACATGATTATAGGGTGTATACCTTAGTTATGACTTTATCGTTTATTGCATATAAGCTTACTGGTGTGACGAAAATTCTGGCAACATGATTTCAGGAAGACGTGTATGGTTATCAGATCATATCTCAACTTGGTTCACTTCATTGACCGAATGAGCAAGAATAAATTCTTATTATCATTCTGTCCAGTCTTGATTAACTCTGTCCTATCTACATCTACAACTAGAATTATAGGTTTTCTAGGACTTTCAAATAGGATTGCTTTCGCGTTATCTTTTGGACATAATTATTTTTGTGTTCCATCTTTCCTATGACTTGACTAAACTCTTCTTTGTTAACCACTTGGCTAATTCTTCTCGTTATGCATCTCGTTGTCTTCGTACCATTCTTGGAGATATTCTAATAAACTTTTCTGTCTTGCTTGACCCTTTAACTTGTTTGAACACTGTTATGGATTGCTTGACCCAGTCTTAGGCCTTGTTACCTTCTATTTCATAGATGACCGAAATAGCCAATCCTTGTTGACTGATCCTGTAGTATAACTATACATGTATTGTGTGATTGTGATAAATACTTTTCCTAGGGATTGGTTAGATTAAGCTTATAGGACAAGTATGGGTGACTGACTGTAGTAGACTTGGAAACCATTAAGAACGATTGTATTGATAGTATGACTTGATAATAGGGTATCTAAGATGGAGAAATGAGATATTATATTGTTGTGACTATGGATTGAGGATTAGAATCTTGTGCTTAACAGTTTGAGGATTTAGCATTTGTAGAATTTTGGTTGGTTATCTATAGCTAATTACATGTGATTAGAGGGTAGATCGATATGTGGAATGGTATAGAATAAATTAGAATGAGATATAATATTGCGTACGAGATCGGGAAGATATCAGTTAAAAAGACAAGGAACAAGACAAAGACATATGTACATTGGTAATTAATAAATTGGGAGTCTGAAATCGAGGATTTATATTCGGAGGACTTGTTGAGTAAAATAAAGAAGGCTCTACGCCAAGGATAGAAATTGAACGTATGATTTCAAGGAGAAACTGTAGGAAAGGATTGACGACAAATGATGCTAAGGAACTGTGGATTGATAGAATATGGATACTTAGGATACGACAAGGAAATCAAGTATTTACAATTGAGGTTGAAAATATGGTTGATGATCAAGCATTGTAGGTTTATAGACATGTCCAGAGAATGACCTATATTTTAGGGTATACGTTAATATTCCATGTTAGTATGAAAGATTCTAAATGATGTATGACGTAGTTTATGATAGAAGGACTTTGTTGAACCTGAACCAAAAAGAATGTAAAGAGAAACAGAAGAGATGATTTCAAGGGTAGCAGTTTGAGAATCGTAGCCAGAGCAGCTACATGTTATAGTTTGACCTGTTGGATGATTTTTAATTTCGAGGACGAAATTTTTGTAAGGTGGGTAGGATGTAAGCCCCCTGAATTTTCAGGGTTTATTTTTATTTTTTTGAATGAATTAATTTTGATAAATATTCTATTATTTAATTGTTTTGATCATCAATATACATTTCCGTAACTTTGACTTCTGAAGCGTCAGGGATGTCAATCTCTGGAAACTCTCTTTATGAGTTTTGAAGTAGACCAGATTATCTTCATTTTGATATACCATGTCCCACTTGAACTCGTTCCCTTGTGCTCTTTTTGTATCGCGCAACTTCGGGTCAACTTAGACCAATTAATCGTTGAATAATTATTCCCACTTTTATCTTTGATCTTCGTTTGTACGTTACCGTGACTTTTAATTTAGGAGCACTAGACCAGTAGTTTTCTCAGAACCAACTTCTCATAAATGATCTACTCGAGACGCTCTTCACAAATGACCTTCGTGTCCCACTCAGACACTCCATTTTGTGCTTCATTTTCTTCGCACAACTTCTGGGTCAATTTAGGCCGATTTATTTTCTACCGTGAAACCTGATTTATTTTTCAATTTAATTTCGGGACCCGACATCGATCCAACCTAGTCGACCCAAAGTCTGGACGTGGCCCACATGAAGCCTACTACCCACATGATGCTTGTGTCCCATTTATTGGAGTCCCCGCATATTATTTATTTACCCGTGATTATAAATACCCATTTTTAATTTAATTATTGTACCATGTTCGATTTCGACCCGACCCGGCTCGACCGAACCCGAACCCAAGCTCCATGTTGCCCTCTCATGACTGCTCAAATACCCCGTTTAATTTTCCTCTTTTTCCTATTTAAAAATATCTCCTCTCTCTACTATACAAATATCCCATATATAAATATATATATATATATATACACATATATATATATATATATAAATAAATATCTCACTCTCTCTCCCATAACAAACACACACACACCCCTCACCCCTCCACCTCACAGCACTCTCCCCCTTGGCCGACTTCACCCCTCCCTCTCACTCTAAATATCACTCTCTCTCTCTTCTTATATTATATATATACACACACATACATCTCTCTCTATTTCTCTCAACACACACAACACCACCACAGCCCCAACTACTCCTAGTCGAGCGCCGCCGGCCACCAGCCACCTCCTCCTTCCTCCTTCTCATCCTTTCCATCATACTCACTACCACCGCCATCAACTACTTCATCACCATCACCAACACCATGCACCACCACCATCAAAACCATCACCAACTTCATCACCACTACCGCACAGCCAACCCCTCCCGCCGTGCCCGGCGCAGCACCGCGGCCCCCCGCCGGCAACCGCCACCCCGCGCTGCAGCAGCAGCCGCAACAGCAAGCGGCAGTAGCACAGTGCGCATGCGCGCGCACGCGGATGAGCGCGATGGCCCTGCGCCACCACGTGGCCGGCCCGCCGTCCTCGCGAGCTCTCCACACCCCGACGACCCCCAGGCGACCACCCCCAGGCCACCGCTCACTTCCCCGGCGCGACGCATAGGCTATTCGTGTGTTTTGAACGGAATCCCGTCGGCGCGCGCGAGTTTTGAACTCGGAAATGGCGCTCCATCACAGCGACTTCACATAGATTTTCTAGTCAATCCGATCATTGGATCGGTGAACTCCTTGCTCCGTCTCAATCTCTATATATAGCACTTCACTCCCCTCAATTTTCGTCCGTTAATTTTGTCGTTTGATACCTCAAAACTGGCCACCAAGTTGACATTTTAAATTGAATTATTTTGGACAGTTTTGTGGAGCCGACTTCGTCAGCTCGTAACTCTGCCGTCGCAGCTCCAGTTGGCATGCTACTAGTTCCTGTGCGCAGCTGGTATAACCATCTTCCTGTCTCCTTTAGGTTTCGTTTCATTATAAGCACGTTCGGTTGGTCTAATTCGACGCCAAAGTTGGTCGTCCGAATTTTTTAATTTGCACTTGTTAAATTCCATTTTTGAACCCGGGACTCCGGATTCAATTTCTGACACCACCAGTAGAGTCGTGGCGTCGTTCTGGCATGTTTTCATATAAAATTTGCTTGATTTGGAGAATGTGGGCCCTGGCACGCATTTTGGTGCAAAGTGGGTCCCACTTTTCGAGCCAACGGGTCACTTTGAGATCGGCTCATCGAAATCCAATTCTGGATATACCGTTGAGTTCGTATCGTCATTCTGAACTCGTTGACATATAATTTGTTGAGTTTTGAAGACATTTGCTTCGGCACGCATTTCGGTGCAAACTGGATACCAAGTGTTCGCGTCAACGTATCATTTTGAGATCGGCACATCGGAATCCTATTTCGGATATACCGTTGGGTTCGTATCATCATTCTGGATTCGTGGACATATAATTTGCTAGGTTTTGTAGACTTCTATCCTGACACGTTTTTCGGTGCAAAGTGTGTCCAACGACGGACATCATTTTGACCCGAAATTACCGTTTTACCCCTGTGTATAAATTGGACTTATGGGTAGGCTATCCCAGCTAATTTGACCATTCTGAACACGTTGATGATATTTATTTTATCATCCGACAACATCTGTAGATTTTGATTATGTATTATCCTTAATTTGTAATTAATTATTTTTCCAAAAATTGTTACTTTCTGTTTTTGAATTTTTATATATATTTTAATTTCTGTAAAAATTTGGGAAAAAATTTATTTAAATATTATGTTAATTTAGCTAATTTATTATAATTTTTTTAGCATTTATTAAGTGCTTTTGGTAGTTTGTAAAAATAGGAAAACAGAACTCATTTTCAGTATATTTATGTTTGCTGATTTTTAATAAATATTTATGAAGGTTTATAAATTCCAAAAAAATTAGTATAAATTTCTATAATTAATAAGGATTATTTTGGTACTTTATTTTATGTATATTTGAACTTTTTGTCTATCTCAAAAATTGGTGGAACTCAGTGTACAGTTTGATTTAATTATTGAGTAGTTACGACTTGTAATGAATTCTGTCGTTTTGAGTTATTATAGTATTGGACCTCCCCTTACTCTATTGTAAAGACCCTAGGAATTTAGTTTGCGTATAGTGGCACTCCACATTAGACTTTTATGCTAGGTCCCCACTTATCTAGTATCCAGTTAGGAGTCGTATCACACCACTAGTATATTATTGAACATAGCTTAGAACTGAGTTTGTATATCATTATTGACAGGACACCAGGCATCTATATCTTCGTACTAGTATTCTTGCTTTCCTCAAGGCAAGTACATCTACAAACTCATTTACTGTCTTTTAATGCTAGAACATGTATTAACCCTGTTAAAATACTGATTCTTGATGTAGCAAGTTAAAATCTTCACATGTTGTATTACTTTCAGTACCTACCATGCTTAAGACAGTTCTTATATCTTTACATGCTTCTTACTGGTTCTCAGTATATATTTTACTATGCCTTATACTACTCGGAGTATTCACATATTTCATACTGCTCCCAGTACCTGCCATGCTTATACTACTCCCAGTATCTCCCACATGTTTTTATTGTTCTCGTATCTCTCGCATGTTAGAATATCGGTTATGGGGAAACTGACAGTTGAGTACGTGATCACGACCCCCTTCTCCGTATGTATTTACCGAGCAAAGTTTTATTTTATATAATTTCTGCGTTCGTAGGTAACTCTCAAAGCTGTATTTGTACGTATGTACATCTACCGCCTTTATACTTGTACGGAAGTACATTTCATTATGTGCCCCCAGCACATTATACATCTATTGACCGATCACGTACCAGCTCCAGTTTTAAATATTAGATATACATGTGTCATCTTGACAAATGTATTTTACCATGATTCCAGATATGCCATGTTCCCTATGTTACTATGATACTGTGATCCCAGTTGTACCATGAGGCCATATTTCCAGTATTTCCTATTTTATAGACTTATCACACCATGTTTCTTGTTGTACATCCCTTTCATTATATATTCAGTACTTTAGTTGTAGAGGTTGTACTTGCTTCCGTCCTGACAGGATAACGTTGTAGGTATACTTTTCGAGGAGGAAATGCTATGTGTTACATGTTATGGCACTGATTTTGAGGACCTGGCCTTAGCTCCAGTAGAGGCCCTAGCAGGGAACCTTGCTTAGTTATCTTTCATGTGTTTTAAGACTTAGATTTTGGTCTGTACTTATATTTGGATACTGGACTTTGTCTCCAGTTAGATACTTATAAAGTGTATTATTAAGTCTGTGCTTATGTTACCTTCACTTATAGATGCTGTGTTGTGATGAACCTTAAATATGACTTTAGAACTGTTAGCTGCTTAGATCCTTTATTGTCAATTCTTAGAACAGCTTATTGTGCTTTTACAAGCGTAGGCTGGACATGGATCGGCCCGACCCAATAATTTGGGGTAACGGATCGTGACAGAGGCCCCCGTAGCCTCGTCCCTGAAGCATCAAGCCTCTATAGAGGTCAGTTCTCCACCCTCCAAGAGGGTCAATCATGTTCCCACAAGCAAACTTTGTTGGAGCGATCGTCTTCACTACCTGCAGAGCAGAAGAAAGATCTGAGGTCGAATCCTCCTCTCGGGTATATAATACATTCTATCTCATTTTCATCATTTTAGGATTTCTTCTCATTTTGTATTATTTGTGCAGCTTGCGAAGAAGTAGCAGAAGCGGTCAAACAAGTATATGACCAACTATTCGTTTGAAGTCCTTGGGGATCTTCCCCCGGTGCCTACCGCTAGGGTGACCCGTCGGGTGCCAATTCGTCTTGCGGTTAGGGCCGAGACCACCGTACCATCGAAAGGCCCTTCATTGGTGAAGGCTAAAAGAACGACTCCAGCTAAAGGGCCTTCAATAATTGAGGTACCTGTAACTACAGATACCGAGAAATCCTCTACTCCAGATGAGGTTCCCTCGACAGATGTTGATAAGGCTGTCGAACCGGAAGAGGTGCCTCCGTTTACTCCGATCACCTCTTTCGACTACGAGACTCAGGATTTCTCGAATTTGTTAAAAGCGGCAAACGAGCCCGACATGGTGCCTCGGGTTGATCCCGAGGTGGTCGAAGACAAGGCCAAGGAACCGATGTTTGAGATGAATAAGAGAGTTAGGGATACTGGAAGTGTTGCCCAGGATACCTATATTAACCCTTCTCCTCCTACTGATGAGGTGGCTGAGGAGGTGGTAGAAAAAAAGGTACCGGCATCGGACCGGAGAGATGAGATTGCCGAAGAAATGGCCGGAGAAGCTATTGTGGATTAGACCTATAAGTCACTCAATGAGGCTATTGAAGAGTTGGCCATGGAGGCCGCTGAAGAGTTGGCTGGCGGGTCAGCCAAGGAAGCAGTCGAGGACCAAACTCATGAGTCAGTCCAGAAGACTATTGAAGAATCGACTGAAGAAGCCGTTTAAGACCAGGCTGATGAGTCATCGAAAGAAGTTATTGAAGACCCGACTGCGACAGATAAAGTCTTTGTCGAGGCGGTTGAGCCGCCTTTGCCGGCTAGGGGAATAGAGGTCGACTCTGGGATAAGGGAGTCTTCCACCCTGGGAGGTCCCGACCAACATATATCACATGGGGAGCCACCCATGGGCCTACTTCTGAAACGGTGGTGCAAGTGCTGAATCAAACAGCACCTGGAGCTAGTGTTGTTGTGCCATTGGTGGCCTCTACTTTGGCTATGGCTACTTCTGCCCAGCGACAACCTCTAGCCATGTAATGACTATGGCTGTTGCTGCTCCTGGTCCTGCTCCTCCTTCTCCAGAGACATCCACCGTGGAGCCTCCAATGACTCTAATGGCCATGGCCGATAACGTCTATTATGTCGGGCTAATCATCGGTACCATTTATAATGCTTTCAGGCGAGGTGTAGAGAGTGTCCTAAAGTTCAGTCGAACTTTTGTGCTAACTTGATCTACGACAATGGTCCAGTTGGCGACACTTCAAGATTATCCTGGGTATGAAGTGAGAGCTAATGTCTTAGAAGCCTCAATGGTGGAATTGGAGGCTAGTCTTCAAGAGCTTCAAGGCCTTGAATGTAATTTTTCGTCCATGGTAGACGTATAGCTGGAAAAGATGGCTGCTGAGCTCTCCTAATATGAATTAGAGTGAGATGCTATTGCATGCAAGATTACTGAGATCGAGGGGCAGGTTGGAGAGGTGGTCACGACTGAGGAAGTCCAAGTCTATCTCCAAGAAACTCTGGAGGAGCAGTGTGAAACCTCCCTGAACAGATCCGGCTCTTAGAAGAAAAGTTGGCAACCATATAGGGTGAACTGGAGAAGACAAAGAACCAGCAGAGGTCCCTTCACCAGCGATCCATGGTCATGGCCAAAGATGCTGAGAATGCTGGTGCTCATCAGGCCGAGCTGGAGAATGCTTACCGAGGCCTGTCCCAGTTTAAAGAAGAAACGACCAGACGTCAAGAAGCGGAGCATCGGGCAAAAGAATGTGTCGAACCCATGATCACCTTCCTGAAAAGTCGGATCGATGACCTTTCGCTCCGACCATCTTAGACAGCAGCTTTATTGTTTTCTCTTTTTGCCTCCCTCTTTGGAGAGTTTTAATTTCGTTGTAGTAGAACTTTTTTCCTTTTGAAAGAAATAAAAGTCTGGATTTTGCTTCTTTATTTGTCCATTTGTGATGAACTCTTTAGTAGTGAGGGTCATATCAGAGGTAGTTTTAACATGACAGGATGGAGATAACTCCGCTGGGGATGTCTTTATAGAAAATATTTAATCAGAGGTAATATGGACATTGACTTCATAACAGGATTGATTTTCTCAGAGGTTGTACGAACATGGCTGTGGACACACACAAAAAGAAAAAGAAAATGTTGTCTTTTCTTTATTGGTGCAAGGCACCACAAATCGAGTACGCCTGAAAGATCCTGCGTTGAGGATCCCCGAGTACAAAAAACATTCTGGAGAATAGGACGATGGAGATCGAGCGGCAGTTTCTCCTTTACTCCGTTGACACTCCGATTATAAAAGTGGAAGAAAACCTAAAAAAATTGCTAACTCTCGGCTCACTGGCAAGAAGTGCAGCAATTTGGATCTTAAAAATGCTCTCCGTTCTGTGCTTTGAAGAGGGATGAGACCCTTTTTTGTAGTAGTTTCTGAGCTGGAATGATGTTATGCGCCCACATGTGGAAAACACACTAGTTTTCATGTGGGCACATAGTCCTGCCTTGGGCGCATAGAGTGTAGGCACATGCAGGCTACGAGATCGTGGGTTGGTCGTGGTGCTGACGTGGCCGCATGCTTCGGTGCACGACGGCTCGTGGAGGCTGACGTGGCTATGCGCTTCGCTGCACGTTTTGATCATGGCTTTGACTGAGTCAGGCTTGGACACATAGCCCTGTTTCAGGCTATGCGCTTCTTCACAGGGTACCTTAGGCGCATAGTGTTTCACAGTATGGCTTGGGCGCATAGAGCTCCACAGGATGACTTAGGCGCATAGAGCTCCACAGGATGACTTGGGCACGTAGAGCTTCTCAGGACGACTTGGGCGCATGTGTCCTCACTGGATTGGGCTCATATGTTCTATTGGGCACATAAGGCTTCATAGCTGAAATTTCATGCTCCTACAATACCTCCTTCAAAGTTTTTGATACTTGAACGAGTTCGAAATACTTTGAAAAAAGCATGGACTGTCTTCTCATGGGTGCATAGCACAACACTATCTTTGGGCGCATAATGTTTCGCCAGCCTGTCAGAGAGATACGACTGTTGAGATCTTCCTCAAAATCTGAACTGATAGATTCATCGGGGTAGAATTTGAAGAGGTCCATCCTTCATACATTGTCCTGGTCAGCAAGTGGCAGTAGCATAGTGTATAAGCGGCTGGATCTTCATGTGGGCACATAGGCCATTGTGGCGCATACTGCGCAATGGGCGCATACTGCACAATGGGCGCATAGGCGTATTAAGATAGTGAGCGCATAGGAAGTGGCATGTGCCTATAAATAGGCTCTGAAGGAGAGAGAAAGTTCATTATTCTCTTCTCTTAGAATTTTTTAAAAACTCTTCATCTTCTTCATTAAGAAACATGTCTTCCAAGGTCGCCAAGAGATCCGCAAAGGGCAAAGGGGCTGCACCGAGTGGCTCTCCTCCTGCGGCGGCGTCCTCGCCAGTCCAGAACCCAATTCTGGGTAAGGGCACGCCTCAAAAACAAAGTCTTGAGCGTTAATTTGCGGCGTCAGACTTTTCTTCTGTCTGGACGTATGCGCCTAAGGCAACATACTTTTGTGAACATCATTATGCGCCCACAAAAGTCATGCGCCAACAAAAAAATTATTCTTCTCCTCTTAATCCTTCTCAGAAGAGGAAAGCTTCTACTGAAGTGGCCCAGGAGCCAACTTTAAAGCGAAAGAAGAAAACTGTCGCCCTGAGGAGAACCAAGGACGTGGGTGCTGGCTCGTCTCCCTTGAGGAGGTCCTTCCGACAAACTGGAAGAGGAGGAACAGCATCGCTGACCGTTACCATTCGGGAGGTAGATCCCTTCCTAGACTCCATAGCCGCTCTGGTTAAGCCTTTAGAAGCTTTCTCACCTTTGCGTTTGTCCTTTGCATAGGACCCTAAATTTGAAGCTGAGGCTGGTGCCTCTTCTTCTGAGGAGGTGGATACGACAACGGTGTCCCCTACCCGTCCTCAGCCGATGGACGAGGGCAGGTCTTCTTCGGTTGTAAGAGTTGAGCGACGGGATGATCAGGGCGAAGGCCCAGACCATGATGACAACCAAAAGATCAGTCCCTCCTATGACATTTCTCTGGGGGATATGTCTGCGATTGGTGCCATGATGAGGGACTTAGATGAGAATCAATTCCAATCGGCTCATCCTTCTGCGGGTATGTCATCTCTGTGCCTCTCTTCGGATGAGATTTTTTGACTTTGATTTTGCATGCTCCTCGTGTGGCTGACCACGACTGTATATTCTCTTGTAGACAAGAAGAAGGGACCACTCGCGAAGATAGCCCCAGGCATTGGGGAAGGGACAGAAGTTGTGCCCGGCTCCTCCAATTTTGCTGGTACGGGGGGAGCTGTTAGTGAGCCGGTATCGACTACAGAAAGAAAGGTCGAACAGCCTGCTGAGGGGGTCGTTACTGAATCTGCTCCTATTCCGGCTGAGCTTGTGGAAGAAACCAGGCCTGATGCCGCTCAGGGTCTTGATATTATTCTCTTTGAACAGTCTGGGCCTGCTCTTGGTTTCCTGAAGCCAAGACTGATGGCGTAGCCCAGGCTGGAGTTGAGTAAGCCGAAGGTACCAAATTACAACTCTTTCATATTTTTCTCTCTATTTTTTGGTTATTGATGTATATATTGTTTTCTCTGTCAGGTTCGGCTTCTTGCCAGGTATCCCTTCTTGGAGCGAAGAGACTCTCAAAGCCTCCTCTCCAACGACCTCTACTGAATATGACGAGATAGCCCAGGAAGTCATCAAAGCTTTCTACTCTGTACTGAAAGTGAAGCTTCCTGGACTCTTGAATCGGAATGCTGCCTTCGTCCCTGTAAAGGCTATTGTCGAATGCCAAGTGGCGGCCCGCGAGAGCATTGCCGACAATGAAGAGCGGGCCAATACTCTGGGGAAAGTTCTGAATGACCTGGAGGGTCAGGTGGCCAGGTTCTCGGATACCAAACAGCGGAGCCCGATGTCGCTATTCGTACAGAGGACAAGGCTTTGATGACGGCTCCTGCGGAGGAAAAGGCTACTTTCCAGGCGAGGAAGGATGCCTTTGTTCGAGAGATCGGCGAATTGGCTGACCAGTATGGTCAGTTAAATACTGTAAGTGAGGCGCATGCCGCCTCGAAGAACAAACTGGCTGCACAGATCAACGAGAGGTATAATCACATTGTACAGATCAAGAACGAGATCGCCCAACTGGAAGCCGACTTGAGGGCAGCGACATCTAAAAAGGAGGATTATTTGTCTCAGGCTGCCATAACTGCCACTACTTTCGCCCATTTAGAAGAACAGATAGCGAAGTTGGAGGGAGAGCATCTGAGTCTGATCCTTTTTTAGGATGAAGCTGCTCGCCAAGAAGAGGCGTGCCGTCGAGCTATCGCCAAGTCTGAAGCCGAAATTACGGCTCTAAGGGACAACATCAATCGCCTATGTATCCCTTAGATTCTTTGTAACTTCTTTTTTTCGGCCGTCACGGCTCTTGTACCTTTTTCCCGTCTCTTGATAGACGTTCAAGTACAAAATAAAGAATCTTTTCAAAGCGAATATGGTTTTGTGAAATATCGGAACTATAGGTAATATGGACGTAACAAGGATATTTCTGGTGGGTATTCCGCTGGAGAAGTTTGATGTGGACCTATTATCCGTTTTACATTCAAGTTTTTTTCTTTGAATATAGATAATAAGTTAAATGAAGCTGCTAGTAGAGGTAATATGGACGTAATAGCAGAGGATGTTCTATATCTGACCAGAGGTAATATAGACGTGGAAATATATATATAATATCAAGTGGGAGTGGGTAATTCAGAGGTAGTATGGACGTGATTATCCTTGATGAATGCTTTGCTCAGAGGTTATATGGACATGGCAAAACATAATCATTTTGCTGGGAAAATAATTATCGGGAAACAATATTCAGAGGTAATAGGGACGTGACTTGTTTTCGTCAATCCGAGTTTGGATGGAGTCAAAATGGGAATGATTCTACTGGGGAAATATTTTAGAGGACCTATTATCCAGGGCGTATTCAAGACTCTTGAAATACGGATAATAGTTAGATAATTTTTGAATCACATAAACATCGTACTGTACATTTACATGACTGAACATGTGTGAACATTCTGTAAAAAAGGTTACACATAGTATTTCTTCAGGAACTTGCCGTTGATAGGCATCATGAGCAAGTCACAATTAGGCTTGGTTAATCGGTACGCACCGTTAGAATATACTGATTCTATGATGAAAGGTCCTTCCCATTTAGGCTAATTTTTTTCTTTCGTTTTGTGTGTCATGACCATTGGTCTTCTCACTGCTAAGACTAGATCACCGACTTGGAATACTCTTTCGTTCACCTTTTTGTTGAAGGCTCTGGAAAGGCATGCTTGGTATAGCTCAATGTGCTGCTGAGCTAACAAGCATTTTTCGTCTAGTGCTTCGAGCACTTGTAGACGCAGACGGTAGCTTTCTTCGGTAATTAACTCGCTGGCTAAGGCTACTCGAAGAGAAGAAATCTAGATTTTTAGGGAAAGGACTGCTTCGCTTCCATAAACCAGAGAGAATGACGTACTGCCTGTTGGAGTCTGGACTGTTGTACGATAGGCCCAAAGACATTCGTCGAGCTTCTTATTCCAATCGCGCTTGTTTGAAGACACGAACTTCTTGAGAAGTTTAATAATGTTTTTATTAAAGGCTTCTGCTAGCCCGTTAGCCGCTATATTTTAGGCAGTAGAGGCTACATTCTGGATTTGATTCCTATCGCAGAATCGATAGAATGCATGGCTTACAAATTGTGGACCATTATCATAGATGATCCTGCGAGGTAGGCCGAAGCGGTAGATAATGTGATGTTTGATAAAATTGATCATATTTGACGTCTTCACTTCGGTGAGCGGTATAGCTTTCGCCCATTTAGAGAAGTAATCGGTTATGGCTAGGATGAACCGATGTCCTCTGGAAGATGGCGGGCTGATTGGTCCTATGACGTCCATGTCCCAGGCTTCAAACGGCCAAGATGCTGTCGTCGGGTGTAGAAACTCCGAAGGTTGATGAATGAAATTAGCGTAGAACTGACAAGCTCTATACTTTTTTGCATATTCAACAACATCTACTCTCATCGTGGGCCAGTAATAACCTATTCATTTGAGACTATCTTGTAATTTGGGGCCTGGTTGATGTGTACCACCAACTCTATCGTGAGCCTTCCGGAGTGCATGTTTGGCTTCTGTGTCTGATAAGCATCGTAATAGTAGCCCGTCGTAAGAGCGTCGGTACAACATCTTGGTAGCAATATCGTAGTAAAATCTGGGGGATCGCCTTTGGATAGACACTGCTTCCTTCGGGTCCTCGGGAAGGATTCTATAGACGGCATAGTCTATGAAAGAAAATCTCCAATCTTTAACATCGACGTTTGTTTCCGTTGTGTAACTGTGATTAATATGCAAGGCATTTTTCACACAGAATAGTTCTCGACCAGACACCATGATCGACTGCTGAGTATTGGTTGGAACGGTCAAGGAAGCAGCAAGACCGGCTAGAGCATCCGCTTCTATATTCTGTAGTTGAGGCACATACTCGATGAAGAATCCGGCGAACGTAGATGCCAAATCGATTGTTGCTCTGTGATAGGGGATGAGATCTTCGTGACAAACTTCATAATCCCCTCGGACTTGACTAACTATTAGCTTGGAATCGCCGTAAGCTTCTAGATAGTCAACTCCCAGTTGTTTTGCCAGTTGCAGGCCGATTAATAGGGCGTTATACTCGGCCACGTTGTTGGTGCATGGCTCCACGAGAGAATATACACGATGTATAACCAGATGATCAGGTGATACGAGCATAACACCTACTCCAGCCACAATATTTCCTTTGGGTCCTGTTCTTGATGCACCGTCAAAGAACACTTGCCAAATGGAGATTTCTTCAGTTGCAGTGTTAGACTCTACTACTTCATCGGGGATTTTGTCGTAGAGTTTGGACGATTCTGGCACCGGATGAGCTGCTAAGAAATCAGCTAATGCTTGGCCTTTTACTTCCTTCTGAGGAACGAAGAGCATATCGTATGGGGTCAACTGCATTGCCCATGTAGCTAAATGGGAATTGAGAGAGCCCGGTTTAGTCATGAGTATTCTGAAAGGGTTGACTTTAGATATAATGTGGATATTCTACCCAGACACATAGTGGCATGTCTTCTGGATGGTAAATACTAGTGCAAGGCATTCCTTCTCCACAGGTGTGTATCTGTGCTCGGCACCCACCATTGTGCGGCTGAGGTAGTAGATTGCCTGTTCGTGGCCACCTTCATTCTTCTGAACTAAGAGGGCGCCAAGAGAATGGTCCATAGCGCAAACATATAGTAAGAAAGGCTTCCCCATTATTAGAGCTACCAATACTGGAGGGCTTGTGAGATATACTTTGATGTCGTCGAATACGTGTTGACATTGTTCAAGACGAAAGATACGCCTTTCTTTATGAGCTGAGTGAATGGTTGACACCTTCCAGAGAGGTTCGAAATGAATCGTCTGATATAGGCTAGCCTTCCTTGTAATCTGCGTAGCTCTTTGAGGTTTCTTGGAGGATGCATATCGAGGATAGCCTTCACTTTCTCCGGGTCCAGATGTATACCCTTTGAAGTGATGACGAAACCAAGAAACTTGCCGCTGGAGACTCCCAGAAAAGGCTTGGTTGGATTTATCTTGAGTTGGTGTGCATGCATTAGTTCGAACACCATTCTCAAGTCTTGGAGGTGGTTGCCCTTGAGACGGCTTTTAACGGCAATATCGTCTATGTAGCACTCCACTATTTTGCATAAATGATCGCAAAAAATTGTGTTCATAGCTCGCTGGTATGTTGCCCCTGCATTTTTTAATCCGAAGGGCATCACCGTATAGCAGTATACCCCCAATGGTGTTCGAAAAGATGTGTGCTTCTCGTCGTCGGGGAACATCTTGATCTGGTTGTAGCCTGAGAACCCATCCATGAAGGACATCTGCTCGAAGTCGCAAGTATTGTCGATCATTACGTTGGTGATTGGTAGAGGAAACTCGTCCTTCGGACATGCAGAGTTCAAATCACGGTAATCGATACAGACTCAAACTTTACCATTCTTTTTCATGACTGGAACGATGTTGGCAACCCAGTCAGGGTGTTGTTCTTCGTGAATGAATCAACTGGCAATGAGCTTCTTGACTTCATTCTTGATGGCCTCTATGACATCTGGTCGGAATCGTCGTTGTTGCTGCTTCACTGGCTTAGCTTTAGACAAAATATTCAGGCGGTACGTGGCGACTTTAGTGTCCAAGACTGGCATGTCTTCATAGCTCCATGCAAAGACGTCGATGTATTCTCTTATAAGTTGTATAAGAGATTGGCGTTCATCGCCAGGTAGACTTTTGCTGATGAAGATTGGTTTAAAAAATGATTCATCTCCTAGATTGACTTGGATGACTTCATCTTCGGTAGGCGGTTCACGTTGTTCGAAGCACAGCTCCTACCTAGTGTCCATCTTTTGAGCCCATTGCTCGAGCTCGATCGATTGGACGTCGTCCGTAATTTGGTCAACAAAAACCATATTGATGGACAGGGTTGTCTTGAACATGTCGCCAATGCTGGAATCTGAGTCCCAGAGGGAGTAATCAGAAGAATGAGAACAACGATCTGCTTTATCATCTGATCTTTCAGAAGTTGTTAGAGGAGTGACATAACCCAAACCAACACCGCTTTGTTGATAGTAGTTCTATGGTTTGCCGGGAGGAGCAAAGTGTCATATTGGCAACCGTCATCCTCGGCCGTAATTTAGCCCCTGATCGCTTTTGATGTCATATCCCATGTTCTAGATGATGTTCTTGGCTTGTCAACTATACCGAAAAAGTTGCATTTTTCCAGAGCCATAGTCAGCTTCCGTATTGTGCTTGGAAGAAGCAGAGTCTGGAATGAACTTTCTCTCGCCAATTATACGACCGAAGATGATTAGTTCTTCATCCTTCTTTCTGGATGGAACAATGAAGTAGTGGATATCTTCTGGGTAAACTTTTTCCCGTAGGTGAGGCATCGTGACCGGCATACAGAGGTGTGGTCCTATTCCGTGCTCTAGAGCGTATATCGTATCTATATAATGGTTTACAGATTGATAGACATCGGAGTAATTTAAAGATAAACCTTTACTAAGAAAATACGCAAGTTCTTCTTAAGGGATAACATCGTACACTGAAGGTACATTATTATGAGTATTGATATACTCATTGAGAGGATCATCATCTGGAAGAGGAGCCACAGTCTTGGTCGAGTTCACAACGTAGGGTAATTCTTCAAGATTAGGAGGACGGACTTCAGCAGGTTCCTTCTGAGGTTTGACCTTGTCAGGGTTCTTGCAGAGAGTGATGGTTAATGGTTTGACCTTGTCAGGGTTCTTCTTTTTTACCCAGATTGTGAGAGGCTTCAGAGTACTTTTTGGAGTAGTACATCCTTTGACTCCATCTTTATGACACTGTCTCTGTTGACGTATTTGAAGCATTGGTGAAGTGTGGAAGGAACGATCATGTTCTCATGTATCCATGGACGTCCTAACAAGACGTTGTAGGATACATTGGCATCGATCACATAGTAGGAAACCTCCGTTTGGAGATCACCGATCTGGCACTTGAGACGGATCTTTTCCAGCGGGTGGCTTCGACCAGCATTGAAAGCCATGATATTTGTGTTGGTTGCAGATAGCTTGTGCAGAAGGATTCCCAGAATTTGAAGCAAACTTCTAGGAATGATGCTGAGGGAGGATCCTGGATCGATGTGCATGCGGTCCACCTTGATCGTGCCGATGTACTCTGTATAGTACAGGGGTCTATCATGATAATTATTTTTTAGTAGCATGTCCTCCTATGAAAAGGTGATGTTAGGCACCACTTCTATAGTATTGTGGCAGTGAGGGCAAGAGACAGGGTCTTCAGCGGGGGCTTTGACTTCAGCGAGGTAAGAGTCGGCATGTAGTAATTCCTCACTTAAGTCCTTTCATGTTTCTTTGGAGAGTCACAACAGATCGAACAGGGACATCCTGGTAGGTGTATTGGCTAGCTGTGCCAGTATGTCAAAGTTGTAGGGCCGATCCATGCCTTCGGGAGCAGGCGCCTTCAGAGATTTGTTAAACCGCGTCTCCTTCTGCTTGGCTTTGTCTGTAGTAGGAGGCTTAGACGGGCCGGCTTCTGAGCTTGTGGGGGCAGCAGAAGGTTGAGAAGATACTGCTACTTCTTGTACGGGATCGTACGTCCGAAGATAAGTCTTCCCCGATCGTGTCTCGCCAGATAGAACCTCGTAGATTGGAAAGGATACCATATGGCATAATTTGTATTTCTTGCCCTTTTTTGCTTTAGGAGGTACCATCCCTTATGTTACTTGTTGCACAAGGTCCGGATGGACCCACGTGATCTCACAACATTCAGTCCTGAGTGGCACCAAGGTTGAGTTGCGAGCTGGCGGTAGGTTGACGACTTTCATTATTGACTTAGGAATCAGGACCACACCGTCTGGGACTTCTGTGGAAGGAAAGTTACCAAACTGAAGAGAGATCATGTTAGAAGATACGACCTTGTCTTCAGCTTCGAGGTTGATCACTTGGCTGTCGATAAGCTGTTGTATCTTTTTTTTTAGGACGATGCAGTCCTTGGTGGAATGATGCACGTACTGATGATAGAGACAGTACTTGGGATCGTTGAGTTGGTTCGCCTCTGCAGGACGTCGTGGTGGAGGCATTGTTAGCTTATTACCCTTCGTCAATGTGTAAAAAATGGTAATGACATCATCTTCGTCAAAGGAGAAGGTCTCCTTAGGCTTGTCGTAGACGCCCTGAGAATTGGAAGCCCCTTTGGATGTGTCGACCTTCAGGACTTCTTTCCCTTTAACCCCACGGACAGGAATAGTTTGAGGATGCTTGCCCTTGTCTTCAGATTTAGGTATTTTTAATCCCAGTAATTCTGGATTAGGAACGTCATTTTCAGCAGCATCAGCGGCCCCAATAAAAGCGGGCCATGTATCATACTTATGTATACCCAGACAGAACTTCACTGTAAGAAGGAAGTTATGTCGACAAGTATCCATAAGTTCTGAATCTGGTATGCCGAAGGGCATCTTCAGTGCTAGCCGCCTGAAGCATTCGATAAAGGCAATGACAGACTCAGTCCTCCTTGGCTTGGTCTCGATGAGGGTGGACATACTAACATACATGCCACTCTCATAAAACCTGTAGAGGAACAACCTCTCCAAGTCTTTAAAAGAGTTGATGCAACCGTCAGGCAGACTGCAGAACCATTCGAAAGCTACCCCTGTAAGGTGCTAATAAACATCTTTGACAAGAACGGATCATCCCTGGGTAAGTGCAGTGTCTGCGTGTTGAAGTATGTCATGTATTGACGAGGAAAAGTTAACCTGTCAAGTTAATTCAGCGTCAGTGGCTTGTAGTTAGGAGGGCAAGTAGCATTCTCCCACTCAGGGGGATAAGGTTGAGATATCCCCATCTTCTGAAGCTTATTTTTGTGTGAGATGGTGTCGAGATGGGCGACCAGGGAATCAATTGCATCCTATTGATTGAGTAGGTGTTGGAAAACGACTGCTGAACGGTTATTAGGCGTCGTTGGCGAAGGACCACCCCCAGCATTTGTAAGATTTGGAGCAGGCGCAACGGAATGATACTCCTTTTGTAGCGAAGGCGGATTGTTGCTATGAGCCGGACTAGCATAAGCCGAGATGTTTTGTTGAGGTGGAGGAACCACCCCAGCAGCTTGGACCGCCATGATACTGGTCAGCATATCAGTGATCTTGGCGAATATTGTTTCAAGACCCTCTAGCCATTTGCTGGTCTGATCACTAGCTTCTTCAAGTCTTTCTCCGTCTGCCATGTATGTAGATAACATGCGAGGATGAACAGAGGAAACAGTACAACTGGTGCTGATATTGTCTGTCTCTGAGTTGACAAGTCCCTCATCTTCAGGTAGGGGAGGCAGATAGTCACCGTCGGACTCGAAAAGATCATCGTCCTCTGGAAGGCTATACCCTGTGTGAAGGTCATCTGCTTCAGACTCTGAGGTAATACTACCCCCAGTTTGGGAGTCTTCGTCATCTGTACGGATTCTCGCCTTTGACCGAGTACCTATATAGACTCCTTCAGATGTGACAGCCTGCTGGCCATCTATTGGTAGACTTCTTCTTCTCGCAGAACTGAGAGATAAAGTTGGGTTTGTGGTCCACCGTCTTTGATTGGGGCTTCCGTAAGGAGGACCCCATGAAGCCATGTTGGATGAGACACACAGCGGCTTTTCATCGTCAGAGAAATACAGCCGTCAAAATACAGACTTTCTTTGAGGCACTCTTGTTGCTTTGGAACAACAACAGTTGATAACAATACTGGTGCATGGATGTGCACGATGAATTGTTATGTCCTCCCTCGCTTTACGCTTATGATTTATCATGTCGTGCAAGTCAGCGGAAGGGAGTTTTGCCTTACAACCTATGTTGCATGCATCGACGAGCTTTACATGCAGGTTCGTAAGGAGAGTAGGCGCATCCAGACTTAGTTCACGTGCAGAGGCAACCCCCACACCTAAGTTCTGTGATGGCCTTGAAGACAGCCCCGTGCTATATGCGTTGGGGCCTGTCTTTTTGCTGTGGGCGCATAGGCCTTGGAGACTGGCCTTGGGCGCATGCTTCTTGGCAGCATATCTGAGCCTTCTTGATGTGGACGCATAGTATGGATCCCGTGAGTCTGGGCACATAGCCTTGGGCACATGATCCTGGATGCCCAATCTGTTGAAGACAGATGCTTTCTGACTGGAGTTATGCGCCCAAACATCTCCTTGGACGCATAGTTTTAGGCGCATGCTTGGTGAATCAGCGCTGTTTTCTTCCAGCTTTGCCTCCTTCGTTTGTGGGCCTCGCTGGGTTTACCCAGAGTGTCGCACACCCCGATTCTTGGCATCATAGTATTTTTCTTTGCCAAGTCTCAAGCGTCGAACACTCTATTGTTGGTTGTGCAGGAAAGAAGTCACTGGGCTAGAAGAGGCCAGAACGGTGTGAGCCATCTCCATTAGGGGAGCTTTTTTTATAGAGTCATGTGCCCATGTGACAGAGTCCTCCAGTTGCATATCTGCTATGACACTAGCAGGATATGCACAGCGAGCCTTCGGAATCCAAGTCTTGCGAGACTTGTTTGGCTTTGCTGATTTTGAGGGAGTAGAGCCATCCCTCGAGAGCATCTTTTTGAACGCCTGCTGATCGAACTTTACGATCAGCATCTTCTGAGTGCTCCCCACTTTGTCGGTATCGAATTATGTCACCACCTTCTCGTCAGAGGAAAAGGTAGTCCCCAGCAGAGTCGCAATTTTTGTGGACACACACAAAAAGAAGAAGAAAATGCTGTCTTTTCTTTATTGGCGCAAGCCACCACAAATCGAGTACGCCTGAGAGATCCTGCGCTGAGGATCCCCGAGTACAAAAAAGAATTCTGGGGAATGGGACGATGGAGATCGAGCGACAGTTGCTCATTCACTCCGCTGACACTCCGATTACAAAAGTGGGAGAAAACCTAAGAAAATTGCTAACACTCGGCTCACTGGCAAGAAGTGCAGCAATTTGGCTCTTGAAAATGCTCACCGTTCTCTGCTTTGAAGAGGGATGAGACCCCATTTTATAGTAGTTTCTGAGCTGGAATGATGTTATGCGCCCACATGAGGAAAATATACTGGTTTTCATGTGGGCGCATAGTTCTGCCTTAGGCACATAGGGTGTAGGCGCATGCAGGCTGCGAGATCGTAGGTTGGTCATGGTGCTGACGTGGCCGCATGCTTCGGTGCACGACTGCTCGTGGAGACTGACGTGGCCGTGCGCTTCGATGCACATTTTGATCATGGCTTTGACTGAGTCAGGCTTGGGTGCATAGCCCTGTTTCAGGCTATGCGCCCTTCTTCACAGGGTAGCTTGGGCGTATAGTGTTTCACAGTATGGCTTGGGCGCATAGAGCTCCACAGGATGACTTGGGCGCATACAGCTTCTCAGGACGACTTGGGCGCATGTGTCCTCACTGGCTTGGGCGCATATGTTCTATTGGGCGCATAAGGCTTTATTGCTAAAATTTTTATGCTTCTACAATGGAAAGATCAAATTCTATAGGTTCATAAAAAAAATTTAGAGTTATGCAAACGTAGATGTTTTTACGTGGGGTTTGGTAGCGATATAAGGACGGCTAACTTAGAAATGTTCACTCAGAGGTAATATGGACATGGTGAAACATAATATTTTGCCCAGAGGTTTAAACAAACATAGGAAAAAAAATATTTTGTGGAGAGCGATTCAGAGATAATATGAAATGATCGCTTTCTGATGATTTAGAAATAATGTCAAAACTAGACATAGTATTTCTTTGCCATTGATCGGTATCATCAGCAGATCTCCATTACGTTTATCAAGCCAATAGGCACCGTTAAAGTATACCGCTTCTATGACGAAGGTGTCCTCTACTAGGGTTCGAACTTGCTGCATGATTTGTGGCTCATGACCATCGGCCTTCGAACTGATAGCACAAGGTCACCAACTTGAAATGTCCTTTCCTTGACCCTTTTGTTGAAGGCTCCAAAAATCCAAGCTTGATACAGCTTGATGCGTTGCTGAGCTAGTAGACGTTTTTCGTCCAACGCCTCCAACACTTGTAGCCGACGGCGTTGGTTGTCTTCGTCTGTCAACTAGTTGGTGATAGATACCTGTAGAGATGGAATCTGAATCTCCAGGGGGAGTACCACTTCACTCCCATTGATGAGAGAGAATGGCATATTACTAGTGGTTGTCCGAACAGTTGTATGGTAAGCCATAGACATTTGCCTAGCTCCTCATTCCAGTCGTATTTATTACATGATATGACTTTCTTGAGTAGCTTAACGATTGTCTTTGTTGAATGCTTCGGCTAGCCCATTCACTGTCGGATTGTAAGCCGTCGATGCTATATTTTGTATCCAATTTTTGTCACAAAACTGGTGCAAGGCATGGATCACAAATTGGGGGCCATTGTCATAGATAATTCTTCGAGGAACTCTGAAGCGGTATATGACGTGGTGCTTAACAAAGTTGATCACGTTCGAGGTTTTACCTCTGCCAGTGGTATTGCCTCCGCCTTCTTAGAAAAGTAGTCAGTAATGGCGAGGATAAACCGATGTCCTTTAGAGGACAGGAGACTAATCGACCCAACGATATCCATTCCCTATGCTTTAAATGGCCAGACAGCCGAAGTGGGATGTAAGGACTCAGAGGGTTGATGGATGAAGTCAGCATGCAGTTGACATACTCGACACTTTCTAGCATAATCAACAGCATCCGCACCATGGTGGGCCAATAGTAACCTATGCGTCGTAACCGGTCCTGTAACTTAGGACCAGGTTGATGAGCTCCGCAAGTGCCATCATGCGCCTCTCGGAGTGCTTCTTTTGCTTCGGCATTAGATAAACACAGAAGGAGGAGTCCGTCATATTGTAGCACCCAGTTTCCCAAATGAGGGTAATTTTGAAATTTTATGTTTATAATTATTTTAATAATGATATTTAATTCATGATATGATTTTTTGTGATTTTAAAATTATTTTAAAATTATTTAAATCAATGACTTGTAGTTTTGACGTTTTGCTAGTGAAACCCTAGAGACTATTTGACCTAGAGCCTAACCATGTGATTATGATATTTTAATGTCATTTTTGGCCTAAGAATATTTTTGTATTTGACCTCTTTGAATTATTTTGATATTATTTTATGATATTGTTTTGGGATTATTTGAGTCGGGTTCGAATTTCAACTCAATCCGACTTGAAACGGGGACCCGGGGGTAGTTTGACTCTAGTGGGACCCACACACTAGTTAGGCATGGCCCACATGATATTAATTTTAGTCCACATGATAGAAATATTTTAGTTAGAGGTTAGACTAATTATTATGGATAAGGTTAGTGTGATTAGAGACTTTAGAATGACTAATTTAGCCCTAACCAATTAGCCCTTTCCTAATACTCATAGAATAGGTTAGTGGAGGCATTTTGGATCTTACCATAATAGGACAAATAACCCCATATGGCCAGCCACTTTGGGAGAGGATAGACTCAAGTTCATTTCATTATTCTCATCCACACTCTCTCTTGTTCTTCCCCAAATTCCTAGAGAGCAATCCCTAGCAATTTCTCCACCAAATCCTTCCATTTCGCCACCAAATCTTCTTCTTTCCTTCTCCATTCTAGCCAAGGAGGAAGCTACCCATGTTTGGGAGGATTCGAAGCTCGTTCGTGTCCTTTTGGAATCTCTACGTGTCGGTGTCGCTCCGGGAAGGCTTTTCTTCGATTCGATCTACCGGGAGGTATAAATCCCTTCTCCTTTTCATTTCCTCATGCATATAGGTCTATTTTGAACCCATAGGAATGACCCCCATGGTTGTATCTCTATTTGTGTCCATTTCGTGTCCATTTGGAGGTCATAGGAGTGTCCTTTGTGTTGTGGTTGTGTCCATGTGGGAAAATCCTAAATTTGGACACACTATGTGTTGTTGTTATGTATGAATGAATTATTACATGTTTAATCTCATATTTTTGTATTGGAGATGTGTTCTATAGTGTCTCATATATATATATATATATATATATATATATATTAGTGTAGAGAGTGAGTTCTTGATATATTATGTTATATATTTGTGTTCTTTTGTCTCAAACTACCCAAATCCGTCATAATTTTTATCCACGTTTTTAATTTCAGCCCTAACTTAGAAATATCATAACTTCTAGCTCAAAGCTCGGTTTAATCTCCCGTTTTTTTTAAAAGAAGCGTATTGAAGTTAGCTTTCCAAAAACATGTATTAATAGGCCTAATTCTTTCTATAACTTTTTGGAGAATTATTTGAGTGTCAGCTGTATGAAAGACAAATGCGTTCTCGGTGTTTTCGCGATTCCGGGAGTTTTCGAAAACAAAAATGCGATCCGTTTGAAGTTTCGGAAGGCTAACACATAGATCTATAACATACTTTAATCATAGATTTTAATTCATACTGAGATGGTACAGTATTGATTATTAGTAGGAGTTACTATTCGACATATACATTTTGTGCACCCTTGTGTGTAATATAATGTTCTATTTGATTTTAACCCATGTTAATGTATATATATTATGTAATTAAATAGAGAATGCAAGCATGAGTAAATGGTTAAATAAATGATGTATGAGGTGTAAGTATTCTATCTAATGTAAGCATGTATAAGTATGGCTTGTAATGAATATGTAGGTTCCATAGTATGTAATGTATGGTGCATATAGTAGTGCAAGAGAATAAATGAATGATGAATGAATGCAAGCATGAATGTAATGTAATAATAGATGTAATGTATGCAATATATAAGTTAATGAAATGTAATGTTCTATGTTAACACAAATCCTATATTACCTCATGTACCCCTTACACTATGTTGACACTATCACACTTGACACTTTGTTTACTTACACTTTGACACTCTTTGATATATATACACTATGTATGCCCATTTAACCCTCACTTGCCCCTTTGCCATGTTCACATACACACACATAGCCTCTTAAATAAGTATTTATGAATACAGTTAACTTAGCTATGTATGTATATTATATATATGTTAGCATATTGTGTTGTAATATATATGTTTATATAACCATTTGAAATGCCATGATTATAGACCTAATGTTGAATACCAATATATGCATGTGTATATATGTGTAGACATATATAGCTTAAAGTAATAGATTACCTAGTGTATATCCAATGTGAATTCTTGCCTATTTGAGTATTGAATAATTGCATGCTATATAGAGTTGGGTGTATATTGGCTTGTATAGCCTTGTATTGATGTATGCTTGCTAGGATAGTCTTGGTTAGGCCTAGTAAGACTTGCTGGGTTAGGACATGACCTAGTTTGACCTAGTTTGACTAGTGCAGTTGACCAGAGTTGACCAAGGGTTGACTTTGGCCTAGTTTGACCTAGATTCATGTAGAATGTATTGTAATGCTTTATATTACCCTTCTGGATATGTTGTGACCTGTGCTATTCTAATTAAGAGCCAGACACCTCTTCTCGGACAGTATCTTTACCTTGGACATTCAGATATCAGGCGAGTACATTCTCTAATCATTTCATATCCTGTTTAGAATTATTTCCTGCATTAAATTAATTACTTGATACTGTCACGTTGGTCACACGGATTAGTACTATATGGATCCCTTCTTGAGATGTTATCCCTTCAGGGAGCATCGGGTACTCTATGTTCTGTGCGTTTCACTTACATAGCGTATCATATGCTTCTTTGGTTCTTTGATCACTTGTGACATATACTCATATGATCACAGAGTCTTCTTTGAATCCTTATCCCATTTATTGGGTCTATCAGAATCCCCATTTTTGGGACTACTATGTATCACCTTCGGGGTCTATTACCTTCGGGGTCTATTACCTTCGGGGTCTACTACCATTCAGGGGCTGTTACATAGAATTATAACATAACCAGTTTGGATCTTTGTGTATTAGTTGGGGGTACGGGGGAGTATAAATAGCCATATGAACAATTTCCAAAGTAGAATAGCCATGTACGCCTCTTTAGTATAGCCATGTACAACCAAGCCATTCACATGTCAACTTTGTGCTCTAAATCACTAGTCACTGGTAGCTCTTTACTTATAGTAGATATTTCTATTACAGTTCTCTCTCCCTGTTTACATACTATATTTTTTCAGTATCTATATCTTACTTTACTGCATGAATATATTTTCTAAACCTGCTATGAACTGTTGAGATGTAATGTGCTCGCTCCTGTCCTGACTGGACCTGTTGATAAATTTTACAGATGGCCGGGGATTGCCTGCTAGCCTAGAGAAGACACAGTAGGGGTTGTTTAGGTAGTTATTTTATTTTGTCTGGAGTTGTATTTACTTTGTGGATTACTGTATCTATATTTGAGTTTTGAGATGTATTCTAGGTTTATGTATCTTAGACACTTAGACTTCTATCTCCTGTATCTCTTTTGGATTTTATGTTTTATCTATCCTTATCATGCTCTACCTTAGATGTGATTGAGTCTGTATCTGCTATGTCACCCCCATTCGGGGAGTATAAACTGTTTAGTCTTATACTGTTAGATGCATTGAGACCTAGGACAGCGTTCTACCGCCGACACTGCGGCGTAGGCTGGGCGTTGTTACGTTCTCGTGCCCTAACTCTAGGGTGCGGGTCGTGACACATTTTTAGTGGTATCCCATGCAGGTCGAGACTAAAAGTGTAGTGGTATTCGAACTAGAGTACCACTACAGCCTGCACTAGAAATAGGATATATTTTTGAAGGTACTCAATCACAGTTAGGGACCCTTGAGAGATTCCTGGGACGACCCTGGAGAATCTTATTTAACTTCGATTTGAAAACTCTCTTTTTTTCCCTTGATTTGATTTATTTTTACTTTTTGTTGTTAAATTTGATTTTAATGGATTATTGTTGAATTTGAGTTTGTATTTATTAATTTTGATGGATGATTGTCGAATTTTGAATTTTGATGATAGCTGTTGCATTCGAGTTTGTATTTTGATGGATTTTGTTCATTTTTGAATTTTGATGTTCGTTAATAAATTTGATTTGATTTTGAGTATTCATTATTGATTAATTTAATTTTTGGCAAGATGAAATTATATGGGCTAGGTCATCTATGTTATGGAATCTAGTCTTCTATAGTCACATTAGCCAGCATGGTGAGGACATATAGTCTGACTCTGGATATATTTCTCGGGTGTGGGAATTTAAGGTTTTCGCAGCCAAGCTAGCGGCACCGCAAAAATGTTAAATACCATGATTCTAGAGATATGTGCATAAGTCAAGGGCTCCGTGATTATCGTAGCCTTGCTTACTAGTATGACGAGGATTTAGAGTACATGATTTTGGATAGACGCATATGATTATCAGATTGCACCTCAAATATTTTTGAACATGTTTTCCTTACTTTTGTTGCAGTCCCTCAAAAAAAAAAGAATTATTAATTGGTTTGTTTTGTTTAGTTTCTAATTATTAACTTAGGAGTAGGTTTAGCTATTTTTATAAACCTTGTAAAACTTCTTACCATGAATTCTTCTTAATGCCACGAATCGATGATTTTGCTAAACTTTATCTTAGATTTGATATTTTAACTCTGGATTTCAAAAGGGTTCCTTCTTTAAACAGATAAGCAAAACAGATTTTATCGTTATTCTTTCTTGCTATTATTCTTGTATTAGATAATAATGATAATAAAACTGTCTTGATTTTGTCAATCACCTACTCTGTAATTTTGGTAGGAATTTAAATGTTAGTCTTAACGTAGAATTAAATATTTTATATTGGGACATGAGAATATATACATGAATATATATATAGCAGACACTTTGCTTAACACGTATGCATGCTACACTTGATTTTCTACCTACCTGAATACCTATTAATATGTTGTTGATGTTAAATTTTCAAAACCCCAATATTTCTGATTCTCTGCTTTTCCTAGTTTAACCCGTAATTTAAATATAAAATTTCATGATAATAGTTTTATTTATACCACTGCACATGTGTGTTATACATAGGCTGTCAATTCAAAAAAAATTTGGTTGAGTTTTGTGTTAAATTTGAAAAATCTGTGACTGTGTGCATATTAACCCTTGATACGAGATTCTGAATGATTAGTTCAAATTGCTGTTCCATTTTTATGAAATATTTAGAGCTGTGTACATTGTTGTAAGTAGGGATCTAAATTTAGGTTTCATATTCTTACATGTTAGTTTGTGATAAACATTGAGTTGGTTTTTAATGTTCAAATTTCTCCAAAACCCTGAAAACTAGTTACATGTTAACATTTTTACATTGATTTCCATGTTTAGTTAAATTTCAGATTTAACATGTAATATTGAACTGTATGCGTAGATAAATGTATTGATAGTATGTTAGGGTTCATTTCTATCATGCTAGGATGTATTGGGAGCATTGAAATTAGTTGTGATGTTTCAAACTCCTAAATTTTGAAATTGTATTATGTTAATATTACACTGGTTAAATGTTAGCTTATTTTCAGATATTTTTTTTATGTAAATGTTGAACTAAAACCTGGTTTAACCTTTCAATACTAAGCTATAACCCTGTACAAGGACACACACACACCATAACTTAGTATACCCTGCCATGTAAACCTAACCCTTCCTCTCTATGTTATGTTTCATATAGATATATATAGAGTTTGTACGTACATGTTATAATATATATAAATACATAACTAAGTCTCTATTTTATATATATATATATATGGTTAGCCATGCATGTTATGATTAAATAGGTTGCGTATTGTAGATTGTTTAACCAATATGCCATGATTAGTGTAACTTGATAGCCATTGAATTGAAACACAATCCTCATATACACTTTCATGTATATTCACGTGCACCCACGCCTACTATCTAACCATATGAACACGTCCCCATACACACAATGCTAGCTTTTTCCTCTCTAACGCTCTCTCTATATATATATTGTGATTGGATTTCAATGCAAGTGATTTTCAATTCCTTAATTTTTGAATTTGATTTTCTGTATTTTTTTTAGATAATTGGTAGTTGCCTTTATTTTATTTTGATAATGACCAATTTTTATATAGGATGGTAGACAGCCCTACAACCTTGATGATTGTTGTTCCCTTATCTTTCCAATTAAGACACCCTAGATTGTTTGTGTGTTGATACCATAGTACTGTTTTGACCTAGAATGACCAGTGCACCTAGGTGAGACATCCAACTGCTACGGTATGCCCTGACCTTGTATACTATTCCTTCAAATTGCATGATTTAGATAAAAAAAAATTGACCTTGATTGTTGGGAAATAGGGACGTCATCCCATTAGTATCAGTTGTAGATATATAGGTTAGTCCTGGATGTGGGGATGTGTGTCTATAAACATATAGCTTATGAGATTTATGAGAGATTATAGTATCAGCCTTGATAGGATGTACTAGTCTTTTGGTGAGTATAAATGTGTTATGAGAGATAGGGGCTTATATGTCTTAGTAATGCATCGTTCCTATGGTAATAAAATGTATTAATAGATGGTTAATAGGAAGATAATAGTTTGAGCATACCTATAGCCTATGATCAGTTCCTTTTCATCCTTAGTTAAGACCACTTTAAAATAGGTCCAGTCCCTTGGATATAGGTTCCAGTCCATATTTTATTGAAGTTTCATTACCGCCGTACAGCAGAGCAGTATTGGAGGTATTCCTAGATTGATACTTTTTAGATGTCCGTTTATTATTCCAGTGTTAGGAAGTGTTACCTTAGATATTGGGTAGGTTAGAGGCTCTAGAAGGAGTACTATCGATCTTAAATTTCGATGACAAATTTTTTTTAAGGTGGGTAGAGTTGTAGCACCCAGTTTCCCAAATGAGGGTAATTTTGAAATTTTATGTTTATAATTATTTTAATAATGATATTTAATTCATGATATGATTTTTGGTGATTTTAAAATCATTTTAAAATTATTTAAATCAATGACTTGTGGTTTTGACGTTTTGCTAGTGAAACCCTAGAGACTGTTTGACCTAGAGCCTAACCATGTGATTATGATATTTTAATATCATTTTTGGCCTAAGAATATTTTTGCATTTGACCTCTTTGAATTATTTTGATATTATTTTATTATTTATGATATTGTTTTGGGATTATTTGAGTCGGGTTCGAATTTTAACTCAATCCGACTTGAAACGGGGACCCGGGGGTAGTTTGACTCTAGTGGGACCCACACACTAGTTAGGCATGGCCCACATGATATTAATTTTAGTCCACATGATAGAAATATTTTAGTTAGAGGTTAGACTAATTATTATGGATAAGGTTAGTGTGATTAGAGACTTTAGAATGACTAATTTAGCCCCAACCAATTAGCCCTTTCCTAATACTCATAGAATAGGTTAGTGGGGGCATTTTGGACCTTACCATAATAGGATAAATAGCCCCATATGGCCAGCCACTTTGGGAGAGGATAGGCTCAAGTTCATTTTATTATTCTCATCCACACTCTCTCTCTTGGTCTTCCCCAAATTCCTAGAGAGCAATCCCTAGCAATTTCTCTACCAAATCCTTCCATTTTGCCACCAAATCTTCTTCTTTCCTTCTCCATTCTAGCCAAGGAGGAAGCTACCCAAGTTTGGGAGGATTCGGAGCTCGTTCGTGTCCTTTTGGAATCTCTATGTGTCGGTGTCGCTCCGGGAAGGCTTTTCTTCGATTCGATCTACCGGGAGGTATAAATCCCTTCTTCTTTTCATTTCCTCATGCATATAGGTCTATTTTGAACCCATAGGAATGAACCCCATGGTTGTATCTCTATTTGTGTCCATTTCGTGTCCATTTGGAGGTCATAGGAGTGTCCATTGTGTTGTGGTTGTGTCCATATGGGAAAATCTCAAATTTGGACACACTATGTGTTGTTGTTATGTATGAATGAATTATTACATGTTTAATCTCATATTTTTGTATTGGAGATGTGTTCTATAGTGTCTCATATATATATATATATTAGTGTAGAGAGTGAGTTCTTGATATATTATGTTATATATTTGTGTTCTTTTGTCTCAAACTACCCAAATCCGTCATAATTTTTATCCACATTTTTAATTTCAGCCCTAACTTTGAAATGTCATAACTTCTAGCTCAAAGCTCGGTTTAATCTCCTGTTTTTTTTAAAAGAAGCGTATTGAAGTTAGATTTCCAAAAACATGTATTAATAGGCCTAATTCTTTCTGTAACTTTCTGGAGAATTATTTGAGTGTCAGCTATACGAAAGACAAATGCGTTCTCGGTGTTTTCGCGATTCCGGGAGTTTCCGAAAACGAAAATGCGATCCGTTTGAAGTTTCGGAAAGCTAACACATAGATCTATAACATACTTTAATCACAGATTTTAATTCATGCTGAGATGGTACAGTATTGATTATTAGTAGGAGTTACTATCCGGCATATGTATTTTGTGCACCCTTGTGTGTAATATAATGTTCTATTTGATTTTAACCCATATTAATGTATATACATTATGTAATTAAATAGAGAATGCAAGCATGAGTAAATGGTTAAATAAATGATGTATGAGGTGTAAGTATTCTATCTAACATAAGCATGTATAAGTATGGCTTGTAATGAATATGTAGGTTCCATAGTATGTAATGTATGGTGCATATAGTAGTGCAAGAGAATAAATGAATGATAAATGAATGCAAGCATAAATGTAATGTAATAATAGATGTAATGTATGCAATATATAAGTTAATGAGATGTAATGTTCTATGTTAACACAAATCCTATATTACCTCATGTACCCCTTACACTATGTTGACACTATCACACTTGACACTTTGTTCACTTATACTTTGACACTCTTTGATATGTATACACTATGTATGCCCATTTAACCCTCACTTGCCCCTTTGCCATGTTCACATACACACACACAGCCTCTTAAATAAGTATTTATGAATACAGTTAACTTAGCTATGTATGTATATTATATATATGTTAGCATATTGTGTTGTAATATATATGTTTATATAACCATTTGAAATACCATGATTATAGACCTAATATTGAATACCAATATATGCATGTGTATATAAGTGTAGACATATATAGCTTAAAGTAATAGATTACCTAGTGTATATCCAATGTGAATTCTTGCCTATTTGAGTATTGAATAATTGCATGCTATATAGAGTTGGGTGTATATTGGCTTGTATAGCCTTATATTGATGTGTGCTTGCTAGGATAGTCTTGGTTAGGCCTAGTAAGACTTGCTGGATTAGGACATGACCTAGTTTGACCTAGTTTGACTAGTGCAGTTGACCAGAGTTGACCAAGGGTTGACTTTGGCCTAGTTTGACCTAGATTCATGTAGAATGTATTGTAGTGCTTTATATTACCCTTCTGGATATGTTGTGACCTGTGCTATTCTAATTAAGAGCCAGACACCTCTTCTCGGACAGTATCTTTACCTTGGACATTCAGATATCAGGCGAGTACATTCTCTGATCATTTCATATCCTGTTTAGAATTATTTCCTGCATTAAATTAATTACTTGATACTGTCACGTTGGTCACACGGATTAGTACTATATGGATCCCTTCTTGAGATGTTATCCCTTCAGGGAGCATCGGGTACTCTATGTTCTGTGCGTTTCACTTACATAGCGTATCATATGCTTCTTTGGTTCTTTGATCACTTGTGACATATACTCATATGATCACAGAGTCTTCTTTGAATCCTTATCCCATTTATTGGGTCTATCAGAATCCCCATTTTTGGGACTACTATGTATCACCTTCGGGGTCTATTACCTTCGGGGTCTATTACCTTCGGGGTCTATCACCTTCGGGGTCTATTACCTTCGGGGTCTATTACCTTCGGGATCTACTACCCTTCGGGGGCTGTTACATAGAATCATAACATAACCTGTTTGGATCCTTGTGTATTAGTTGGGGGTACGGGGGAGTATAAATAGCCATGTGAACAATTTCTAAAGTAGAATAGCCATGTACGCCTCTTTAGTATAGCCATGTACAATCAAGCCGTTCACATGTCGACTTTGTGCTCTAAATTACTAGTCACTGGTAGCTCTTTACTTATAGTAGATATTTCTATTACAGTTCTCTCTCCCTGTTTACATACTAGTATCTATATCTTACTTTACTGCATGAATATATTTTCTAAACCTGCTATGAACTGTTGAGATGTAATGTGCTCGCTCCTGTCCTGACTGGACCTGTTGATAAATTTTACAGATGGCCGGGGATTGCCTGCTAGCCTAGAGGAGACACTGTAGGGGTTGTTTAGGTAGTTATTTCATTTTGTCTGGAGTTGTATTTACTTTGTGGATTACTGTATCTGTATTTGAGTTTTGAGATGTATTCTGGGTTTATGTATCTTAGACACTTAGACTTCTATCTCCTGTATCTCTTTTAGATTTTATGTTTTATCTACCCTTATCATGCTCTACCTTAGATGTGATTGAGTCTGTATCTGCTATGTCACCCCCATTCGGGGAGTATAAACTGTTTAGTCTTACACTGTTAGATGCATTGAGACCTAGGACAGCGTTCTACCGCCGATACTGCGACGTAGGCTGGGCGTTGTTACGTTCTCGTGCCCTAACTCTAGGGTACGGGTCGTGACACATATGATCGACGATACAACATCTTAGTGGTTGTCATAATAGAATTGGAGCGACTGCCTTTTGATAGAAATGGCTTCCTTCGAGTCCTCGAGTAAAATACCATAGACCGCATAGTCAATAAACGGGAATCACCAGTCCCTGATGTCAATATTAGTGTCTGTTTGTACAGAGTAGCTCAGATACATGCAGAGGTTATTTTTTGGGCAGACCAACTCTCGATTTATCACGGTGACGGACTGTTGGGTCCCGACAGGGGCTGATAAAGAAGCAGCGAGGCCAGCAAAGGCATCGGCTTCCAGATTATGGAACTGGGGTACAAGTTCTATAAAGAACCCTGTAAAGGTAGAGATGATGTCGATTGTCGCTTGATGGTAGGGGACCAAATACTCATGTCGGACCTCATATTGACCCCTCACCTGATTTATTATCAGCTTCAAGTCACCATAAGCCTCTAGGTAGTCGACTCCTAACTGTTTAGTGAGGTAGAGTCCGATAATAAGGGCATTATATTCAGCAATGTTATTGGTGCATGATTCCATAAGAAAATATGTACGATGAATGACTAGGCCTTCAGGAGTGACCAAGATCACTCCTACTCCTGTAACGATCTCAACTTTGAGGCCAATTCTTGAAGCACCGTCAAAAAACATTCGCCAAACAAGATCTTCCGTAAGCGTATTGGATTCTAAAACCTCGTCTAGAATATCATCATATAGTCTTGAGGTTTCTAGAACAAGGTGTGCTGCCAAGAAATTAGCCAATGCTTGACCCTTAACCGCCTTCTGCAGAACGAATACCATATCATAGGGCAATAGCAGGATTGCCCATGTGGCTAACCGTAAGTTTAGCGCTCCCGACTTCTTTATAAGAACTCTGAGGGGGTTGACCCTAGAGATGATGTTGATTGTCCGTCTAGCTATATAGTGACGCATCTTTTGGATAGCAAAGACTACAGGGAGACATTCTTTCTTAACAGAATTATACCGATGTTCGACACCAATTATGGTCCTTCTCAGATAGTAGATTGCTTGCTCATGGCCTTCGTTGCTTTTTTGAGCTAACATGGCACCGAGAGAATGGTCTATGGCCCAGACATATAGTTAAAAGGGCTCCCCCACGACCGAGGCCACCAAGACTGGAGGGCTAGTGAGATATTGCTTGATGTCATCGAATGCTTGTTGGCATTCCTTAGTCCAGACATAAGAAACTCCCTTCTTTATTAGTTTAGTGAAGGGTTGGCATCGCCCAGAAAGATTTGCTATGAATCTTCGGATGTATGCCAAACGTCCATATAGGCCTCGAAGCTCATGGAGGTTCTTCCGGGGAGCCATATCCAAGATAGCCTTAGTCTTTTCAGGGTCGACATGAATACCCTTGGCGGTAACAATGAAGCCAAGAACTTGCCGCTAGAAACACCCAGGAAAGACTTGGTTGGGTTCATCTTTAACTGATGTGCCCGTATTAAATTGAATACCGTCCTCAAGTCTTCTAAATAGTTGGTTTTTCTTCGACTTTTAAAGGCAATATCATCAAAATAACATTCTACTATTTTACGAAAGTGTTTGCAAAATATGGTGCTCATAGCCCGCTGATATGTCGTACTAGCGTTATTCAAACCGAAAGGTATTACTGTGTAACAGAAGATTCTTTTAAGCATTCGGAGTGAAGTATGTTTCTCATTGTCAGTGAACATTTGATCTTATTATAGCCCAAATATCCGTCCATAAAAGACATACGTTCTAAGCCACAAGTATTATCGATCATTACGTCTGTGATTGGGAGAGGAAACTTATCTTTTGGACAGGCCGAGTTAAGATCTCTGAAGTCTATGCAGACTAGAATCTTTTAATTCTTCTTGGTAACAGGAACGATGTTGGCTACCCAATCTGGGTGTTGCTCATCACGAATAAAGCCACTGGTGATGAGCTTGCTCACAGTTTCAATAACATCCATGACATCATGGCAAAAATATCGTTGTTGCGGTTTAACCAGTTTAGCGTATGGCCGAATGTTAAGTCTATGTATTGTGACCTGTGGGTCTAGTCCTGACATATTGTTATAGCTCAAGGTGAAGACATTAATGTACTCTTGAATAAGTTTTATCAGAGATTCTCTGTCTTCCCCTGTCAAACTTTTGCTAATGAAGATGGTCTTAGGCGAAGACACATCTCCTAGGTCGATTTGGACGACTTCGTCTTCAGTGGGAGGTTCTTGTTGTTCAAAGCGCCATTCCTATTGAGATTCCAGGCGTTGGGCCTAGGCTTCTTTTTCGAAGAATTCTATTATTTGGGCTTCATTCTCGATTGGGGGATCTGCAGATTGACTGATAATACTTTCTTGAAGGCCTGGACGATGCTGGTATCAGAGTCCCAGGACAAGGAATCGGATGAGTGAGAGTGCATCATAACTTCAGGTTCCAAACTCTCTGGAGTTGTTGTGGGCGTAACATAAACCAACCCCCGGCGAGTACCTTGGTAATAATTTTGAGACTTTTCCATTGGAACGGGAAGCCGTAAGGGGAGGCATCGGCCCTTGCTGTAGTTTAGACCTTTGTCGCTGGTCAAGTCATATCTGATCTTTTGGATGAGGTGTTTGGCATGAGCAGTATAAAAGTATATCTACATCTTGCTATTGTCGGGTTCTGGTTCGACGGAAGAATGTCTCCGAGGGCGTTCTACCAGACCGAAGATGATGGGTTCCCGGTCTTTCTTGCTTGACGGAACCACGAAGTAAGTGTCTTGGGATGGGACAATTCGGCTTACTACATTAGCGGTTGTTACTTGTGTTTGTAACATACCCAAAGCGTTATCTAAGACATACATAGCATTCTACTGTGCACAAGAGTAATTCAAAGATAACTTTTTATTAATAAAATAAGGAATTTTATCACGAGGGATTACATCATCTAAAGAGGGTGCCTCAGTATTGGTAGATATATAATCCCCTAACTCTTCGTTCGTGAGGGTAGGAACAGCAACAAGAGAAGGTGGTGGAGGCTGCCGCTGTAGCTTGCCTACCAAGGAAACTGAAGCCGGAGGATCTCGGGACTTGGGAACTACTTTTGGGGCCATTCGAGGCAACTTGACCCGAATAGGTTACTGGGCTCCTGTAGGAGCCATTTTGTAAAGCTTGGCCACGAGAGGAGCGGACGTTTGGGTAGGCTTCCCTTTTAGTCGGACTATCAGCGATTCTTCAGTTACCGTTGCAGTTTCTGCCTCATCGTCTGCATCATTGGCATCATCGTCCCTGGGGACTGGTTTATACCAATCAGCCTCAATGCAATATGCCTCAAGTCCTCAAAAAGGATCGATGTTAGCAAATTCGGTTTTGATGGTCCCGGCGCTGGCCACATGCTTCATGCATTGATGGAGAATGGCGGACATGATCATGTATTCGTATATCCATGGACGTCCCAATAAAACGTTATACGATATGTTTGTATCAATGACATAACAAGTCACATCCGTTTGAAGATCGCCTATCTGGCATTTTGGACGGATTTGCCCAACAGGTTACTCTTTCCGGCGTTGAGACCGCTGATGGTAGTGTTGGATGCAGTCAACGGTGCATCAACGTCCCCAAAGTCTGGAGCAAACTCCAAGGGATGATGTTGAGGGAAGAGCCGTGGCCGATGTGGATGTGAGCGACCTTAATGGCACCAATGTATCCTGCATAATACAGGGGCTTGCTTTGCCGATTATTTTTCAGCAACATGTCTTGCTGAGTGAATGTGATATTCGGGATCGTCTCGACCATACTGGGGTAATATGGTCAGGCGGCAGGATCTTCCTTAGGTGGTTGGACCTGGCTGAGAATGGAATCAGCATTTTGTAACGCCTAGCTGAGGGCATCCCGAGTCTTTTTAGAGAGACGGAGAAGCTCGAAGAGTGACAGCCTGGCCAGAGTATTAGCAAGTTGTGCTAATATATCAAAGTTATAGGGCTTGATTGGCCCCACCGCTGAGTCTTTCCTTAGAGGTTTATCAAAGGGAACCTCCTGCTTTTGATTGTCTGCTGCAGGAGGTTGAGATGGACCTTCTTCCAAAGCATCGGGTGTGGTGGCCGCAGTAGGTGGGGGAACTTCTTCCTCCGGAGTCGATTGTCTTCTCGCTGGTAAGTTTGGTCAGAGCGAGTGCCAACCAAGGCTTCATCGGTCGAGGTAGACACCATTCGACACGACTTAGATTTTTTCCTGTAACCGAACGCGTTGTGGGCAGCATCTTGTTTGGGGCAAGATCTGTAAACCCCCTAAAATTTTCAATATAATTTTTTTAAAATAAATTTTGGCATCGATTTTTTTAACGTATTTTTACCTCGCATGCGAGGTACGTATATGCGAGATAGTGTATTTTTATATACACAATGGTTTTGTTAAAAAGATTTCTTCATATAGAAAATAAGTTATTTTATAAAATAAGTATAAAGTAAATAATTCTATTTGCTTATAAAATTATAAAATGCGTTGCGTCGAGATTTCAGAAACTCTATTTTATTTATTTATTGTAAAAAGGCTATATTATTTTATTTTATTGGTAATTTAGAAAACTATATTTTTGTAAATATTTTATTTGCATGCGAGGCACATGAAATTAAATTCATGTCTACTTTGATTTTCGAAAACTATTTATAATTTTGTTATTTATTTAAAAAAAGGTATTTCAAATCTTTAAAGATTTATTGTGATTTTTGAAATTAATTTTTATCATTATTTTATTATTTCAAAAAAGAAATTTTAAATATTGGTTGATTAATATTTTAGTAATTATGGCGATTAAATTAGAAATTGATTTATGCGGATTTATTAGTTTAATTTAAAAAGATATCTAGTTTTAATTGGATTGGATTTGATGGATATAGTTTAAATTGATTTAAATTATATGGTGAATTATCTAGCGGGTATTTAAACAAATCGAAATCCTTATCCAACTAGGGGAGTCCACCACCTATATAAGGAGAGGCCCTTGCTCTCTTTTTCCCTTAAATTTCACAACCCCAAATTTCCATCCAAGGTGTGCATCGTGTCTGCGTCGCCATCTGCTTCCACTATATTTTTTGTCGTCTACAATTATATTTTTGACGTGTCCGATAATCCCGGACATTCATCCATGTCGTGTCGGACACTCCCGACACGACGCAACCCAACCCGACATTTTAATCACCCAAACCTAACCTAAATCCCGTGATTCCCTGTCCACCGTAGCCTCGGCAAGCACCCGGTCAACCCCGACCGCTCCCCGCCAACTTGTCAGATGCCCTGGTTCACCATGCCCCCGTCCACTTGGCCGCCAATCGCCATTACCTGCCCCGCCACCATAACCTAACAGCACCACATCCCCTGTATCTCCACCAACGACCGGTGACCCCCAACCTCCCTGGCCTCGAGCCGCACAGCCACGCCACCACCATCTCATCATCAAGACCACAATTACCGTCACCATCAAATTTCTCCAGCCCGCACCCCTCCGTCCACCCACCCCAGCCAAACGTCTCCCCGTCACCAATACCCGAGCCATCCTCCTCACCGCCACCATCTTCTCGTCCTCTCCCGTCCAAAAATTGGCCAAACCACCGGGGCATCACCCACCACCAACATAATAGAACCAAAAATAGGAAAAAACCTCATATGTATGTTGATAACGCCGGCTAACCGTCCTCCGCCTGCGCTGGCACCCCTCTTCGCGCCACCGTGAGACCACGTCGAGTCTCCTCCGCCCGCGTCCGTGCATACCCGTACGACCCACTCGCCGAGACAACCGCACTACCCCTATGCGTCGAGCCACCAGGGGTCTCCTCCTCCAGCGAGAGCGCCACGCTCCGGCCACCCCGCCGCGAGCGGGTCTCCCGACCCCGCATCCACCACGGAGAGCGCCCTTCGCGCTCGAGTATCCAGCGTCGGCCGACGACGCCGACCCTGTCGCGGTGAGCTCCGCCACGCATGCGCTCCTCCGCCAGCGTCGACTGCCTCACGGTAAGAACCCTCTCTCTCTCTCTCTCCCCTCCTCGTTTCGTTCTTCTCTATATCCAATTTTCTTCTTTAAGGGTCTGCTTGGATTGAGGGTTAAGAGGGTTAAGTGAGGGGAAGTTAAGTGAGGGGAAGATAAAACTATGCTTGGTTTGAGGGTGGAGGTTTAGGAGGGAGGGTTATAGAGGGTTAAGTGAGGGTTTATTTCACCCTCTTTTGTCCATTTTTTTAACCCCCCAAATCGGAGGGTTAACGAGGGTGATTGAGGGATTTTGTTTAAAAAGTCATAAATGCCCCTTATTTGTTTATAAAATATCATATATTTTTTCTCCGTTTTTTCTTATTCTCAACATGTTAATCTGTAGCTTCTTAATTTGTGAAAATATTTTGACAAGTTCTAATTAAAATTTCAATCAAATTTAATTTTATGACATATGTAATAAGGTTATTTTGGTAACTATCATATTTTATTAATCACCCTCTCACTTAAAACCTCCAATCCAAGCAAGAGTTATTAAACACCCCCCACTTAACTCTCCCTCCAATCCAAGTAAGATTCTATGTATTGACTCTACTTCCTCTCGCTTAACTCTTCCTCATTTAACCCCACTTAACCCTGCTTATTTTTTTTCCCTCAATCCAAGCAGACCCTAAGAAAATTTCCCTCCTCTCTCTCTAACTTCTACTGACCCCTTTTCTTTAATGAGTTGAATGAGTTTCTGTTCCCAAAGAAACGAAAGATATTTTACAGCAATAAGCCTGCAATAATAAATTTCATATCATTATTATTATTACTTACATTATTAATTACTATTATATAGTATGTATGTATGTTTATATAAATATGTGTATAGGAAAAAATAAAAAAAATAAAAATAAAAATATGTGTATAGGATATATAAACGTATATAATTAGTATTTCAGTATTATTAAACGTTAATATTAGAATTAGCATAATATTTTTAATAGATTTTGTTATTAATAATTTCTTAATTAGTTACCATTAATATATGGTACATGTTTTATTATTTGCATATTAGTATGATAAATATTACCATAATATTTATATGATTAGTTTTATTTTTTTGTATATATATTTCAAAAAATTTAATTTGTATGTAAAAATATATTTTGTAACTATTTTCAAAGATGGTTTCACTCAAATATTTTATTTTGACAAAAAGTAGGATTTCAGCGCAAATAATTTTCTAGACTTCCAAAATATTTATCTAATATATTATTTTTGTGCATAGCCTACGTCTATTTTCAAAATGAGTTTATAAAGCATAAATAATTATGAGTTTATTTTGCCTATTTTGACATATAGATTTTTTTACATAAAAACCTATCCTGACAACCTTAGAGTTTTGTCCTAAAACTATTTCGATATTTCAAGTATTTATTTAAAAGCATATTTTGACTAATAAAATATATTTTAAAGTATTATAAATATTTTTCTAAAATAGTACATATATTTACTTCCATAAATTCTCCTCAAATATTCCATTGATCGTGACTAATCCCTACTCCTAATTCCTCGCGACTCCAGACCTCTGCCCATCGACCATGGCTTTGGGACAAATCAGGACATCACGATCATTGCACCACACCAGGCGACACACCAGGCAAGACACCTTGCCATATTTACTGTTTATATTTAGTCTGTATTTTTATTTTAGATATTGCATATTTACTGCATGTTTATTTCCAGTTGTGCCTTGACTGATGTTCGTGATTTACTTTCTTCCCGTATGCTCAATACAAGTGCTAGTCTTATTTTCTTTCTTCCTTGTCTTTAAATTATGCATACGGACCTAGAGTTAAGGGACTACTGTTTGTTAGTGTACTTCATAAACTTGTCATGACTGTGCTACAAAATATGTGTGAGATATGAGAAGCATGTAGAGGTACTTGCGTGTTGGCTGATTACCCGTGCGCATGCGTTAGGTCTAGCTGCTAATAGAGACATGCTAGGAGACTTAGCAGTTAGTAGAGGTACATGGTCGTGGATACGACTTTGATAAATGCATAGGGTGGGGAGAACATTTTCTTATCGTATGGGCCACTATTACACTTTCCTTTATAACACGGAAGCTCCGCTGGAGATACGGGTAAGCTTACCCTCTCAGGTTGGCCACTGACGTTATTGGAATATTATGCGCTTGGTCACTGGTTCCCAAGTAGAGACTATACCGGATCTGAATTATAGCCAAAAGTGTCCATGCAACTAAAGGTTTGTTCTTAACTGCATGTACACTATAGAACGGTTAGGTGACCCTAGTTGATGTCATGTCACTTTACTTCTTCTTGTGACTTTATGGCATATTTTATATTTAGTTTATGTGGCATTTTCTTCCTGTATCTTGTTATGTTCCTCTGAGGACCTGGTGATTTCTCCAGGTGTGTGTTTGTGACTTTTTATATCTGCTCTAGCCAAGGCCATGATCTTCTCCATTTATTTCGAAGATGATTTCTCTTGGGTCATCCTCGCTACTTTTATTAAATTATTTTCATGTATATTTTATGTCATTTAAAATGGTTGGTAGTTGATTTGTCTCCGCCCAACGACCTGTACAAATGACAGTTTCTAGTTGAATTATGATATTATTTTTCTCTTATTTTGTGGATGAGGTTTAGCTGTCATGGTTTACAGCATTTTATAGCTTATGTATACATACGAGGATTCCATATATTGGAGTATACTTCGTATGTATGCAGCTGGCATGTCTACGTACTTAGTCCTAAGTATTTTTGGACTGGGGCATTACATGTTTTTGTGGTGGCCCATGTAGGTCGAGTTTGCTGTTTTGGTTACATTACTGTACCGAGCAGGTCTGCATATAGGATTAGAATCTAGGATTTTATCCACATGCTTGATCTCCTTCCTTGACTCCATTTTTCGATCTCTCGTTCGACTACCTCGATTTGCATCTTGCTTGAACTCTTTCTACCAAAATCCATAATCTCGTGCTTGATAGCTGTTAGGAAGATGACTACGCTAGTATATTCTCATATGTCAAACACACGGCTAGAAGGATTGCCTTAGCAATTAGTATGCAATAGAGGTCCTATTTGAGTTACAAAGGCATTTTATACTTCATGGATCGAGGAACTCTATTTTCCTAAAAATATGATCTTGTATTAAGGATTAGTTAATTTCAAGTGGGTAGTAGCAATATTACTAACTTTGAAGGATTGTTAGGATTTTATTTGGTACTACTAGGTGGTATACACGAGAGGACTGATAGATTTTATATGAGATTGAGAAAACAAATTAATCTTTGTATTTGAAGGGTTTAGAAAAATATTTATGATTTATTGGGTCTATAGCTATTCATATTTTTGAGGATATGAAATTGATTTGAAGAAAATTTTAAATTTCCAATTGTGTGATATGATCTATGATGGCTAAATGTATTTAGATTTTGAGTTTAAAGCTTCGATTATGGGGGAAAATGGTAGGGAAAAAATGTATACGTATATTTGATTTGTGACGTGATAAATATTTATTTCGAGATTGATTAGAAATTTTGAAAATTTTAAAGTTATGATTTTATTTGACGACCTCAACCGACTAGAGAATATGAAAGTTAGGTTTATGCATATTTGAAAAAAAAGGAAGGAAAAAGAAAAGAAAAGAAAATAAGTGTTGGTGATATTCTGAGGGGTTACCTCGAGATTGATTAAAGGAATTGAAACTTTAAATTATGAATATACTTGACGACGTAAACTGATTAGAACTTTTGGTAGATTATATTGAGAATCACGTTAAGAATTTTTATGGAAGCTCAAATTTAAGAATATAGACTTATATTGATAGGCAACCAAGATAGACACGAGGTCACCCTAATAAAATACAGGTACTCTACATTTCACCCATGGCTATGATAGTTGTATATACACAAGTGTAGTTACTCATCGACCAAACCTTGCAATTATATCTTCATCTCGAGTTTCTCATTCTTTCTCTCAAACCCTTGGTCTACTATTATCACCTTCTACTCATTTGAAACATGAGAGTGATTAGAATCGTTTTCTTAACCGTACCCTAAACTAGGATACTATCTTTTCTCTCTAGAAACCGTGTCTCTAATATATTTCATCTTGATCTATTTAATTTCTTAATAGTCTTTATTTTGTGGTTTATCTTGATCATTTTTCGTGCGTTAATTAGCAACCCTTATACATTACCCAAATCCTTAATACGACCATTGAACCTAACCGATTTTCCTCCCAATCATTTTGCTTCCCACTTTGAGAATTTCTATTTTGGCTTCCCCGTGATTCATGCTAACCTTATTTCTTATATGATTTCCATGTGCGAATATGAAATTGAACCATGGCACCCTTCAGTTATACGGGACTAGAATAGGCGACCCCATAGAGAATTTTTTTTGTATATAGAATTAGGATGATTATGAAGTTACGAGGTATATATAAGATGGGACAATTAAAATATGTGGTCAACCCTACGGGATAAATTGAGGAATGTAATGAATCAAAGGTAAATAGACTCCACGATCGACAACAAATAGTTAATCAAACTTTGAGTGCGAGTTCTTTTTAATTTTAATGTTTTAAGGAATACGTTTCTAAGATGACTATGGATATGAATTTAAGATAAGTTCATTTTTACCATCATAAATTAAATATTATTGGATTCAAATTTTCGAGGAAGACACTAATAAATAAAGGATTGAGGAAATTTTCATTTATGATGATAAAAGATTGTGTTATGAAGATATGATCAAAGGAGGGTACACTCTCAATTGAAAAATTAGCCTTCAAGATTTAACAAATATTGAAGGTGGTATTTGTTTTGGTACTTTAAGGATAAGTAGGAATTTCCTACTAAGAAAAGGTTGATTTATTTATCGAATGATTTATTGAATACCTACTTTTGAGGAGATTATGAACGGTAAAATTTATTTGAGAAAACATATAGATATGTTGTGAATAAGTATATTAGAGATTAATGAATTCAAACTTCTGGACTTATTGAAATTCTAATATGAGATATTGGATTTTAAATATAAATATTTGAAGAAAGAAAAAAATAGAGTTCAATTGGAAAATGAAATAAAGAAGAAAAGAAAAGGCGCCTTGAAGAAATTCAAGTTTATTGGAATATGAATCTTGAGAAGAAATTAAAACTATCGAAGAGTTATTACGAATAAAAGGATAGTAACGATTCAAAGATCATGACGATATTAAACACAACTCAAGTATTGATTTATTGATCCTAAATTGGTCGAGAAAGCTATTAACGTATTTTGGGTTCACACATTTAAAGATGTATGGTTGTGTTGATCAAATTATACACTGATGGGTTGTCATGCCCGTGATCACCTATACTATGTCGTGACATTATTTTTTCTAGTGATCTAAATGACGATTATTCAAAATTGCTTGTTCTTCGTTGTATGTCTTCCTTCACGTCGCCGAAGGTATTGACCGTGAATTCTTAACGATAAATTCTTTCTATCTTCTCAACCCTATCTACCCTAGTTATTCCTAAATTTCGAGGACGAAATTCTTGTAAGTTGGCAAGATCTGTAAACCCCCTAAAATTTTTACTACCATTTTTTCAAAATAAATTTTGGTATCGATTTTTCTACTTATTTGTACGTCGCGTGCGAGGTACGTATATGCGAGATAGTATATTTTTATATACACAAAGGTTTTGTTAAAAAGATTTCTTCATATAGAAAATAAGTTATTTTACAAAATAAGTTTATGGTAAATAATTCTATTGGCTTATAAAATTATAAAATGCGTTGCGTCTAGATTTCAAAAACTCCACTTTGTTTATTTATTGTAAAAAGGCTATATTATTTTATTTTAGAGTAATGCTACAGTTACAACCAAATGTTTACAACCCTCTTACAACCACTCACCCATTTTCTTACATGTGGGCCAGGTGGTGGCCTGGCCCACATGTCAGCAAATGTGTGAAGGTTGTAAGAGGGTTGTAAACATTTGGTTGTAAACTTAGCATTATTTTTTATTTTATTGGTAATTTAGAAAACTATCTTTTGTAAATATTATATTTGCATGCGAGGCACATGAAATTAAATTCATGTCTACGTTGATTTTTGAAAACTATTTATAATTGTGTTATTTATTTAAAGGAATTTTTTGACTTTCATCCCACTTATTAATATGACTTTGTACTTACATCCCACTTTTTATTTTTTTTAGACTTACATCCCATTTTCGTCACTAAAAGTATTTTTCGTGACAAAAAAATACTTTTTGTGACAAAATGAATATTTTTTGTGACGAAAAGTGGGATGTAAGTCTAAAAAAAATAAAAAGAGGGATGTAAGTACAAATTCATATTAACAAGTGGGATGTAAGTCAAAAATTCTCTTATTTAAAAGAAAGGTATTCAAATCTTTAAGGATTTATTGTGATTTTCGAAATTATTTTTTATCATTATTTTATTATTTTGAAAAAGATATTTTAAATATTGGTTGATTAATATTTGAGTAATTATGGCGATTAAATTGGAAATTGATTTTTGTGGATTTTCTAGTTTAATTTAAAAAGATATGTAGTTTTAATTGGATTGGATTTGATGGATTTAGTTTAAATTGATCTAAATTACATGGTGAATTATCTAGCAGGAATTTAAGCAAATCCAAATCCTTATCCAACTATGGGAGTCTACCTCCTATATAAGGAGAGGCCCTTGCTTTCTTTTTCCCATAAATTTCACAACCCCAAATTTTTATGCAAGGTGTGCATCGTGTTCGTGTCGCCATTCCCTTCTCTTTTTTTTATCTTCTACAATTACGTTTTCGACGTGTCTGACAATCCCGGACATTCATCCATGTCGTGCCGGACACACCCAATACGACGCAACCCAATCCGACATTTCAATCACCTAAACCTAACCTAAATTTCGTCGTTCCCTGTCTACCGTCGCCTCGGCAAGCACCCGGTCAACCCCGACCCCCGTCTACCTGGCCGCCAACCGCCATTACCAGCCTCGCCACCATAGCCCAACAGCACCACATCCCCTGCGTCTCCAACAACGACCGGCGACCCCCAACCTCCCTGGCCTCGAGCCGCACAGCCTCGCCACCACAATCTCATCATCAAGACCATAATTACCGCCACCATCAAATTCCTCCAGCCCGCATCCATCCGTCCACCCTCCCCGGCCAAACCTCTTGTCGTCCCCATCCTCCTCACCTACCCGTCGAGCACGCCGGCTAACCGTCCTCCGCCGACGCTAGCACCCCTCGTCGCGCCACCGTGAGACCACGCCGAGTCTCCTCTGCCCGCGTCCCCGCAGAACCGCATGACCCACTCGTCAAGACACCCGTGTTGCCCCCACGCGCCGGGCCGCCAGGGGTCTCCTCCTCCAGCTGGAGCACTACGCTCCGGCTACCTCGCCGCGAGGGGGTCTCCCGACCCAGCGTCCACCGCGGTGAGCGCCCTTCGCGCTCGAGTATCCGGCGTCGGCCGACCCTGTCGCAGTGAGCTTCGTCGCGCATGTGCTCCTCCGCCAGCGTCGACTGCCTCACGGTGAGAACCCCATTTCTCTCTTCCCTCCTCCTTTCGTTCTTCTCTTTATCCATTTTTCTTCTTTAAGAAAATTTCACTCCTCTCTCTCTCTCTCTCTCTCTTACTTCTACTGACCCCTTTTCCTAAATGAGTTGAATGAGTTTCTGTTCCCGAAAAAACAAAAGATATTTTACAACAGTAAGCCTGCAACAATAAATTTTGGTTTTTTTTAGGGGCACCTCCACATTTACTAGGGGACAACCCAAAATTTTTTTAAAAAAATTACAAGTTTACCATTAGTTTTTTTACTAGGGGGGCAGCCCAAAAAACACTATAAAAGCCAATGTGATTTTATTTCATCTCTCTCTTTCTTCCTCTACTACTTCTCTTCCTCCACTCTTTTTTTCTCCTCCTCATATAAACCTATAATTAACCTAACCTAGGTGAAATTGTCCCCCAACCTAAAATTGTTGAAGATTTTTGGTAGAATACAGTGTCAATCACTTCTCCCATTTATTTGTAAGTCGTCGAATTTATTTTTGTGTAATATTTTAAGTTTTAACCTAAATTTTACATATAAAAGTTGAATTTTGTGTTTAATGTAGAAAGAAATGGAAAATGGAACAACTCGGACTATCAAATGCTGGATACTCTCCTCCCACAACGTCCGAAGAACACTTTGATGCATCGGAAGCCCTCGTTGTAACTACACTTTAACATTATTTCGGATGAAAAATCGGACTTTGACACAGAGGACTGCCACTTCTCTGGCAGTCCCTCTCATGGATTTGGACTACCAGGGATATGGCAGTCCTATATATGTGAGGGACTGCCACATATGTGGCAGTCCTTTTTAATTTCATATGCTTACATTTTGGCTTTATGTAGTTGTTTAGTTTTGACTTTTAACTTCTATTGTAGGAGTTGCGATCTTCTGAAGTTGTTGAAGTTTGAGGAGCCAAGAGACTTACCTGCTGACCACTGTGACGTCGAAATCGATTGAGTATCAATGTGTTATATGGAGGACCACTTTTGTATACATTTTGGCATTTTGGTTATAGAGGACCACTTTTGTATACATTAAACTATGAAATATGAAGTCCAATATGTGTTTCTTACTTTTATCCATGTGTTATATGTGTTTTATGTGCTTATCTGGGTGTTATACATGTGTGCTTGGCTGAGTATTATACATGTTTTATATGTGTGCTAAAAACCATCAGAGGACTGCCACATCCAGGGCAGTCCTTCACATGTGTTGGACTGCCCTGGGTGTGGCAGTCCTAGCTGAAATGTTCTGTGATCTAGTCACAGAATATTTCATCTAGGACTGCCACACCCAGGGCAGTCCAACACATGTGAAGGACTGTCCTGGGTGTGGCAGTCCTAGATGAATTGTTCTGTGACTTGATCACAGAACATTATATCTAGGACTGCCACACCCAGGGCAATCTAACACATGTGAAGGACTGCCCTGGGTGTGGCAGTCCTTCAATGGAAATCTCAAACGTACTCCAATGTACCATATTGAATACCAACCAACGAAATTCCTACAACTGGTTGGTTCGGTGTATCTCCATTTAGGACAAACAAGATTTGAGTTGATTTACATAATTTTTTGGTCTACCCAACTGGTAAGATTGGACCGAAATGACCACAATGTTCCATATATCCAGGTCAACAAAGTGGTTGGATTATCTATTGGCATCCTGCAGTAAAATCAGTGAATAAGATGGCAATTAAATTCAACATTTAATGCACTCAATATGAGCATCAAACGGGTTCTCTATTTTTTTACAATTCAATATCAAACGGGTTTAGGGAGAGGAAGAATTTTCTAAGGTGGAGGAGAAGAGTCTTTGTAAGACTTGCCTTTTGAAAGAAATTTGGTGGAGGAATTAGGATTAGAGTGGTGGAGGAGAATTTTCTAGGGTTTAGGGAGAGGGAGAGACAGCTCTTCTTCTTTTTCTTTTGGAGGAGAGAGAGAGAGGAAATGATGAAATGGGAAGAAAATGTGAGTTTGGGGGGTTGTGCTGCCCCTAGTAAAATTTGGGCTGTGTCACGCCCCAGAACCAGAATACTGGAGAGCGGGGGCAGACATAGCCAGCTACGTATATTGAAATGGAATCCATCTCGCTATACGGTCACGGCTGTCTAGATACATGAGGGTTTATCTACAAGCCAACAGTCTCTTAAGGTCATGAACAAGCCTAGTGTCTCAATCACAAGCAAGTAAATAAAAGTCACAAGATGTATGATCATTAAATATACAAAAGTAAGGCGTCCCAAACATTACATATTCAGTTGATCATGAAACTAGTCGTTACAAAATGTCAGGACTAGCAAGAGTTTAGTCATACATGATCAACCCTAGGATCTGTTAATCATGTTACAGCCCGTAGGCAGACAGTAAGTAAGTGTAATCGAGCTAAACAGGTGCTCGTCGGCTAAACGTCTCAAAAGAATATTTTTACAATAGTGTAGGAGATCCAAAAATAACCCACTCGTTGCCAGGGTTCCGTCTAGTGGCCACCATTTGGCTGGAAGGTCGATAGATCCTCTGGAGCTGTTCCGAAATCTGGCCACACAAAACCAGCTGGGTCAGACCCCAGAAAGAGCAAGTGCCACAAAGGAGGCTTCACTTAAGAACCAAAACCAGCAATCAGCACAAGATATAAATAAAGTAAGAACTGGAAATAAAGAAAATACACCAGGATGATATACGACGAGATAACCATGGAACTATTCAGATAACCAGGTTACAACCCGTAAACCAAACAAGGACCGGGGTTGTAACCCTTCGTCTGAACAGAACTTGGAATTCTCACCATTTATCGGTAAAATAAATACGAGCATTCTGGTCATTCAATAATCTGGAACAGGATCAGGGCAAGACTAGACTGGTTAGACTCCGTCCAATCACTTTACGGCCAAGCAAGAATTACGGCTTGATACTTTAACTAACTAGGGTTGTCACAAGCCTAATTACTAACAAGATGCAGTGAGATTATTCCACAGCCACAAGCCCTGCAGACCATCCAGGTTCCCCGGGTTAAAAGATTAGAGTTGAATTCAGGTGGGTACATCGTCCAGGAAACGAATGTACCCTTAGGTAGCTTGAAGGGTGCAACACATGACAGTGTACTGGAAATGTGCCCTACTCGACGGCAGGCTACAGATCCCAAGGCGTGCCCAGGTAACGGGATTGCCTGTAGCTGGAAAATCTCTTCATGACTAATGTATTAATCTAGTTATTAGCCCTTAGTTTATTTCAATAGGTACTCCTGACCATGGTACTCAGGAGTCCCCTCCTAGACATGATGCAAGACAAGACTGGATTATTTATACAAGCACAATCGCCCACGGTGTCCAGGTTATTATACAGGTCATGTCATGTCAGGTAGCCGTCGCAACAGCTTATCAAGGTATAATATGTCAGGTTATCAGGTCAAGTGTACTTGTCAGGAGTGCGCCACGACGGGCCACTATCAGGTCATGTCAGGAGTGCACCACGGCGGGCCACTATCGTGTCATGCTCAGTTATCAATTCCAAACATATCAAGTAAATTCGCAATTATCAAGTTCAGGACAAAAGGCGTAAGGATATAAAATGGGCGTAAAATATCTAATAAAATATCAATATACAGGGCTATAAAAGAGCCAAGCTTAAGGAAAATAAAACCAAATCTGACACGCTGACATGAGACCAAGTCATCCAAAGGCCATACGCTCAGGTCAAACTATGCTCAAGCCAGCGTACACCTTGTTCGCTTAAGCTAGTGTACCAAGGCACGCGTACGCTCAAGCTACAGGTCAGCGTACGCTCAAGCTAGCGAACCAAAGGGTCCATACACTTCCAATGGGAAGCGTACGCAAGGGTCAGCGTACACAAGGGCACGCTCAAGCTACAGGTCAGCGTACGCTCAAGCTAGCGTACGCTCAAGACTGCGTAGGCTTAAGCTAGCGTACGAAAGGGTCTAGGGCACGCTCACGCTAGCATACGCAAAAGACACGCTGCCAACAGGCAGCATATCAAGGCTAGCGTACGCTCGCTAAAGAGCAGCGTGCCAAGGCTAGCGTACGCTCGCTAAAGAGCAGTGTACCAAGGCTAGCGTACGCTCGCTAAAGAGCAGCGTACCCAAGTCAGCGGCGTAAGCTAAAAAGCTAGCTCACTGTTCACTGTCTTCTCCAAATGGCAAGAACAGCAAGAACTCTAAAGTTGAATCTAAGCTTCAACAGTCCATATCTTGGTCAAAATAAGTCCGAATCCAACTTTCCAAAGGTCAAAATTGGGTAGAATAAAATTCTCTACAACATGGAACCATCAAAACTTGAAAACAAGGAAGTTTGATAGATCAAAACCACCAAAATCCGAAAATAACTAATTTCAAGATCTACAAGAATTAAAGCCTCAAAATGAAAAATGACAAGTTCTAATGTGGTTTAGAATCATGAGGAGAAGCTAATGAAACCATCAAAAGGAGTTCTCTTGTGGAAGCAAGTTGCACTTGCCTATGGTGTTCTTGGTTGGTGGGGAAGAGTAATGGTGGGGGAAGGAGAAGTAAATGAGAATTATGGAGGAGAGACAAGGTTGGTGGGGATAATAAAGAGGGGGGTTGTGGTAGAAATGAAGGAGAAGCATAGGCTAAGGTGCTCCACCCTTGGCCCTTAATGAACCAAGCATTGGGCCGGCCGAACCAAGCCAACCCAAACCGAGAGTAAACCAAGCTAAGCCAAGAAGATAACTAAACAAGGAATCATGCAATACAAGAATAAATACGTACACGTATCCCAAAATACGTAATACGAACACAGGCATTACAACTCTACCCACCTTAAAAGAATTCTGTCCTCGGAATTTGATCAAGAGGCTAGAGGAGTAATGACGAGCTACATTAATAACAAGCAAGCTATACTAGGCAATCAATCAATCATGCAAGCAAGGAATCGAAGGCAGGAGGCATAAGAAAGACATTATACCTCACGAGTCAAACAAGTCGGGATATCGCGATCGGATATCATCCTCACGCTCCCATGTTGACTCCCCCAAAGAGTGATGACCCCAAGCAAGTCGGACTAACTTGATAGTCTTGTTCTTGAGGATCTTCTCTCTCCGGTCCAATATAGACACGGGCCTCTCCTCATACGAAAGGTTGGTACTAACAACCAATTCCGAATGATCCAGGATGTGGCTCGGGTCCGGGATATACCGTCGTAATTGGGATACATGGAACACATCATGCACCTCGCTTAGCGACGGTAGAAGAGCAAGATGATAGGATACATCTTCTACTCGCTCCAGAATGTCAAACGGTCCTATATACCTAGGACTAAGCTTGCCCCGTACGCCGAAACGAATGACGCCACGGTTAGGCGAAATCTTCAGGAATACATGATCGCCGACCGAAAACTCGAAAGGGCGCCGATGAGAATCGGCCCAATGGCGCTGGCGATCTTGGGCAACTCGAAGATGATCTCGGACTCTCCTGACCACCTCAACTGTCTGGGCAATCATTTCTGGACCAAGCATCTGTCTCTCTCCAACATCATCCAAGGCTAGCGGGGATCTGCACTTTCTACCATACAGTGCCTCGAACGGTGCCATCTGGATACTGGCCTGGAAACTGTTGTTGTACGAGAATTCTACCAGGTGCAAGTGATCTTCCCATGAATCACCGAAGTCAAGTGTGCAAGACCGCAACATGTCTTCAAGAGTCTGGATCGTGCACTCCGACTGGCCATCTGTCTGCGGGTGATATGCTGAACTGAACTGGAGATGAGTTCCCAAGCTCTCTTGCAAGCTACGCCAAAAGTGCGACGTGAATCTTGCATCTCGGTCCAAGGTGATACTGACTGGCATACCGTGCAATCTGACAATCTACCTGAGGTACATCTCTGCTAACTGAGCTGTCGACTGACCAACTCTGAATGGAAGAAAGTGAGCCACTTTCGTGAGCCTGTCAACTATAACCCAGATAGCATCTCTACCAGCTGGGGATCTAGGTAGTCCAGTCACAAAATCCATGGTCACATGCTCCCACTTCCATTCTGGAATCGGTAAGGGTTGAAGAAGTCCAGCCGGTCTCTGATGTTCGGCTTTAACTTGTTGGCAAACCAAACACCGAGAGACAAACCGAGCTATCTCCCGCTTCATGCCATTCCACCAGAAATGCTGCCGGATATCACGGTACATCTTCGTACTGCCGGGATGGATAGAATACTGAGAACTGTGCGCTTCCGACATGATTTCCTGCTTGATATCTCCACTGGGTACACAAAGACGCTTACCATGTCGAAGTGTACCATCCTCATGAATACATAACTCTGGTCTTCATCCTGCCTCACACTCTGCTCTGAGTCGCTGAAGCTTGGAATCTGCCGACTGCGCCATCCGGATCCTCTCGACTATAGTGGACTGAACTTGCATACTGGCCATCAATGCCACACTAGAAGGGAGAATAACTTCTATACCCATCTTCTGAAGATCTGCTAACAATTCTGGCTGCGCTGTTAAGAAATAAGCTCCGGCTCTCCTGCTCAATGCATCTGCTACGACATTGGCCTTCCCAGGATGATACTGCAGGTTGACATCATAATCCATAAGAAGCTCCAGCCACCTTCTCTGACGCATGTTAAGATCCTTCTGGGTGAAAACATACTTCAGGCTCTTGTGATCGGTGAAAATCTCTACCCTATCTCCATACAAATAGTACCTCTATAACTTAAGTGCAAATACTACTGCTGCAAGCTCCAAGTCATGGGTTGGGTAATTTCTCTCATGATCACGAAGTTGTCGTGATGCATAAGCTATCACCTTTCCATGTTGCATCAGAACACATCCTAGGCCTCTGCCCGAAGCATCACAATATACAGAGAATCCTCCAGTTCCATCTGGAAGCGTGAGAATAGGAGCTATTATCAAGCCTCGCTTCAACTGCTCAAAAGAACTCTGACACTCTGCTGTCCAAGCAAACTGTGCATCCTTGCTGGTCAACTGCGTCAATGGCGCTGAAATTCGAGTAAAATCCGAAACAAACCGCCGGTAGTAGCGGGCCAATCCAAGAAAACTGCGAACCTCTGCAACTGCGCTGGGCACTGGCCATGACTCAATAGCTACAATCTTCTGGGGATCCACTTCTACTCCTTCTCGAGTAATGATATGACCCAAGTACGAAATGCGATCGAGCCAGAACTCGCATTTACTGAACTTGACATATAACTGGTGCTCTCTGAGGATCTGAAGAACTATACGGAGATGCTGCTCATGCTCCGCCTCACTCTTGCTGTAGACCAGAATGTCATCCAAGAACACAATCACAAACTTATCCAAGTAAGGCATGAAGATGCGATTCATGAGGTCCATGAATACTGCCGGCGCATTGGTTGCTCCAAAAGGCATAATAAGGAACTCCCGATGCCCATATCTCGATCTAAAAGCCGTCTTCGGGATGTCCTGCTCTCTGACTCTGATCTGATGATAACCTGAGCGCAAATCAATCTTCGAGAATACTGATGCCCCCTTGAGTTGATCAAACAAGTCATCTATCATCGGAAAAGGGTATCTGTTCTTGATTGTCACTGAGTTCAAGGTACGATAATCAACACATAACCTAGACGTACCATCTTCTTTTTTACAAAAAGCATCGGGGCTCCCCAAGGCGATCCACTTGCACGAATGAATCCCTTGGTTCTAAGCTCTTCAATCATCTTGTACAAGATCTCCAACTCTGATGGCGCCATCCTGTAGACTCTCTCTGACACTGGGGCTGTTCCAGGAATCAAGTCTATAGTGAACTCGATCTCCCGCTCCGGAGGCATACCTGGAAGCTCTTCTAGAAAAACATCTGGGAACTCATCCACTATCCTGGGCAACTGAACTGCTGCTACTGCCATCCGCAATACTGGAGGAGATGACTCAACCTCACCTCGAGAGAAAGAAAACTCCGGCTCGCCTGGAATGCTAAAAATAACCCTGCCAAGGTGGCAGTCTATCCTAGCATACTGGTTCCTCAACCAATCCATCCCTAAGACCACATCGTAATCGGCCATCGGGAATTCTATCAATCTAGCGGAAAACTCTCTACCGCTAACTACGATCCGACACGAGGAAAATACTCTATCTACTCCCATAAGTCCGTTACCAGTAAGTATATTGAGCCTTACTGATAATGACTCGGGCTCCAATCCTACCCGTGTCGCAAATCGTGCAGACATAAAAGAATGTGATGCACCATAATCAAATAAAGCTGAAGCTGGAAAGGAGTTGACGAGAATAGTGCCTGCCACTACCTCTCCTGGTGCCAATCCTTCCCCCACGGTCATTACCATAGCCTGACCGTGCCCTCGGGGTGCTGGTCCCCTCTGCTGAAATCCTTGCTGTCTGCTCTGACTCTGGGCTTGGGCTTGAACATACTGCTGGGGGTTCTGCTGCTGGAACACTTGGGTCTGAGGCGGCAAGGGCCTCGGCAATGGGTACTGCTGCTGCTGCTGGACCGGGGCTGGCCCTCTCACCGAAGAGCTAGAAAGGTTGGACGATGATGAACCACCCCTATTCGGGCAGGATCCAACTCTATGGTCTGGTGCTCCACAAGCCAGACACAATCCCTGTGCCCTGCGACAATCTGCCACCACATGGCCTGGCTTACCACAATAAGAACAACCCACTGCGGAAGATTGCTTCTGCTTCTGCTGCTGAGGGTGCGTCGGAGTGGAATGCTGAACCGACGTTACTGAGGCCGCTCGCCTCGGAGCTCCAATAGTCAAAGCCCTGGCTGCCGGAGCTGGTGCTGAAGACTGATTCATCTGGCCGTGAGATCTCTTCCGACCTCCGGTCCTATCCATAATCCTCTGGGAGGTATACTCATGCCTCCGGGCTGCTCTCAAGACTGCATCAAAAGTCTGATGCTCAAACTGCTCAACTGCCAACAAGATCTCCAGGTGAAGTCCCTGCTGGAATCGCTGGGCTCTATCATACTCGGTTGCCACCAAGGTGGGAGCAAACCGACTGAGTCTAGAAAACTCGGCCGCATATCCGTCGACCGTCCTGCCTCCTTGCTTCAGATTGGTAAACCTCGTCTGTAGATCATACCGAGCCACGGTATCGAAATACTTGGCCTGGAATCTCTCTCTGAATACTGTCCATGGAATGGGTGCTGCTAATCCAACGGCCTGAGCTGCCCACCAGCTGCGGGCAAGATCCAATAGCTGTAGGCGCACCACTGCCACCTTCTCGACTTCTGGAGTCCTGGCTGCTTCGAGAATTACTTCTGTGTCCTGAAGCCATGCATCTGCAGCGATAGCATCTTCACTACCGTCGAAGAATGGAGGGTTCAAGCGCTTGAAGCTGTTGGCCGTACTGCTACCCTGATGACCACCCCGGGTCAAAGCATCCGTCACTGCCTGGTACAAGGCATCTCCACGCCGGTCTTAGGAAGCTATCAAGGTCCTGACGAGTCCTACCAAAGTGCCATCATCAGGTTCGGCAAGTTGAACCGGCTGAACTGGGGGCTCTTCTTCAATAGGCTCGACTCTGGAGGCTACTCCGGAATGCTGGGCTTGATCTTCGGGTTGCTGCTGGTCCGCGGGAGGTGCTCCGCCTTGCTGATCGGTAGGACCACGAACAATGCCGCTGAAGAAGACGACATAGGGAACAATAAGGAAGGACCAGGACAGATCAACGATACAAGCATAAGATCAGGACAAGAATCTAGGGATTCAGAAGATATGAGCAGAGATCAAGGGCGGATATTGATTGAGACATCTATTCGGTAAACCGTCACATATCTTGATTTACAAGACCTGCATGGGCCACCACTTAAACCATGTCACGCCCCAGAACCAGAATACTGGAGAGCGGGGGCAGACATAGCCAGCTGCGTATATTGAAATGGAATCCATCTCGCTATACGGTCATGGCTGTCTAGATACATGAGGGTTTATCTACAAGCCAACAGTCTCTTAAGGTCATGAACAAGCCTAGTGTCTCAATCACAAGCAAGTAAATAAAAGTCACAAGATGTATGATCATTAAATATACAATAGTAAGGCACCCCAAACATTACATATTCAGTTGATCATGAAGCTAGTCGTTACAAAATGTCAGGACTAGCAAGAGTTTAGTCATACATGATCAACCCTAGGATCTGTTAATCATGTTACAGCCCGTAGGCAGACAGTAAGTAAGTGCAATCGAGCTAAACAGGTGCTCGTCGGCTAAACGCCTCAAAAGAATATTTTTACAATAGAGTGGGAGATCTAAAAATAACCCACTCGTTGCCAGGGTTCCGTCTAGTGGCCACCATTTGGCTGGAAGGTCGGTAGATCCTCTGGAGCTGCTCCAAAATCTGGCCACACAAAACCAGCTGGGTCAGACCCCAGAAAGAGCAAGTGCCACAAAGGAGGCTTCACTTAAGAACCAAAACCAGCAATCAGCACAAGATATAAATAAAGTAAGAACTGGAAATAAAGAAAATATACCAGGATGATATACGACGAGATAACCATGGAACTATTCAGATAACCAGGTTACAACCCGTAAACCAAACAAGGACCGAGGTTGTAACCCTTCGTCTGAACAGAACTTGGAATTTTCACCATTTATCGGTAAAATAAATACGAGCATTCTAGTCATTCAATAATCTAGAACAGGATCAGGGCAAGACTAGACTGGTTAGACTCCGTCCAATCACTTTACGGCCAAGCAAGAAACGGCTTGATACTTTAACTAACTAGGGTTGTCACAAGCCTAATTACTAACAAGATGCAGTAAGATTATTCTACAGCCACAAGCCCTGCAGACCATCCAGGTTCCCCGGGTTAAAAGATTAGAGTTGAATTCAGGTGGGTACATCGTCCAGGAAACGAATGTACCCTTAGGTAGCTTGAAGGGTGCAACACATGACAGTGTGCTGGAAATGTGCCCTACTCGACGGCAGGCTACAGATCCCAAGGCGTGCCCAGGTAACGGGATTGCCTGTAGCTGGAAAATCTCTTCATGACTAATGTATTAATCTAGTTATTAGCCCTTAGTTTATTTCAATAGGTACTCCTGACCATGGTACTCAGGAGTCCCCTCCTAGACATGATGCAAGACAAGACTGGATTATTTATACAAGCACAATCGCCCACGGTGTCCAGGTTATTATACAGGTCATGTCATGTCAGGTAGCCGTCGCAACAGCTTATCAAGGTATAATATGTCAGGTTATCAGGTCAAGTGTACTTGTCAGGAGTGCGCCACGACGGGCCACTATCAGGTCATGTCAGGAGTGCACCACAGCGGGCCACTATCGTGTCATGCTCAGTTATCAATTCCAAACATATCAAGTAAATTCGCAATTATCAAGTTCAGGACAAAAGGCGTAAGGATATAAAATGGGCGTAAAATATCTAATAAAATATCAATATACAGGGCTATAAAAGAGCCAAGCTTAAGGAAAATAAAACCAAATCTGACACGCTGACATGAGACCAAGTCAGCCAAAGGCCATACGCTCAGGTCAAACTATGCTCAAGCCAGCGTACACCTTGCTCGCTTAAGCTAGCGTACCAAGGCACGCGTACGCTCAAGCTACAGGTCAGCGTACGCTCAAGCTAGCGTACCAAAGGGTCCATACACTTCCAATGGGAAGCGTACGCAAGGGTCAGCGTACACAAGGGCACGCTCAAGCTACAGGTCAGCGTACGCTCAAGCTAGCGTACGCTCAAGACTGCGTAGGCTTGAGGTTGCGTACGAAAGGGTCTAGGGCACGCTCACGCTAGCGTACGCAAAAGACACGCTGCCAACAGGCAGCATATCAAGGCTAGCGTACGCTCGCTAAAGAGCAGCGTACCAAGGCTAGCGTACTCTCGCTAAAGAGCAGCGTACCAAGGCTAGCATACGCTCGCTAAAGAGCAGCGTACCCAAGTCAGCGGCGCAAGCTAAAAAGCTAGCTCACTGTTCACTGTCTTCTCCAAATGGCAAGAACAGCAAGAACTCTAAAGTTGAATCTAAGCTTCAACAGTCCATATCTTGGTCAAAACAAGTCCGAATCCAACTTTCCAAAGGTCAAAATTGGGTAGAATAAAATTCTCTACAACATGGAACCATCAAAACTTGAAAACAAGGAAGTTTGATAGATCAAAACCACCAAAATCCGAAAATAACTAATTTTTAGATCTACAAGAATTAAAGCCTCAAAATAAAAAATGACAAGTTCTAATGTGGTTTAGAATCATGTGGAGAAGCTAATGAAACCATCAAAAGGAGTTCTCTTGTGGAAGCAAGTTGCACTTGCCTATGGTGTTCTTGGTTGGTGGGGAAGAGTAATGGTAGGGGAAGGAGAAGTAAATGAGAATTATGGAGGAGAGAGAAGGTTGGTGGGGATAATAAAGAGGGGGGTTGTGGTAGAAATGAAGGAGAAGCATAGGCTAAGGTGCTCCACCCTTGGCCCATAATGAACCAAGCATTGGGCCGGCCGAACCAAGCCAACCCAAACCGAGAGTAAACCAAGCCAAGCCAAGAAGAAAACTAAACAAGGAATCATGCAATACAAGAATAAATACGTACACGTATCCCAAAATATGTAATACGAACACAGGCATTACAGGCTGCCCCCTAGTAAAATCTCCACCAAATGGGCTGCCCCCTAAGTAAGGGCTGCCCCCTAGTAAATGTGGTGGTGCCCCTAAAAAAAACCTAAATTTCTTATCATTATTATTATTACTTACATTATTAATTACTATTATACAGTATGTATGTATGTTTATATAAATATGTGTATAAGATATATAAATGTATACTATTTGTATTTCAGTATTATTAAACATTAATATTAGAATTAGCATAATATTTTTAATATATTTTGTTACTAATAATTTTTTAATTAGTAACCACTAATATATGGTACATGTTTTATTATTTGTATATTAGTGTGATAAATATTACCATAAGTATTATTAGTTTTATTTTTATGTATATATATTTCAAAAAAAATTAATTTGTAAGTAAAAATATATTTTGTAACTATTTTCAAAGATGGTTTTACTCAAATATTTTATTTTGACAAAAAGTAGGATTTCAGCACAAATAATTTTTAGACTTCCAAAATATTTATCTAATATATTATTTTTGTGCGTAGCCTACGTCTATTTTCAAAATGAGTTTATAAATCATAAATAATTATGGGATTATTTTGCCTATTTTGAAATATAGAAATTTATTTTTACATAAAAACCTATCCTGTCAACCTTAGAGTTTTGTCCTAAAACTATTTCGATATTTCAAGTATTTATTTGAAAGCATATTTTGACTAAAAAAAATATATTTTAGAGTATTATAAATATTTTTCTAAAATAGTATATATATTTACTTCCACAAATTCTCCTCGAATATTCCATTGATCGTGACTAATCCCTACTCCTAATTCCTCGCGACTCCAGACCTCTGCCCATCGACCATGGCTATGGAACAAATCAGGACATCATGATCATTGCACCACACCAGGTGACACACCAGGCAAGACACCTTGTCATATTTGTTGTTTATATTTAGTCTATATTTTTATTTTAGATATTGCATATTTACTGCATGTTTATTTCCAGTTGTGTCTTGACTGCTGTTCGTGATTTACTTGCTTCCCGTATACTCAATGCAAGCGCTAGTCTTATTTTCTTTCTTCCTTGTCTTTAATTTATGCATACAGACCTAGAGTTAAGGGACTACGGTTTGTTAGTATACTTCATAAACTTGTCACGACTGTGCCACAAAATATGTATGAGATATGAGAAGCATGTAGAGGTACTTGCATGTTGGCTGATCACCCGTACGCATACATTAGGTCTAACTGCTAATAAAGAAATGTTAGGAGACTTAGCAGTTAGTAGAGGTACATGGTCGTGGATACGACTTTGGTAAGTTCATAGGGTCAAAAGAACATTTCCTTATCGTATGGGCCACTATTACACTTTCCTTTGTAACCCGGAATCTCCGCTGGAGATACGGGTAAGCTTACCCTCTCAGGTTGGCCACTGACGTTATTTGAACGTTATGTGCTTGGTCATTAGTGCCCAAGTGGAGACTATACAGGATCCCAATTATAGCCAGAAGTGCCCATGCGACTAAAGATTTGTTCTTAACTGCATGTACATTATAGTACGGTTAGGTGACCCTAGTTGATGTCATGTCACTTTACTTCTTCTTGTGACTTTATGGAATATTTTTGTTAGCCCAATGATTATATCATGTTTTTGAATATGGCTAATCGATTATGTTTAACATAATGACGTCACTAATATTCATGTAATCACTATCATATTGCTACTTGAACCTAGCATTGTCCTAATGTTAATTAGCATTGTCCTAATGTTCTATATCATATTTCTATGTTTGTATCATAATGCATCATACTGCTTTGTTCGTCTAACATGTAGTTTCAGACATACGGTAAGCATGATCAAACATCCTTGTGTTTGATGATGCTTTCTGATCTCTACTTTTTATTTACTTACTTGTGATATATTATATGTGATCTTTCTACTAACATTTTTAATTAGCTAATTTCTGCTGCCTACTCTATTCACCCCCCTCCAGAGTATTGTGCTTTACGATTCGTTCCTACAATTTTATATTCAGATTATGTGGCATGTTCTTCCTGTATCTTGTTATGTCCCTCTAAGGACCTGGTGATACTCCAGCTGTGTGTTTTTGACTTTTTGCAGGTGCTCTAGCCAAGGCCATGATCTTCTCCATTTTCTTCGAAGATGATTGCTCTTGGGTCATCCTTGCTACTTTTATTAAATTATTTTCTTGTATATTTTATCTCATTTAAAATGGTTGGTAGTATGTTTATCTCCGTCCAACGACCTGTACAAATGATAGTTTCTAGTTGAATTATGATATCATTTTTCTCTTATTTTGTGGATAAGATTTAGTTGTCATGGTTTACTGCATTTTACAGCTTATGAATACATACAAGGATTCCATACATTGGAGTATACTTCATACGAATGCAGCTGGCATGTCTACATACTTAGTCCTAAGTATTTTGGGACTGGGGTGTTACAAGATCAGGATGGACCCACATAACTTTGCCTCATGGCATTGTAAGCGGGATGAGGCCCTGAGCATTGTTACGGGCCGGTGGAAGGTTAACAACCTATATTGTCGTCTTGGGGATCGGGATGACACTATCTTGGGCTTCCGTCTTCGGGAAGCTGCCAAACTGGAGGGTCACCATATTGGCAGTGACCGTCTTGTCCTCGTAGTCAAGTGGGAGGACCTTGGCATCAATGAGCCTCTAGATTTGCTTCTTCAACACATAACAGTCACGCGTCGAATGGTGGACGTAGCGGTAGTAGTGACAGTTCTTGGGATTGTCCACCTTGTCCACTTCATCTAGACGCTTGGGAGGTGAAAGTTCTAGCTTCTCGCCCTTCACTAGTACATTGAAGAGCTCCAGTATGTCTTCATCGTTAAAGAAATAAGTTGGTATCGGCACTTCCGTCGGTCTTTTGTTCACAGACGATGAACCCTTGGAAATGTTGACAGTCAGGGCTTGTTTCCCCTTTCCATCCTTGCTAGCGTTGACAGGGTTGTTGCCAGACGGGTGTTTTCGTCTGCCTTTGAGCGTAGGAAAGTTCACCCCCAGCAAACGTCTATCTCGGGCGGTCCTTTCAGCACTATAAGTACTGATGATGAATGGCGTCCACTTCGTGCCTTGAGGAGGATTGTGCCAGAGTTTAATTGCGGGGAGCATGTTTTTTGGCACTTGTCCATTAGCATAGTTCAGGCACACCCGGTGGAATCCTCAAGGCCGCTTGGTGGAAGCGCTCGATATAGGCACGAATGGGCTCCTTTTTCTTTTGAGCAATGTCCATAAGAGCGGACATTACTATGTCCATTCTTCCTTCATAGAACCGGGAGAGGAAGAGTCATTTCAAATCATCGAATGATGAGATGCTGTTGTCAGGGATACTACAGAACCATTCATAGGCCACCCCCTGTAATGCCCCTACGAATAAACTTATAAACAGGGCGTCATCTTTTGGTAAGTGCCCCATCACGGAGGTGAAGTACGTCACATATCGACGGGGAGATTCTTTTCCATCGAATGGTGCTATTATCTGTGGTTTGTACTTGGGCGGGTATACCATATTATCCCACTCTACGAGATATGGTTGTCGGATCCCTAATTTTTTGAGTGACTCACGTTTGTCCTTGGCGTCAAAGCGAGCGTAAACATCTTTGAGGGCCAATTGTATGTCCTTTGACATCGGCGGGCTAGATGACCGTGGCAGTACATGGTTCTCAGTTGGAAGCAAAACCTGAGAAGGTGCATTGGATTTCCCGTTTGTTTCTGGATCTTAATTTACTGGAGCAGGGGCATGGGGTATCAGCTTGTCGTCGAGTTCAAGGACTACGGAGGTCAATGCTTGCATGGATTCAGTCAACGTATGCAAGCCAATTTCAAGGGCCTCTATACGTTATAAGTGATTTGACCCTTCACTACTTCCCGTATTGTCACCCCATGCCATCTATACTGACATTAAGTGATAGGAAGTAGATGGCACAGTGGACCTTTTGTTGTCCGACTCAGATCCTTGGGTTTCACTTTCTTGAGAGAAGACAGGCAGATTGATGTCTTCTTCTGATTCGAGGGAGTAGCTACCCCCAGCTTGTTGTTAACTTGCACCCCACAAGCATCAGTGTCTGTCCTGTAATAACCTTTGTCTGGATGGAACATTGGGTTGTCACGGAACGTCAAGGGCTTGCTACCCCTAGTGAGCACTGCCGATGAAGCGACAGTTCCTCCAAGTGAGGATTGGGTTCTGGATCGAGTATTTTGAAACACAACTATGCTGGGCACTGCCAGTTTGCTGCCTCGAAGTTCGCTCTTAGATGAACTAGCCGACACAGAAGGGTTTTTAGAACTCTTCTTGAGAAAGGGTTAGCTCCAAGTGGTAGTGCACGGGGCAATCAACAGTTCATCATTGTCTTCAATCGGCACCCTTTTGTCGAGCCGTTGTCGAACAGGTGTCGATGGTCATAGTCGTTGAAAAACTGACTGCCTTCTTGGAGGAGATATTGAGGTTGGGTTACAGCAGCAATTGATGATTATGTTAGCGCAAGTATTTCCTGAGGTAGGCACACTATACGTAACGGAGGTCTCTACTGTCTTACGTTTGTAAGAAATCACGTCATATAAATCACAAAAAGAGGTATTCACGTCTACGCTCACTTCACGCGCATAGCCATACTGCGTGCATGAACGTAAATACGATGGATGCGCTCCTCGATTCAATCCATGTGCATGAGGCATGCTTAGGTCATGAGTAGAGGATTGCTTATGAGACAGGCCCAGTTCACGTTCACAACCATACTGCTCACATACGTTTGATACGACAATGTTTACCCCTGGCTTGGTTCCTGCACATGAGCGCCTAAGTGACGGGGGGACGTTAGAAACTATGTCATTCGAGACGACAGAGCACCTGAATCAGTTCTGTACGCATGCTTTCGGTTAACAGTTGGCGTAGCACGTTGACCGTACAGGGCACATGCTGCCTTGGACTTCTTTGTACTATCCCTAGAAGGCGTATAGTACTCAGTGTCCAACATGTCCTTACCCAAGGGTAGATAATTCTGTCAAAGACAGAGGATCCTTCTTGTACGACTATCTTTGCGCGCAGATGGGATGCTGCACGTTGCTTCTTACGCTGTACCTTCGTCTAGCACTTTGTACGAGATTGGCAGCCTTCATTGTATTTTTTAGCAACTAGAGTTGATTGAGAGACCACAATAGTAGTAAATGAAGGCGTGGGGAGTGATCCTGAGTTGTGGAAAGCTTGGGATGCCTCCCCTTCGACTGTGCCACCAGGTATAGTGGTCTTTGGCACCCAGGTGTGGCGAGTCTTCTTCGGCTTTGCTAGCTGCTTCGAAGGACTCTTATCGCCTTCAGAAAGTAGATCCTCAAAATCTTGCTGGTCGAAGCGCACGACCAGCATCTTTTGAGAGGATCCCAGCAGGTTTTTGTCAGATTGCGTCATGACCTTTTTGTCTGAGGAGAAGGAAGTCTCCAGCAGATTCGCCATTTTGTTTGCCATAAATAAAAAGTTATACGAACTTCTGTATTACAAACGAAAAATTACAAAGGATATCCTAAATAGGAAATCTAAATACAAATGATTCTGGAAAAGTATGACAATGGAGATTGAACACTGTAGTGGTGCCTTTACTCTATTGACGATCTGACGATGAGACGAACTTGCTCTGACTCTCTTAATGCCTGTAAGCGGATGATCTGGATATACCAATCAAGAAGCAGTCGAAGATCCTAAATGAAGGAAGACTTCTTTTATTTATAGGCAGGTGCATATGCGATGTGCACAGGGGTGTTTGGCGTGCAGGAGCACTGCGTGCCCGAGAATATCGGAAAATCTGTTGTAAATGCACTACTGGGGCTGCTGATGAGCTGACATGTGGTAGTTGTTGGGATTTTCTTTTTGCTATGATCATGGGTGGTTGGCACCCATTCATTAACATAATTGAGTCAAATAACACGTGTCATGTGCACATTGCTCAAAGATCTCATTCTGTTTAAACAGAATGAATTTGATTGTATCTAAGGAGATACGATTTGAACAAACTGGATTTGATTGTATCTATATACTTGCCTTACTGGCCATGTGTCATCTTTGGAAAGCGTTACGCTGTGAAAGAAATGTGTGTCATAGGGACTTCGCTTTCTGGGGCTCATAGAGGCTACGCTTCTGAGATGTCTTAAGGGTTGCACTTCTTATCGAGGCTGCACTTCCTGCAGCATCAAAGTGGCCACGCTTTTGGAGTTATATTGGAGGTCGTACTCTTGACTGTCATCTGACATCTGATGCTTTGACAACTGATAATTTGGATAGCTGTCAATCAATAGCTATCTTCTGATACTTGTGTCCGTGTGCCATCAATGCTCATATGATAGCTCAGAAGTAGGTGTTATGTTCTTAGCGCTGCGCTTTTGGGTCCTCCAAGGCGCTACACTTCTGGGACTCTATAGCCCTGTGCTTGTGGGTCTCTAAAGCACTGTGCTTTATGGCGGTTTGAAGCACTATGCTTTTGAGATGTTTGAGTCAAATGCCTTCTTAATTGCTGTCACTTTTTATGGGGCTCGAGAATTGATAACCAAAAAGACTTAGTCAGAAATCTCATAAATGAGATTCATTTGTGATGAATACTAGGTTCATCCAATAAACTCGGGGCCTTTGACTAGCTGCCACTTGGCGAGTGGGTTTGACTACACATAGCCAATAAATTAGGGCATCTTTTTAGGGCACAACTCATTCTTGCACCCTTCTTTTCTACTTTCTGCCGGAGACATGTTGTTCCCAAATAAGTCTTCTTCTTGGCGAGCTTGGCAAAACTTGTGCCAGTCGGGAGCTAGGACTGCATAACTCCTTGTTCACAGAAGTAGCAAGCTTGATGAAGTAGTCTCTGAGAAAGACTATGCTGAATATGGAAGGTGTTGTCCCTGTGTATGGAGCGTGCTAGCTGAGCTTTGGTTCGAGACAACATCAAGGGCCAAAAGAACGAACATTGGGTTTGGAGTCGATGTCCCCAATCCTCGTTATGCTGGAAGTGCCTCACGGCGGCACGCGTCGTGCTTGAGTTTGACGAGGAAGTGATTCGCTCTTTGATGAGAAAGTAATTTCCTCTGACGAGTAAGCGATTCGCTCCTGCGTCTCTGTGCGCTATGCATTTTGTTATGTGCACTTTTGCCTGCTGCACAGATCATGTACTGCACTTTTGTACGCTGTACTGTGGTTTTGTATGCTGAGTAGATAGCTTGTATAATCATGAACATGAAAAAAAATCTATAATAGACTTTTATAATCATGATTTGAATAAAGAATCTCTTTTATGCATTTCTTCTTTTGTGTTTCTGAAGTGCGCAGCGATTTTGACTGCACTTTATAAGAGCTGCACTTTCATGCTTCTACACCGACCAACCCTTACATGCACCTTTGAAGCCATACACCAGGGTGACATGCACCTAGAAGCCATGCGTCGAGTCCCCCTCATGCGCCGACTGCTCCATGCGTATCAGGAACTTTTCGTTACAAATAGCTCAAGATCTTCAAGCAATGATCTTCAAGCAATGAACACATGTCACGTGTTCCTGACTTGGCCATGCCTATGACGTATGTCAATATCCCAAGATCTCAACAACAGCCATATCCCAAACACTGCCACATGGCGGTTAGCTATATTTTGTACACAAGGTGGCAACTGTATTCTGTTCAGAAGTGCCAAGTGGTATCATAAATTACGCGTGCAACGCTCTGCATGCAACAAACCATGAGCACATCATTCATGTGCGCATTGATGAATTTTTCTAAATTACTATAAATAGAAGGAGCCTTCCTTCATCTAAGACAAAGAAAGTTTTTGCATAAACTGAGAGAGCCGAATTATTGTTCTTCTTGATGTTGAGCAGAGACTTGCAATCCTCTTTCACCTTGTCATATCGTCAATGGAGTAAAAGAATCAGTTGTAATGTTCGATCTCCATCGTTGTATTTTTCCATAATCAAGATTTTACTTAAAGTTCCTGTTTAGGAGTTCTTGTATACTTTCCTCGTTTGATCAAATACAAAAGTTCGTTCAACTTTTGTTCATGGCAAACAGACTCCAGCCCAGCTTGAATACGTATACGCTGTCCAAATTAGGGTATACTATCTATCTATAAGTCTCCATCATCACTAACATATCTCAATCCATATCACAAATAAAAAAATAAAGAAATGATCAATATGGTTTATGGTCTATAGCCCAATAGCATAAATGTTCGAATAGACCCAAAAGAATAAGACTATAAACTAGGCTATACATCAGAGAATATCATGGTATAAAATATAAAATATGGAAGAATGATAAGAGGGTACCACTAGCGATACATGAATCCTTTAAAAGTACAAACCAACACAATCCAATGAGTTGAGCACGACAACTACTTGAAAGGAAAACAAGGTCATAGGGACGTAGCAAGATACATGATATACATGCCGAATTGAAAAACAATAAATAACATCCAGTAGGCAAAGACAAGAAAATGCAACTACACTATAGAAACATATATAATGTCATTTATCTTATATAAGTTTGTGTGTGTGTGTGTGTATATATATATATATATATATATATATATACATATATATGATTATTTATTTTATTTATTTTGTGTATTTTTCTTATTTAATTTTTATTTCTGTACTTACTGAAAATTATTTATTTATATTTTTATAAACCTATATAATGTCATTTATCAATTTAATTAGTTACTACTTTTTAAATTTTTCATACAAATTTAAATTGGCAATATTTTATCAATTTTCTGGCTGGTGGTTTACATACTTGAGCTATTGGTACACCATAGTATATGAACTTGAAATTCCCATGTCAACAGCTATTGCTGGGTGCACATCTGTTATTCCAACTTCTCATGTCCCAAACTTGTCCCTTCCCTTGTAATGTGACTAATATATTTTTATTTAAAAAATAAATAATTATGGATGCCAAAAGTCATATTTATAAGGGAAGGTACATGATTGGGACATGTGGAGTTGGGACACCTGATGTACACCCTTATTGTTCGATCTTCCTTGTGATGACTGTCCCATTCCAATCAATGGTTAGGATTGATTCTTGGGGTTGGATTCTCCCCACGGCATCAATCCAGCAGCCTCAGATTTAATATAAACCCTTGCCTCCACTTCTTCATTCATTTCTTCTTACCTTCACTCACTCTCTCTCTCTCTCTCTCTAGTAGGGTCGGACTGGAGTATTTTACTGCCTTTGGCAAAATTCAAAATGATGGCCCTTGTTCTAAAGATATATTGAAAACAAAGTGTTAATTTTTTGGGAAAGATTCAGTGTTTCATTATCACGAACGCATTTTATAGGATCTCGTTAAAACATCGTTTCCTCGACAAAATAGTATCCTAACAATTTAAGTACAAGCGTCTTGATCATGTTTCAACACAATATCATAAAAATATTCCATGAAACAATAAAAACTCCTAGACATACTCTTTCACCATTTTTCATATAACTGAATAAAATCCATAACTTATTCTAACTCAAGTTCGACTAAACAACATCTAAAAACTAAATCAGTCTAAATACCAACTAGCTTTCCCGTAATGGTTAATCAGAACAATGGAAAGGGCATTTTTGTAGTGAATATTTCTTTTTCGCACATGATCCAAATCCAAAAATCCCCAAATCATCTTATCATCAATATTTGTTAAAATCTACTACGTAATACAACATTCCTTATGCAAAAATTCAAAATCAATTTACTAAAAATTCAATAATTCATTAATGCAACTCAAGATCATTTAAGTTATTATCGTTATTAGCATCACCGGCACTCAAGTTTATCATTTAAACTTGAATTTCAGACCAAACACTCAAGTTCATTATTTGGAGGTCATTCAACGAAAGTTGTGTCATCGTTTCAGTGAGTAGTTTTTGTTGTCTTAGCTGCAACTCACGCCCATTCAACAATTGTAAAATCCTAATTTTCAACTTCAAATCCTTAAGTAGATTTCAAAATTCTAGGCAGAAGAAGAGGACATGAAAGAGAAAAGATTAAAAAAACTAGGGGTTTGGGATTCAATTATAAGCAGAATAAAGAAGGAATAGAGAATTAAAATCAAAGAATTTCTAAGAACACTTACCTATGATCATCAATTCGCCTCTGGAATTGGAAGGGAATATGTTTTTCTTCCTATAATCGGAAAGAACAAGCTTTCACGATTGTAAAAGTAATTGTCGATTTTTTTTCTTTTACCAACTCTTTTATTATATATTAATACTATATATTACTAACTTTTTAGGGCCCCTTGTGCTTTGTGCCCTAGACTCAGGCCCCGTCTGCCCCTCCCCAGGTCTGCCCCTGCTCTATGGTTCCTCGAGCTTGACTATACCAATGAGGAGCTCAGAGATCATGTTTTGTGCTTACTAAAGCCATTCAAGAGATGGATTTGAAGCTCGACCTCTATTAGCCCTAGACTCATGCAAAAATTATAAATCCTAGGTAATTACACCTTGATCATGAGAAGAGGTAGTTCCTTGACTTTTTATTCATCATTTTTTTCAATCACAGACACCTGGTCACATATAAGCTTCTAGGGCTCTCGAATGCTAGTGTTTTTTCAAATTTTGTTTTTGGACCTAGATCGGGATTTTTTTTAGCTCCTAGCTCGTATAAGCTGTGAAGACTTATACCAAGTAGACTACCAAAGCACATTGAGTACAAGGCTACTCATTCCAAGTCACCTAAATCGAGATTGACACAATATATCATATATTTTCTTCATTTAGGAAGTGTAACATTTACAATACCTAACCAATTGACATGATTCATTTTCACTCAAGTAATGTTAGTATTAGTATTAATGCCTAAATTGTAACAATAGATTCGGATGAGAATCAATCAAAAACATGATCAATAATCAAGCTCCCTAGGCTATACTTGGGCATGTCAGAGACAATAGTATACAGTGGCATATCATACACTATACTAGTGGCTTAGGATGGAGCCTTATCCAAGTTGAATGAGTTTGCACTCTAATGTCGTGCCATTTTTAGGCACTCTCATCACGATGAATAGGTAACTAATCAAATCCACCCATGCATGGTATTCAAGCTATTTACAAGTTATTATGATAATTATTTTCTCCATATCGATATATTTCCTAAAATACGTAATTATAACCCTAGGCATGCATTTTTTGGTAATAGACATATTTTTATTCGTTGTGGCTAGCTCGCTCGTATCAAATGCTCTAAGATTTTAGATAGACATATCTCATGTAACACTTCGAGCGATCCTCTCATTCCTAGAATAATATCATGGACTTAGTGTTTTAGGCTATACTTTGACCCGTACGGTGCACAAGCTTCCTACTCGATGACCCGTGCCAGCCTTCCCGAACCCGTTTAAATAGATCTCTAAGGCAATATTGAGAACAAAGTAGAGCAAAAAAAAGAGATTCAAAGTATGAAAACTTCACTATACTAGAAAGAGACTACAACTTTGGATGGTGAGGTACAAATGAGGCCTACCAGAATCATATTCGACTCATACTGTACTGGGATCACATTCGACTCATTTTATATTAGACCCACATTGGGATTACACTCAACTTATATTGTACCATCTGAACTCATTATGTTACTCTAGTTCAGCTAGATCTTATTTTACAGTCTTCTTTGCTATGTTTCTCTTCTTGTTTAGTTACCTTACTTTCCTTCTACCTTAACTGCTCTCTACATCATTACTCGTACAAACTGCCATATTCATCAATACAACTATCTATAACTGCTTTATAGTTCTCTGTCATTTACTTGGGTTTTCTAGATGAGATGTGCTCGTTCCTGTCCTGACTGGACCTGTTGAAAATATTACAGATGCTTGCCCTGAAGATATTTGTCCTATTTGCCTTGGAGCAGGAGATGGCTTAGCTACCTATGGCCCCGACACTCAGGAGTGATCGGGAGACTAGCTAGTAGACTTGGTTTAGTTTTCATGTTTTAGAACTTGAATTGTAATAACTGAGATACGAGTTTGTATTTGAGTTTGTTTGAGATATTATTATTTAGTAGTTTATAAATGTTGTTGTTTAGTCTTTAGTTATAACTTCTGTGTTATCTTATCGTGCTTAGACTGTGATTGAGATTTCATTATATCTATACTTGTCCTCCGTTCGGAGTTGAGATTTGACAAGTATATTATATAATTGCGTGAGTTGTTGATTAGATAGTAACCTAGGACAGCGTTCTACTGTCGACACTGCGGCATAGGCTGGGCGCTGTTACGTACTCGTACCCTCACAGTGGGTACGGGTCGTGACACGTTTTTAGTGGTGGCCCGTGCAGGTCGAGTTTATGTAGTGGTATTCGAACTAGAGTACTACAGCCTGCAGTAGGATTAGGATATTTTTTTGAGGTACTCAATCACATTAGGAAAAACTCTTAATCAGATTTCTTTTATCCAAATTGTTGCTTATTGACTTCCCTTGAATATAAACTGTCCTCTCTTGATTTTTTGCTTCATTCTCAGTAATTTCTTCTTGGTTTGATATGTCTTCATGATGGTTATGAAGACACGATCTCATCGCTCCGGTTCGGGGAATACTATCGAAAGGTTGGCCACCTCTCGTCATGTTCATCAGGGTTTCGAGACCGTAGTTTCTGTTGTGCCGACTCAGGTTGGCATTTCTGCTATATTAGAGGTACACCTCTATCTGTACAAAGATTTTTCTCGTCATTTCTGATTTCTTTCAGCAGCAGCGGTTCATGCAACATCAGCAGCAGACCAGGGGAAACCAGCAGGGCGAGCTATCGTCAGGACAGTCGATGATGCACAGACCATTGGAAATCTTGCTGCAAGTTCCGTTCTTCTCGATTCCATTCCCGCAATTGTCTTTTATAACTACCTTGAAATCCGATTCCATCTGTTCCTTGTTGATTGATTAATTTTGTCATATTGCTTTTTTGTTATATTTGTTTTCTTTTTCTTCTGAAAAAATCATATGGGCTAGGTCACCTCAGTTATGGGATCTAGAATCTTCGATAGTCGTGTTAGTTGGCATAGTGAGGACATATAGTCAGATTTTGAACGTATTTCTCTGGTACGGAATTTAAGGTTTTCACTGTCGCATGCGACAATGCAAAAATTTTAAATATCATGAACCTAGAGGTACGTACCTTAGTCAAGGACTCTATGATTATCGTAGCCTTGCTCACTAGCACGACGAAGATTCTGAGTATCATGATTTTGGACAGACACATATGATTATCTGACGGTATGTTTGAGACTTTGATTGTGGGGTATTTGACCTAGAAGGACTACTACCCTTTTAATTTCGAGGACAAAATTTTTCTAAGGTGGGTAGACTTGTAACACCCAGTTTCTAAAATGAGGGTAATTTTGAAATTTTGTATTTTAATTTATTTAATTATGATATTTAAATAATAATATGATTTTTGGTAATTTTTAATCATTTTAGAGACTGTCTGCCCTAGAGCCTAGCCATGTCATTAGGATGATCTAATTATCATTTTTGGCCTAGGGGATAATTTGGTCATTTTGACTTATTTGAATTATTTGATGATTTAGTAAATTGGTGAATTCTAGTTTGACCTTGACTTGTTGAGACCTAGTAAACTAGTATAGAAGCTAACCCTAGCCATGGTGACCCTAGTCTAACTTAGGTTAACCTAATTTTAGTCATTAGAAACTAATTTTAGAATGAGGGGACTTGGTTTAGTGAATTTAAGTCATGGCTTATGGTTTCATGGAATGGCTTATGACTTCATGACTTGATTAATCATAACTTAAGCCCATGGGCCAATTTAGGAAACCCTAACCCTAATTCCTTCCTTTATGACCAGCCATAGGGATCCCCACCCTATATAAACACTTATTCTCTAGGGCTTACCTCTTTCTTTCATTCATTTTAACATTGGAAAAGAAAGGTATTTGTCCCCCTTCCAAAAATCCCCATAAATCCATTTTAATTCCTTTTTAATCCTAGTTTCTTGCATTAGAACCTAATACTCTCCTATTTTCTGATTTTGGGGTGTAATCCCAGCTTTGGGTCAATTTGGAGCTTTTGCCATCAAGAGGAGGAATCCCCCATTTGAAGCTTTTCCAAGCTTTTTGCACATATAGGTAAAATCCTTTAAATTGATTTAAATTTTGGTTTTCTTTGCATGTAGGGCTAGATCTAGGAGTCCCCTAGGTGTCCCTGAAATTTGGGTAGATTTCGTGTCCGTATGGTGCCCGTATCGGACACGTATTGTATTGTTTTGTAGGTGTTTGATTAAATGCCTCTAAGGATTTTATTTTCGATTTTTGTAAAACTAATTATATGAATTTGTTGCTCTATATGTGTATATAAAATTTTGTGAAGACTGATTGGATTTTTATGTCTTTTTTGTGTCCAAAAGGGATACGGACACGTAGCACGAGACCACCGTGCAGTGTCCTGCTGCTCGGGCACTGTAGCGGACACGACACTACACGTCTTGACACGAAATTTTGCACACACCTAGGGCACATGACTGACAGCACGCACACCAAATTTGAGGCCAAACATCGAGTGATTTGTGAGAAATCTCACTCGCACGGGTCGATGCCTGTCGTGTACGCGCGCAGAAAGTGCGTCTGATACGCATTGATTTCTTTGGACACGGCTTGATTGGACACAATGCAGACACTTCATCACGAAGCCCTACTATGGGCAAACCCCTATGCATGAGCTCGACCCACCCCGAGCTCTGTGTCGAGTACACAATGACTCAGCACGCGTGCACGAGGACTGAGACTCATGTTTCCTGTCATTTTCGAATTTGGGATTTTGGACACCTCGTGTCCTAATTTTTGGACTCATGGGTGTCCCATTAGACACGTGTGACATGTCCCCATACCTATACACTCTTGTCACACCTTGAATTAGGTTTTTGATTTGAATTTAGCCTTGGGTTATCGAGCTCAACTCTGATACACTGATACTGAGAAGGAAATTGGTTTTTCTGTTTTAAATTAAGTAATTATTGTGTTTAATTATGTAGATACCTTACCTACATGCTGGATAGTAACTGGGACATGTATTGATTCGAGTTTTGTTCACAAATAAGAATGGTTTGATTGATTGGGTCGGCTGATACATAGTTCAATAGTTGTTTTCTGATTTTAACTTATAATTTCTTACTGTTTTGGTAATGTTTATATACCATGTTAGTTCACCCACACACCATGCTACACATACACCCACATGACTGAAATCAAATGTTGTTTGCCATGATTCAAATCACCATGTTAAGTCATGTCCATGTGCATTGGGTTTTTGCTTTGAATAACTGCCATGATACATGTTCAGGAATCCATTCCTGAACTTTCATCCCTTCCTAACTGTTCTTCCTGTCAACTGCTATGATAAATCACTTAAATATGTGTATTAGACTACTGTAGGGATTAATTGTTGGCTATTGTTAGGTTTTAGATTTTGATTTGGGCTTTTGGGATGATTTTGTATTTTCATTTTAGATTAGATATAGGATGTTGTTCTTAAAAGCTGATTTGTATTTTCATCTTAGATTAGATATGAGGACTGAACACTGTGGGATGATTTTATGTATGTAATGACACTTTATTTGATTATTGAAAAATTTGAGATTTTTTTCTTTTCTGAAAACCGAAAACCCATGTTGAATTTCTTACACACACATGTCACTAAGTAGGAACTGACCCTGTGACACATTGAAATAACTGAAATGATGAACCTGTGACCTGAGTTCTAACTGAGATTTGTTTGAATTTAAAACTGAATTTTCCCTGTTTCCTGAGATTACATCAATGTTCACTCAATCACTCCTTCCACTCACTTCACCCACATTTACACTCTTACACGCTCTCCTCACTTTTCCCCACTGATCTGAGAACACAAATGATCTCACACACACACACACACACATGGGATCCTGTCACACAGGTTTCCCTCTTATTTTCCTGTCACAATTAGACACACAGGTATGACTGAACACTCATGCACATTCTAACAGTCTGCACCACTCTTGATCACTGCCTCCCTTATTGCATTTGATTTCCTATTTAAGCCCAGGGTTCCCCATCCTAACTTGGTTCAGTCCCTATTTGTTATAGTATCTTGAATGAATTCCCAGGTTTGTATGCCTATACCCCCCTGAATTTCAGATTTAGATATACATATGGGTTAAGACTTTGAACTATCACCTTGAACATTGTGTGATTCCTGGGAATGCTAGTGTCGAGCTCTGAGTCCTGGGTTCGATTGCATTTACACAGGTTGACCCCATCACTGATTTCACATTTCTAACTGTCAAATTCTTGAACTTTTCCTGAGAACTCAATGTTCACTCACTTACACATTTCCTAAACTAACTATCATTCACATACATGCAAAGGACTGATATCCTAACATTCCTTTTGATACTGTCCTGATTTCCATTTCCCTAGGTTGTTTTGTTCTGATTTCCTCTTCTCTTTTCAAATTACCTTATTTCCTTACATTTGGTTGTATTGATAGATATGTTGATTGTTGAGTTCGAATGGTTATCAAGTGTAGAGTTTTTATTTTGTATTTAAGTTCAGAGTTGATGTTAGGCTTGAATGTTGGCTTGATGATTAAGTAGATGGGGATTTCGATTTGGGTTCATTTTAATGAAGGGGATCTGTTTTCTGAGAATAATGGGGTTTTGAGGTGTTTGAGGAATGTGAGCATTCAATATGGTTTCCAGTTTAAGGAATTAACTAGTGTATTAGAGTTGTGGATGTGTGTGAGAGGTTTGGAGAGTGGGGTTTCATGAATCTCAGGATTTAGGGATACCTAAATTTGGTAGCAGCAGTAGCTACTGCTCTTGACAGCAAAGCAGTATGCAGCAGTGGGCAAGGCCACTGCCTTGCTTGGCTGGCCTTGTCTTGTCCTGCAGGCAAGCCCCAGCAGCAGTGACAGCAGGGTGCTGCCCTGCCTAGGCCAGGTTTGGCTTGGGTTGGTTGCCTAGGTGTGTGTCTAGTGTGTGTGTTCTTGTAAGTCAGAGTTTAGATTAGGATTATGGTTGAGAGGGTTAAGGGAGTTAGAAATGAGAAGAGGCAGTGAAGGGTAGGCAAGGAAATGGCATCTGAGCAGTGTAGTTGGTAGGGAGCAGTATTAGTAATAGGAAATGATACAAGAGGAGAATTGGCATGAGGATATGAGATTAGAGGAGTGTAGGTTGGGAATCATGATAGGGGGGTGAAGCCTACAAATTGTATACATAGATTTATAGCTATATATGTATAGGTATACTACAACAGTTAAGATATTGTGTTACCTACCATTCACAAATAATTGCATGACTACAGGGGTGTGTCCTATATAAGGTTTGCACCTAATTTGTATGTATAAAGTATAACATACATTTAAGTGTACTATTGTGTATATAGATACCAAGGGTATCCTAGTACTCTATATGGTGGATGCTAGTGTTAGATAGCTAGGATAGTTAGTTTGACTAAATAGGATTCTATATGGCTTGAAGACCCCATTTAGTCTAGCTATCATAGTCCAACCCTAGAAGGTTGACCAATATTGGACTGTTGACCAAAAGTCAACATTAAAGCCTAAATGTGACCAATTGACCCTTGCTAGCCTAAGTTTGACCAGTTGACCAAGATAGCCTTGTTGTTGACCTAGTTTGACCTAGACAGTTGACCAGGTTTGACTTAGAGTTGACTTTGACCTAGATTGACCTAGAAGTCATGTAGATTGCATCATAAACTTTATTTATCTTATTTTTAAACACATTATAACCTGTATTCCTCTGTTTAGGATATTGTGACTCTGGTGCAGGCATATGATATTACACTACTCTTTCCAGAGTAGCAGGCGAGTACATTCTCTGATAGTTTTCTCATTTATTTGTCAATTACTGTACTTCAGTTCTAGTTAGCTGTATGTGATTCTCTGTTACAAACACGTATTATTATTTCTGAATCCATGTATACGACACACATACTTACTCGTCTTACCTCTATTATTCGAATCACTATTCGAACCACCTATTCGTATCTTCATTGCTGGTTGGACTTGTATTCGTCTTATGTGTTGGATTATGGATTCATTTATATTAGATGGGCGGGGAAATACTTGATTAGACATGTGAACATTCCCACTATTCGAACCATCCCCTGTGAATAATATTCGAACGATAGCCATTCCACACCCGGCCAGGTGTGTGATGTGCCGGATTTACCCTTAGCCGTTTACATGTCTAAGTATTTTAAAACACACTTGGAGAATTTATTCGAATCATTGTTAGAACATTGTGAATCACTATTCGTATCACCTTATTCGTATCACTTTATTCGATTCACCTTATTAGAACAATGATTAGAATCACATTCGACTCATACTGTACTGGGATCACATTCGACTCACTTTATATTAGACTCACATTGGGATTACACTCAACTTATATTGTACCATCTGAACTCATTATGTTACTCTAGTTCAGCTAGATCTTATTTTACAGTCTTCTTTGCTATGTTTCTCTTCTTGTTTAGTTACCTTACTTTCCTTATACCTTAACTGCTCTCTACATTATTACTCGTACAAACTGCCATATTCATCAATACAACTGTCTATAACTACTTTATAGTTCTCTGTCATTTACGTGGGTTTTCTAGATGAGATGTGCTCGTTCCTGTCCTGACTGGACCTGTTGAAAATATTACAGATGCTTGCCCTGAGGATATTTGCCCTATTTGCCTTGGAGCAGGAGATGGCTTAGCTACCTATGGCCCCGACACTCAGGAGTGATCGGAAGACTAGCTAGTAGACTTGGTTTAGTTTTCATATTCTAGAACTTGAATTGTAATAACTGAGATACGAGTTTGTATTTGAGTTTGTTTGAGATATTATTATTTAGTAGTTTATAAATGTTGTTATTTAGTCTTTAGTTATAACTTCTGTGTTATCTTATCGTGCTTAGACTGTGATTGAGATTTCATTATATCTATACTTGTCCTCCGTTCGGAGTTGAGATTTGACAAGTACATTATATAATTGCGTGAGTTGTTGATTAGATAGTAACCTAGGACAGCGTTCTACCACCGACAATGCGGCGTAGGCTGGACGCTGTTACTTACTCGTACCCTCACAGTGGGTACGGGTCGTGACACCTACCACTTATTTATAGTGCCCATAAGGCTTACAAGAAATTTCTGAAAATAGAATACTCTAGGAATTATTCCAGATCTAGATATTTTCATAGCAGCTTCTAGTCAATCTAGAAAGATCATGAGACATCTAGAAAGGCCTTGAGTCTTCTAGAAGATTCTTGGACCTTCTGGAAGATTTTCAGGCCTTCTGGAAGATTTTACCATCTTCTAGAACATTTTGGAAGCTTCATGCATAACCCTGGTCCGTGAAGGGTTACGCAAATCGGTCTCGGTGAGGCACAAACTTTTGAGCGTGATACTCTTCCCTGCCTGTTTCTTCGTCGCCCTCGTCGATGGGTGTACCAAGTCTTGGAACAACGTCCACTCTCATAGGCACGATCGCTGCATGTCGTCCTTTCTTTGCGCTTCTCGTGCGATGCTTCCCAGATTTTTCCATCTTCTCCTCCAGATTGAAAGAAAACTGGTTCTTCGCATCAACTCTGGCCTCGGTCAGTGCCCTCCTCGACACAGGACGAATCTGTACGGGCTATCGAGTCATTGATCCCCATCGTCTCGTGGCTGTACATGGTTTTGCACACCTTCACGTATGTGAGTCCTATTGCAACACTGTCGACCCAAATGTTTTCTACGAGCTTTGAGAAACTCCTTGCACGAGTTACTCTACTTCGTCGCTTCTGCCTTCTTGTAGCTTGCGACGTGCTTCTCTGCACTCGTGTCCTGCCCGATAGCACGGTCCACCTTCCTCTGTGGAAGTGGCTCTTCGAGATGCTCATTTACAACACCCTTGGTCTCGCACGAAAGGCCTTCCTCCTTGAACCTTCCTTCTTTTCGAGCACCGCTAGGTATGTCGTCCCCCTTTTGCCACCCTTCTTGAGCTGAGTAGCGGAGATAGCTTTCCCATTCGAAGGCTTGTCTCGTGCAGCTTTCATCATACACGATGTGCCTTCCTCCATAAAGCCGATAACTTTCAAATTTGTCATCGGAATTGCCTTAACCGGGATAAGGAAATATATGCCTAATATCATCTTGAAGTCATCCAGCAACGTAATGATGAAATTGGCAACACCCGACCAATTCCCCACCTCCATACGGACCCTTTGGCTACCCCCTGTATGGGGTGCGCCTCTGCATTGACCGCCTTCATCTTTCCCGAGTATTCTTCCATGGGTAGACCCAAGTATCAGACCTCCGTGCCCGAGATGAAGTTATGAGTGGCGCCCGTGTCAACCAACGCCCGTGTGCTCATGCCATTTATCCTCACATCAACGAACATGAGCTCCCTGCTCGGAGTCCTCGACACAGCATACTTGGTCTTCACGACGTTGAGTAAGCGCAACACTCCCATGTGTGCTCCCACTTTGCACTCTTCGTCCTCCACCTCCTTGGTTCGGACGACGCTAACACGTATGCTCCTCTTTGGACAATTTCGAGCAAAGTGATTCTCTCTGCAAATAAAGTACGAAAAAACTCGCTCGGGTTGGGCCTTCTCGTGCTTCTTTCCCTCGGACGGACCCACCTTAGGAGAGTTCTCTCGCTCTTTCGCTCTTCCCTACCATTCTCTTTGGTGGACTTTGGCTTGGCCTTGGCATCATTGTCGTCCCACATGTGCTCGACGAGCCTCTCGGTTGCTGCCATGGTGGTGTTCAAGTCTTGCACCCTCTGTCGCCACAATTCTTGAGCCGCCCATGGTTTGAGTCTATCGAGGAAGAACAAACGATCCTCCTCGTCCATGCTAGATAACACAAGCATCAATCGTGTAAACTCCATGATGTACTCCTTGATTGCCCTGGTATTCTTGAGTTGTCGCAAGCTCTGCCTCACCGCAAAATCTACATTCTCCGGATAGAACTGAGACTTGATCTCCTTCTTGAGATCTTCTCAAGTCTCTATCAAGCACAAACCCTTCTCGACTTTTGTGCACCTTCGATGCCACCATAACATAGCATCATAGGTGAGATAGAGTAAAGCAATATCACCTTTTCGGCATCATCATTGATGTTTAATGCCTTGAAGTATCGCTCCACGTTCCATAAGAAGTTCTCCTTCTTTGGCATCTCGTACCCCGTGGAAGGATTTTGGCTCGGAGATCTTTCGTCTCCTCACTGCCTTCCTACTAGAAGGTCCACCGTTCGCAACAATCTTCTCCAATATGGCAAGTTTAGTCTTGAGTTCTCCGCAACTCTCGATCACGATCTTTAGCTCCTCGTAGCTTTAGGCCTTCCTATGCAAGTCCTCAAACTCTCCACGATGTTCCTTTAGCTCCTCCTCAAGTGGGGATCGGATCTCTTAGAATTGCTCCTGAAAGATTGCCATGGACGAAGTGACATCGCTCTCCAGCCAATCGAAGTACTCTCCTAGACCTGTGTTGCTTTGCTCCACAGAGCCCATTCGCATCTCCATGTCCCTCAAACCCGTCTCCAAGACTATAACATGCTCGGCAAGATCGGTAATGCTACGCTCCACTATAGTCTTCTTGCTCTTGCCCCTTTTGTGCGTCTTGGCGTGCCCCTCCTTAGGCGATGTGGGTCCCTACTGGATGTTCTCGGATGTCGACATAATGCCAACCGTTCTTCGCTCTGATACTACTTGTCATGGACTTAGTGTTTTAGGCTACACTTTGACTCGTGCGATGCACAAGCTTCCTAATCGATGACCCGTGCCAGCCTTTCCGAACTCGTTTAGCTAGATCGCTAAGGGAATATTGAGAATAAAGTGGAGCAAAAGAGAGAGATTGGAAGTATGAAAACTTTATTATACTATAAAGAGATTACAACTTTGGGTGGTGAGGAATAAATGAGGCCTCCCACTTATTTACAGTACCCACAGGGCTTACAAAAAACTTCAAAAAATAGAATATTCTAGGGATTATTCTAAATCTAGATATTTACATGGAAGCTTCTAATCTATCTAGAAAGATTATGAGACATGTAAAAAGGTCTTGAGTCTTCTGGAAGACTTTTGGACCTTTTGGAAGATTCTCGGGCCTTCTATAAGATTCTACCATCTTCTAGAACATTATGGAAGCTTTCCGCACAACCTCGATCCGTGAAGGGTTACGCAAATCGGTCTCGATCAAACTTTCGAGCGTGACAACAAGCTCGTATGGTGATTGTGACGGTCACTAGTGTAGTGCAATCTTGTGTTGCACGGTCGTAGGGTCTACACTACATGGGTGCTAGTGACATAGACTAGAATTAGGATATGTTGCTTGTTTGGTTGTTTAAACCTTAACTATTATATTTTTGGCACTAGAAAAACATAGTTTCTAGATTTTATCATGCTTGTTTGGTTGTTTAAACCTTAACTATTGCATTCCGACTTTAGTATTGATTCTTGGTTAGTACTTGCATGCTGGTTCTTGCTTGAGGTTTAGAACTTTGCAATTTACAGTTGGATTGTTGCTCTGTCGTGATGAGTGCATTGATGCTCAAATGTTATTTAGCTAGTTGTGGTGCAAGTCAGAATGCTCTATAGCTAGTTGTGATGTAATGTCGGCTTCTGTACACTATGATAATGACATTTTTATTCTTTGTATTATCAGTTTTTTATATAGGAGGAAAATTTTGTACGAAATTACACGCAAAAGAAAAAGTTTGTAAAATTTTCCAATTGAGGGATAGATCGCCAACTGAATTGGCTGGGCAGCATGTCACGACCCACTCCCAAATATTCGAATGTGAGTCGGACACGCCCAGCCTATGTTGGAAGACGCAACGCAGTAAGCTGTACAATACTAAGGAAAACTCTAAAGTACCAGATAATATAAACATCACAGCATCTATGATCGTTCCCAGAGATTTACTATACTAGTCATTATTACAATTTATACTTGAATAATATCGGAGAAAAATCCGATAACCAAAATGAAATACAACTATGAAATCTCAATATACAATATCTAGAAGTAGTTAAACAAATCTAAACCTGTAACCTCTAAATCTAAGTCATGGCTCCATCCTGCTCAGCTAAGATCCCGGGCTCCGGCCCAAAATGTGGAACAATATCCTCAAGTACACCTGCAACATATCAAGTCAAGAGCAGAGCAAAGTACATCTAAGGTAATGAACAAGTACAACATGAGATAGAAATGAGCACATGGTACATGAGATATAAAGTACAGGAAATACGAACATGAAGTGTTGAAAGTAAATACAAGAAACACATGAAATGAAGTACATGAACTGAAACCTGAACATGAATGTACAAGGAACCTAACATGTGCAATATATTGAAATACATCCAGAATGTGTGACCGGCATGGGTAGCACAGGGTATAGGGTACATGAATAATAGTACGGCTTAGGTCCCGCATACACGGTGCGAGGCCTAAGCTATTAATATGAATTTGTTTTGGGTTTGGTCACACATCTGTAGTTTTCTACCTCCCCAGACACAGGTAAAGTACAGGAAACATGAATCAAGAGTACAAGACCATATCGTGTAATATCGTGTCTAAAATGGAAAGCACAAGACATGAAGTAAATGAACAAACCGAAGAATGTACTTGCCTTGCTCAGGGTGATCGGGAAAAGGAAGTAGAGCTGAATGTCCACCTGGTTTTAGTACAAGTTGGTTAGCTTCTACCACTGACTATTTGTTCATCAATCTAGATTAGCTATATAACTATTTAGCTATACATAGAAATCTAAATTAAATACTATAGTTCAAAATATGGTATAGGACGTATCAATTTAACTAATATATGATACTTATCATCTTCTCTCCCAACCATCAAGGTATAATCAACCAGATAGTAGCAAGTGGTTATTTAATATTTTAATGTATTTAACTGGCCAAAGGTAATTGGTTGCATAAGACCAATTATTAGCAAGAATGACAAAACACATATATGATAAATCTTCTATTTTATATCTTATACATAACTGTCAATAGCTACTTATCGACTAAAATTGAATAATACTAACCATTCAAGAGTCTATAGAATTATAAGAGCAGCAATCAATAAGCCTAGTAATAGCAGAACTTAAAAAGGAAACCTCTCAACACAATTAGACACAACCAGTTCACTTCACTAACCAACCCTTCATATATTAGCTACTACTCCTATCTACCCCATGCTGTGCGTTCTGACCCAATCTCAGTAACCAACATTCGACTCACCACCTTGGCAAATGCTCAAAGCTTAGCTCACATAGAGATCAAGCTCAATTGCACATTTAATTTTGAAAGATATTAGGTAGGAAGATTCCACAACTGATCTCGACTGAATTCAAAATTGAGTAATAGAGAATATAGATACAATTATACTATTTCACAAAACAACCCAAAATCGATCCCTCCAACCAATCTTAACTCCCCAACAAAGTGCCAGTAGAAAACACACACGGCTATGGTCTCATGATATAGGGGCAAGTATATAAACACAACACAATAATATACAAATAAGCTCAGCTCTAAGTTGAAACATTTTAAACGCTAACGGCTGTGAGTTTAGGAGCTCCTTTCAAGCAGCCACACCTACACCCAACAAAACTGCATTCCTAGTTCGATCCTTTCCTTCTAATTCCTGACTCCGGCCTCGAACCAATTCTGTACCCGACCTCAACACATGACACCAATTGAATACGAACACGACACTTCAACTCGATTGATCACATCTGGACACACCCTTACTGAACCACACTGGATACACGGCCGTAGACACGAGCAGCACTGCAGGACATAACGCACGATATAGTTACGGACTCTGAATCACAAAATACGACTATTATCATAACCAAATCAACTAGACGCTAAAACCCAATCCATCATAAAACAGAATAATGAAAGAATAAAAAAAATTACCTAGAGAAGAATGGATCTAAAGAAGTCGCAACTCCAGAATTGGACTCTCCTTCTTCGTGTCCAAAAGCAATTGCAGGTCAGAGACTTCATGTCACAACCCGCTTCCGAATATTCAGACACGAGTCGGACACGCCCAGCCTTCGTCGTTAGACATGATAAAGTAAGTTGTACCAATATCTAGGGAAAGCTATAAATCCAGATAAGAATGAATGTAAATCACAGCATTTATATCGAATCCCAGAGTCAAATACAAGTCTAAAAGTTATTACAATTCCAGCAAATGAAAGTAAACTGATGTATCTAATACAAGTCCAGATAAAACTAAAAGGAAAAGTGCTAGGCTTCCTCAGCCTCTAAGTCCTGGGCAACATCAACTGGCTCATAGGTGCCTCCAGGCTCCTGCCCGTAATAAGTGTCACAGATTTCCTCCAACTCACATGCAACATATCCTAGTCAGGAGCGGAGCTAAGTATATCCAAAGAAATGAACATGAACATCATGGTATGAACAAGAATACAGGAAATATATATAAAGTACGAGAAATGAGAACAAGACATGAAACCTGAACATGAATACTGAAAGTAAATACATGGAACATGAAATGAGTCCTGAACATGAAATACAATATGAATCCTGAAGTGTGCAATATATTGAAATACATCCAGAGTGCGTGATCGGCTTGGGTAGATTCAGGGAATATAAAATGGTACGGCTTCGGTCCCGCGTACATGATACGGGGCCTAAGCTATTCACATGAATAGTAACTCGGGTTTAATCACACATCTGTAGTATTTCCCCTCCTAGACACAAGTACTCAAGAAAACATGATACAAGACAATCTCGTGATATATCGTATCAACAAGGAGATACAAGAATGAATATACAAGACATGAAGAAATGGACAAGTCCGAGGAGTATACTTGCCTTGCTCAGGTGATCAAGTGGGGGTAGTACAGCTGGATATCCTCATGTTTATGATTACAATTTGATTAGACTATAAACAATATCAACTAACTAAACTTATAAACAGAACCCTATTTCTATTAGTACCCTCTTCCCACTAAAGTATTTCTACCAAGTCTACTAAAGGAGAAACAATGATGCCCTAACAATTTCCTTTCTTATATCCACTATCATCCCTTAAGAACATATATAATTTACTTAAAGCAACCACATTTCAGATTTTTATAAACCCAGTGTCAACCTATCACTATGACCAATATATGCAGTTAAGTTATGGTTTCTACAGAGGTAACCTTATTAGTATTAGGATTTGATTAGACTCAATTCCAAACTCAACTTATAACTAGCAAGGTTTCTAGGTATTGGTATCTTACAACAAGTACTATTATATTTAATTATCTAAATTCTAGGTTTCCTAAGGGTTTCAACATATCCTAGGTTAACACTTGTAACCCAGGGTGACCCTCACCTTATCCTATTGCAATCACTTGAACACTCATAAGGCTAAACTAAATCAGTATTTCCTAATGTCAAACTAAAGTGACTAAATTAACATAATGGTAGGACTCTCAATTTGTCATCCAAAGTTTAGGTGGGAATCAGTCCCAAGTATGACTGATACCACCAATCCCAATTAAGGCTATTGCTGGTCAGTCTTCTCATTGAAGTGATACAAGTCAGGCTTCAGTTAGAATACTGACATAATCAATTCTGGACAGGCCATCCAAATCAACCCCTTAACCACCACACATCCTTAACCTTTAAGAGTGATAGTTCAACCAAGATATTCATCCCCTCATCAATTCGAACTAAAACTATAATACTTAGAATTTCCTACAGGTATTGAAAACACAACCCCACTGTTATGTCACTAGCAGGCTTAATATGCCCCAAGTATCAGTCTCTCATACAGGACTTGCATATCAGTCCTTAACAGAATTATCCATATCAGTCCTTAACACGATTATACATATCAGTCCTGAACATGTCAATCCTGAACAGGATTTATACCTATCAATCTAGTTAAGCACTGATACCAATTGTATGAACATGATAGTCCCCAGATTGTACTGAATTTATCCTACCTCTGAGTTCAGAAATAAGATTCAGTTACCCAACCAATCATTCAAACACAACTCATGCTTAACTGCACAATAGGCTATTCCTAAAATGCTTCTTCAGGAAATTTAGAAGACAATCAATTGCTAATAGCCAACCCAAGATAATAGGCAGTAATCATTCAAAAATTGTAAGATAGGAACTTGACATAAAGTAGAGTATTCATAAATTATCTAACATGTAATCTCAGGCTTGCACATCAGTCTGAATCTAATGGTTCACTCGAGCAATCCACAATTCTGAATGTTAGAATTCTGTCACCCAGTGTTGAGACTAAAATCAAACTAACATCAGTCCATCCTGCTGATAGGTAGCTTACTGGACTGCTAAACCTATCCTGGCTTGACACTAAACTAGGATACAAACCTACATGTTTTGATTTAGACACTGGTACACAAGCTGAACTAATTTACTGGACTAGACAGTTAACCATATTATAAAAGATATCTAAAATAGTAACACAACATGAGTTTCAAACAAGGATAAGTACATTGTTTACAGAGGTAACTCTATATCTCTACTGTCCCATGATTCATTGCACTGCCATCCTAATAAATGCAGTATACTTAAAATAACTCACTAAGATATCTGATGACAAAAGTTTTCTTATCAAACATTCAAAGTATAACTACACCCACAAGTTACAACCTCAAGTAAAATATTACCTGTGGTTAGATTAGTATGCCTCGACTGCAGACACTACTTCTAGGAGTGGACACAAGTCTTGTATCCAAGTCGAATCTGAGTTCTGTGCATCACTGGTTGATTAGAACCATAAGCAAAACAGGAAACATTCACAATCAACCCTAACAAAATAAGAAAACAGATTTCGAGGGAACCAACTAGAGTACTTACTACTGAAGGTGACTCTAGAAATCCTTGAACCTGCCAAGTATCCGACACCTATCGATTTGATTCAAAAGTAAGAAGAAATTCAAGAAGATCTGATCATTTAAGAACTGTCCACTTAACCAACTGAAACTTGAGAATTCGAGAATATAGAACAAGAATTATAGATGCATACCTAACAATTTCGATCGGCATGATCAATTGATTTCTCAGATTCAAAACTACTAATCGAATGACTCGATCGCTCTACCAATCAATCCAACTCTGGAAACCATTCAAGAGTCTAAGAACACAATTCAAAGAAAATAGAATATTCAAATAAAAATTGAACGAACCTCTTATGATTTCTCTGATCTAAATTCAACGAAGAGAATGATCCGATTCGAACGACCTAGATCTGGATTTCCTACAGAAATTCAATACAATTGGAAGAAGAATCACAAAAGAGTTTGAACAACGAACTATATGCGATCTAAAAATTTAGGAGACAACTTATTGATTCTTCGATCGAATGTCAAGAGATCGTCGGCTTCACTACTGACCACCTGATCCAGGAGAATGCCTCGCCTTGGAGATGACATTCGTAATGGTTGATCTGGATTGAGCTCGAAGAAGGAGAGGGTTGGGAATAGATTCTCAAATGGACACTGACCTCTCTACTGCAACAGAACGAAGGGGCTCTAGCCTTTATATAGGTTGTTGGAAAATTCTTGAGGAAGAAGAAAGTTTGGGCGGGAATCGAAATTCTCTACTACTCCTGTCAAAGATGGTTAGAGGAGATTTGAATTCCCACAGGGAATCAAAATCAGAAGGAAAAATGGTTCTTCCTACAAACTCTTCGAACAGAAAAGAGGGAAAATTGAATTTTAAAGAAAAGGGAAATGAACTCTCATATAGCTGTTAAAGCTCAGGCTTTAATAAAAAGAATTAGGCTTAGAAAAGAATGGGCTTAAGAGAGAATCAAAGGAAACCTACTATTGGGCTGGCTGAGAAGCCCAAATACTAACAAAAATATTTTAGTTGGCTTAGAAAATCCAAGAGATAAATTTGTAAAACAAACTAATAGAAAAATATTATTTAGAAATAGTGAGAATTGGGGTTACAAATCTCTTTCCAAAAAAATTTCGTCCTCGAAATTCGAAGGACAACCAAATAAAACCCAAAACAAATCAACACAATATTCAAATAGCTATTTATTAAATTAAAGAAATCCCAAAAACAGAGTACAATCAAACAAAATGGGATAGCGTTCCCGCATCTCATCCTCGCGCTCCCAGGTGGACTCTCCGGGAAAATGGTGTCTCCACATGACACGAATAAGTAGAATAGTCTGATTCCGCAATTGCTTCTTCCTCCAATCAAGGATCTCCACTGGATGCTCCTCGTAGGTCTAGCTCGGACCCACCTCTAGCTCTGAGTAGTCCACCACATGGCTCGGGTCTGGAATGTAGCGTCGAAGCTGGGACACGTGAAAAACGTCGTGCACTCCCTCCAAGCTAGCTGGAAGCGCTAGTCGATATGCCACCTCGCCAATCCATGCCGTCACATCGAAAGGCCCAATGTACCTCGGATTGAGCTTCCCTCCTCTGCCAAAACGAATGACGCCTCTAGTCGGTGAGATCTTCAGGAACACTTTATCTCCAACTGTGAACTCCAGTAGCCGTCTGCTGCTGTCCGTCCAGTGCTTCTACCGATCCTGTGCAACTCTAAGACGCTCCCTTATCAGTCTGATCTTCTCAGCTGAGTCTACCACAATCTCTAGCCCAAGCAAACCCCTCTTGCCAACGTCGTCCCAAGATAAAGGTGTGCGACATCTCCGCCCATACAATGCCTCGAACAGGGTCATCTCGATGCTAGCCTGATAATTATTGTTATAGGCAAATTTCACGAGATGCAAGTGATCCTCCCACGAACCGTCGAAGTCGAGTGCAAAAACTCGCAGCATGTCCTCCAGTATCGAATGGTCCCCTCGGACTGGCCTTCTGTCTGTAGATGATAGGCGGTGCTGAACTTCAACTACGAACCCAAGCTCAACTTTAGACTCCTCCAGAAGTATGATGTGAAGCGGTTGTCCCTGTCTGAAATAATGCTCATCGGTACCCTGTGAATCCTCATAATCTAACGCATGTAGAGGTCTGCAAGCTTCTCGGTCGACAGCCCAACCTTGAACGGAATAAAGTGAGTGAATTTTGTCAGTCTGTCCACGGTAACCCAAATAGCATCCTTGCCACCGGGCGTGCACGGTAAACCAGAGATGAAGTCCATGGTAATGTGTTCCCACTTCCATTCCAGAATAGGTAAAGGCTGGAGTAATCCTGCTGGTCTCTGGTGCTCCGCCTTGACTTGCTGACACACAAGGCATCTAGAAACGAATCTGGCAACCTCTCTTTCCATTCCATACCACCAAACATACTCCCACAGATCCGTATACATCTTGGTAGATCCATGATGAATAGAATACTGCGACTGGTGGGCCTCCTACATCACCTTCTCCCGCAAATCCTTGGGCACACACAACGCAGTTCCGTGCCTCAGGGATCCATCATCTGCAATAGTGAAGTCATCGAGCAATCCTGCCTCTGCCTGGCCTCTGAGACATCGGAGTCCCTCATCTAGAAACTGGGCCACCTTGATCTTCTCTATCAGTCCTGACTGTATCTGCATGTGCATCAACTGCCCTCCAACTCCGGGAAGAACAATCTCAATCCCAAGGCTCTCAAGATGTAGCCTCCCTTCCCGAAATTTTTGAAATATTTTTTATTTATTTGATTTAAATAGTTATTTTAGAAATTTTTTTATAAATAATTATTTAGTTAATTAGTACGGTAGATGATTTTAGCCATGATTGAGATTTGGAGTACAAAGTGACTAGGAATCATGGCACGGATGGTGCAGTGGCGTGCTTTGACTAGTGTTTAGCCATGGTAGGGGAGTGCCAAGCCATCGGTGTGTCCTAAATAGCAAAACCAGGCCAAGTTATAGCACGACCATTAAAATAGTTAATTAATTATTATTAGATTTATTGACTTTGCAGGAACCCGGTTGAACCAAGTTAGCCGAACTGGGCCCGAATCGAATCCAAGCCCATGTAGGCATGTAGAAAGATCGAAGACGGCCATGTAGACATTTTAGGTGTATACAAATATTTCTTATCTATTTTAGGACTTGACAAATATTTTCTAAATAGTTAATAGTTCAGTATTAATATTTAAAATGGTGTTTTCGAATAACTATACGAAATTCTAGGGCCAGATGGGGTATGATATGTTCACCAAGGACTCTTAGTGGACATTTTGGTTGGTTATTATATTTTTCTTATTATTATTATCATTATTGTTATTATTATGTTATTCTTATTATATTGTTATTATTATATATTTTAGGTGTGTAGATATATATATATGTGTAAATATGGTAATGTAACCATATATATATAAATAAATGCATATATGTAAATATGGTAGTGTAAATATAAATATATATAAAAAATATATATATATATATATTTTAGTGTAAATATAAATATATATATATATATATTTTATATATATATATATATATATATATATATATATATATATATATATATATATATATATATATATATATATATATATATATATATATATATATATATATATATATATATATTTTATATATATATACATATGTGTAAGAGTATACGTGTGTATATATATATATATATATATATGTATATAAAAATATTGTACATGTGTATGTATATATAAAATATATATATGTATATGTATGTATGTGTATATATATATATATATAATATATATAGGTAATTATGTGCATGTGTATATATATAAATATATATTTGTGTATAGATAAAAATAAAAAAAATAAAAAAAAATGTGTATTTATATATATATGTATATGCGGGTATATATGTATGTATACATATACATACGTAATTATGTGGATATATATATATATATATATATATATATATATATATATATATATATATATATATATATATATATATATATATATATATATACATTTATATAACTAATATAAATATATAATATATATATATATATATATATATATATATATATATATATATATATATATATATATTAGTTATATAAATGAAAAGGGAAATAGAAAAAGAAATAATGAAAACAAAAACAAGCCAAAGCCAGGCAAGTCCCAGCCAAATAACCCAACAGCAGCAAGAAGCCCAAGCTAATCCTGAGCCCATATCCCCAATCAAAACCAACAAGCAAACCAGTCGAGCAAACCCAAATTTCCCAACAGCGGGTTTTGGAAACCCGACCCATATGTATTGGTATACATATCGAGAGAGTTTGCTCTCGAAAAACCTAACCAAAAGCCGCGCCACCACCCCAGAGCATTGCTTGTGGCTGGACGACCCACCCTGGCCTTGCGTGCCGCCGAGGGGCCGCCGCCGGCCAGCCGGACAGCGACTGAAACCCGCGCGCGACCTGGACCAGTGGCGAGTAACAGCAGCAATGGCACTGGACGGCCCTCTTCGTGGCATGATCTCCGCTTCCTCCCTCGACCGTTTTTCGAATCGTCGCCTCTGGTAAGCAGCCAACCTATACGAGTCTATACCCCTTCAATTATTTTTATTTTAAACGAACTAGGTTGTCCAGAAATTAGGCGCGAACATCGCCCAAAAACTGTTCTTAAACAGGACGTATAGATCAGTCCAAACCCCATATTGGAAGGAAGATTGCCGCCAAACCGTAGCGATATTTGGAAAACTAATTGAAGACAGTCCTAGCCAACCTATAGGACTACCAAACCCTTTTTGCGAAATTCGATTTCATCGACCGAGTGTCGAGAAATCCTCTTTCCAACTTTAACGAAAAACTGATTTCAAAATATTAAAATTTACGAAAACCTTCGATGCGACGTGCGTCCCGCCATTTCGGGCGACGTGGTCGCGAACCGAAAGCATCGAAAGGTGCGTAACGGCTTCGTAGTCGTGTGGGCTTTGACGGAATTCAAATTGGTCGCGTGTGCGCGACGAATTTGATGCGTATCCATCGAAATTCACCGTATCGGCCTCTGTGCAAATTTCTCAATTACTTTGTGCACGCTCGTCAGATCGAGACAAAACTTGTGCCAACAGGACCATATCATTTTTTGGTCATGTATGCCAAGTTTGGTCCGATTCTGAGACAGTTGATAAAATTGCCGTATTGCGGGCCTCCCGGTCCGACTCAATGGGTGATTTTGTGCACAGCCCGTCGAAATCCAACTTTGGACATACGGTTGGGCTCGTATCGGAAAATCGGACCTGTAGACATGTAGTTTGACGACTTTAGAGACCATTGACTCTGGCATGATTTTCGGTGCAAAGCGGGTCCAACGGCGGACATCGTTTTTGTCCAAAATTACCGTTTTGCCCATATGTCCAGAATTGGACTTAAGGACAGGCAATCCTAGCTAATTTGACTATTCTAAGAACATTATTAATGTTTATTTCAGCTTTCGGAGACAGTTGTGATGATTTGACTCTATGGCTTGGCAGTTGACTATTTTATGGGATTCTGCGTGCAACATCCAGGCAAGATACATTGCCTTCCTCTACAGTTTATTTACATGCATATTTATATTATTATACAGTTTTATTAGTTGATTATTTATATGTGATTTGTATATCATGCCTGCTAGTTTATATGTAGCCTTGTTTATAATTAGCTTTATAGTTCATATTGGATTGGTTTTCTCGTGTATCGTGATTGGGTCGTGTCGTGTCATCTCTAATACTTGGACTGAGTTACATCGTGTCATAGGATGAATAAGTCATATCGAAACTGCTGTACCTTGAAATTCTTGAAGCTAACCTGCGAGTCCATATTAGGTACGAGGGTTAGTAGTTAAGCTAACTTGCGAGCCCACACAAGGGGCGAGAGTTAGTAAGCTAATCTGCGAGTCCACATTAGGGACGAGGGTTAGTAGTTAAGCTAACTTGCGAGTCCACACTAAGGCCGAGGGTTAGTAAGCTAATCTGCAAGTCCACACCAGGGACGAGGGTTAGTAGTTATATGTCTACACCTGCGAGTCCACACAAGGAACGAGGGTGATGCTAGCCTGCGAGTCCACACCAGGGACAAGGGTTAGTAGTATATGGTTCACACCTGCGAGTCCACACTAGGGACGAGGGTGATGCTAGCTTGCGAGTCCACACTAGGGGCGAGGGCTAGTAGTTGTTCAAACCTGTGGGTCCACACTAGGGGCGAGGGTTTGAGTATTCGATTGGTTGTCCATTGACATCGTAATATCGTGTTCTCTTGTTTTCTCCAGCAGTTCGTTTAGGCGTAGTGGTTCTTCCAGTCGTGTATAGTCGTATTTTTGTGCTGATTGGTCTTTTTCCATTATTTTTTGTATTTTTTTATTGCATGATAAACTGCTAGATAGGCATGTTTTTATGTATCTTGCTATGTCCCCTGAGGACCTGATGATCTCTTCAGGTTAGTAATTACATGGAGTTAGTTAGCAACTCGGGATGGCAGACGTGATGATACGCTTGCGGGATTCAGGTATCGTTATTGTGTTTATTATCCTTTCGTGCTTTCTTCATTATCATGAGATATCATGTTTCTTGATTCAGTTTAGTCTCTTATTATTTTTCTTTAGAGTCTTATCGGACATGCATGCTTGTGGGATGCAGACCACGACACATATTTGTTCATTCTTGTTTATATTACTCATGTGGATTGAGATATAGTTTAGACTAGATATGATACCATGATCATGACAGCTTATACATACTCGAGTCGGGCTGGAGTCCGCTCGATACGTAGCTGGCTTGCTCACGAGCTCGCGTCCGAAAAGTGGGTGTGGGTCATGACAAGTTTTTTTGGTGGCCCATGCAGGTCAGAGCATATCGTACCGGTTACGTAACTGTACTGGTACGAGCCTGCAATAATGACTAAACCCTTAGAAATCTCAATCCACTCAGCCTTGAAAATTCTCCTAGAAATTCTCTACGTCCTTGAAACTC
>JANAVB010026516.1:180000-372500 GCA_029216955.1 Iris pallida
CTCTCCATACAAGTAGTGCTGCCACAGTTTTAAGGCAAAAATAACTGCTGCAAGCTCTAAGTCATGTGTAGGGTAATTCTTCTCATGAGGCCTCAATTGTCTAGAAGCATAAGCAATGACCCTCTTGTTCTGCTCATGCACACATCCCAAGCCTTTCCCTGATGCATCGTTGTAGATGACGAACCCTCCAGATCCTGATAGCAAAGCTAAAACTGGCGCTGTAGTGAGTCTTCTTTTCAATTCTTCAAATACTGACTAGCAGACGTCGCTCTAGATAAACTCCTCGTCTTTCCGCATAAGCTTGGTCATTGGCTCTGCTATCTTGGCAAAATCTTTCATGAACTTCCTGTAGTATCCTGGTAGCCCTAGGAAGCTACGAATCTCTGCTACTGACTTGGGAGGTGCCCATGCTTCCACTGCTTCAATCTTCATGTGATCTACAGAAATTCCCTCTCTAGTCACCACATGCCCCAAGAACTCCATTCTGTCCAAGAAGAACTCGTACTTCGAGAGCTTTCCATACAGCTTCTCTTTCCGCAGAATCTCCAACACAATCCACAGGTGCTCCACATGCTCCTCCTCGGTCTTCGAATATATCAAGATGTCGTCAATGAAGACTATGACAAACTTGTCTAAATACTTGTGAAAAACTTTATTCATCAATTTCATAAATACTGCTGGGGCATGGGTGAGTCCGAACGACATCACCAAAAATTCATACTGGCTGTAACGGGTATTGAAACCTGTCTTTGGAATATCCTGCTCTCGAACCTTCATCTGATGATATTCCGACCGAAGACCAATCTTGGAAAATACCTTCGCCCAACTCAGCTGATCAAACAGCTCATCAATCCGCGGCAACGAATATTTATTCTTGATGGTGATGTTATTAAATGCACGGTAATCGATACACATCCTCACAGTCCTATCCTTCTTGGGCACAAAGAGTACCGGTGCTCCCCAGGGTGAAGCACTGGACCGAATAAAATGCTTGCCTTCCAACTCATCAATCAGGGCCTTCAATTATGCAACTTCCTTCGGGTTGATCTTGTAGCAATGTTGGGACTTCGACGCTGATCCGGGCACTAGGTCGATGCTAAACTCTACATCTCGATCTGGCGATAATCCTGGCAACTCCCCGAGGAAGACGTCGAGAAACTCTGCAATCAGCGGATGTGGCAACTCCGGGTCTTCTGTAACTGCTCCGAAGTAGACTCCCTCTAGCCTCTCAGTGATCCGTCTTCTGACCTTGAACGACGGAACTCCAGGCGGGCTGAAAGTGACCTTCCCCTTATGACAGTCTATTATAGCAAACTGCTCGTTCATCTAGTCGATGCCGAGGACTACGTCAAATTCGGGCAATGGCATCACTAGAAGTCGAGCCCTATGCTCCCTCCCATCTATAGTGATAGGGCAATCTACCATCTCACTAACTGGCACTACCCCTCCTCCTGTCATAATCCGACAGTTCCTCCTAGTGGGCTTAGGTGTGAAGCCGTGTATATGTAGAAACGCATATGATACAAAGCTATGTATGGCTCCAGAATCAAACAATACAATAGCAGGAAATGAATATATAATAATAGAACCTGTGATAACATTTAGAGCTGCCTCCTCCTCCTCAGCTGCGGCCATGACGTAAGCACGTCCCCGTTGTGGTCCTCCCCTCTGCTGCTGCTGGTGCTGTGCAAATCTCTACTGCTGAGGTGGTAGAGCTGGTCCTCCTCTCTGGGGTACAGCGGGCAGTGCTCGGGGTGGTACTGGTAGTGGTCCTCCAGCTCCTCGGGGTCCTTTCGCTAGTCTGGCTGTGGCCTGCTGGCAGTCTCTCATCTGATGAGCGTTTGACCCGCAGAATAGACAAAGTCCGAGCCTCTGGCAACATACCTCCACGTGGAGTCCTGGCCGATGACAATATGTACAAGTGACCCCCTGTTGTCTCTGATGCTGAACTGATGGTACTATGGCAGGACGATGTTGAACTGCTGTCGGATAGGGTGGCCTCGTCTGAGTCTAAATCTGCGCCCTCTTCATCGGTGCCTGGTAGCTGCTACTGCCGATGTCCCTATCCCTCTTGGGCCTCGTGACCATCTCTTTCTCCACAGCCTGAGCAATCTTGAGGATGCTCGAATAAGTAGCCTGGTTGATCGCCACTGTGTACCGCAGCTCTCTGGTGAGGCCCTTCTTGAACCTCCAAGCCCTCTCCTCTGGCGTACCGACTAGGTTCTCTACGAACTTGCTGAGTCGGGTGAACTCTGACGTATACTCTGCCACTGTCATGGTCCCCTGCTGCAAGGCCTCGAACTGCATCCGAAGCTCGTCTCTCTCAATATCGGGGAAAAACTTCTCCTTGAACATAGTTTTGAATTATGTCCAAAGAACCTGGGGTGCTGCTAACTGGGGCTCCTCACGGTACCAGGCTCTGGCAAGATCGAAAAGTCGCATGCTAGCAACTTCCACCTTCAAGTCATCCGGGATCCTCGCCATCTTCAGCGTCCGCTCCGCATTTTCCAGCCACTTATCCGCATAAACAATCCCCTCGTGGCCCCAAAAATCCATCGGACAGAGGTTCTGGTAGTCCCTGGTGGTTCCCGGTCTCGGTGCTGCTGGTGCTGGAGGTATTACCGGTGCTGGTGCTGCCGTCTTTCGAGTCCTGAGTGCATCAATGACGGTCGCTCTGAACTATGTTGCCTGGTGGTTCTGGGCCTCCATGAACTGCTGGAACATGGCCATCACTTGGGCGCCGTCAAACATCATCGTCGGGGGCAAAGAAAGAAAGATAGGAGGCGGTAGCAGAAGCTGATCTACTGGAGCGTCTAGTGCGGGCTGTCCCGAACTGCCTGCAACTCCAGGCTGATTCGTGGTCTTCCTCGTGGTGACCATCCTGCAATAGAAAGAAAACTTCTTTGGTTGACAAACCCTAAAACCTAAAAATAAACCATGTTTTTATAATATCAATGCACCTGATAAACCTGATATACCCTTATTTCCCGATTTTCCTATGCTGTGATCAAGTTTCCCTAGTGTAATCAAGTCCCCCAATAGTACACTAAGACCTAGGTACCATTAGGATAGACCTGTATGGGCCACCACTAAAAACATGTCATGATCCGCTCCCGAATATTCGGACACGAGTCGGACATGCCCAGCCTTCGTCGTTAGACACGATGAAGTAAGCTGTACCAATATCTAGGGAAAGCTATAAATCTAGATAAGATTGAATGTAAATCATAGCATCTATATCGAATCCCAGACTCAAATACAAGTCTAAGAGTTATTACAATTCCAGCAAATAAAAGTAAACTGATGTCTCTAATACAAGTCCAGATAAAACTAAAAGGAAAAGTGCTAGGCTTCCTCAGCCTCTAAGTCCTGGACAACATCAACTGGCTCATAGGTGCCTCCAAGCTCCTTCCCGTAATAAGTGTCACAGATAGCCTCCAACTCACCTGCAACATATCCTAGTCAGGAGCGAAGCTAAGTATATCCAAAGAAATGAACATGAACATCATGGTATGAACAAGAATACAGGAAATGTATATAAAGTACAAGAAATGAGAATAAGACATGAAACCTGAACATGAATACTGAAAGTAAATACAGGGAACATAAAATGAGTCCTGAACATGAAATACAACATGAATCCTGAAGTGTGCAATATATCGAAATACATCTAGAGTGTGCGATCGGCTTGGGTAGATTCAGGGAACATTAAATGGTACGACTTCGGTCCCGCGTGCACGATGCGGGGCCTAAGCTATTGACATAAATAGTAACATGGGTTTGATCACACATATGTAGTATTTCCCCTCCCCGACACAAGTACTCAAGGAAACATGATACAAGACAATCTCATGATATATCGTGTCAACAAGGAGATACAAGAATGAATATACAAGACATAAAGAAATAGACAAGTCCGAGGAGTATACTTGCCTTGCCCAAGGTGATCAAGTGGGGGTAGTACAGCTGGATATCCTCCTATTTATGATTATAATTTGATTAGACTATAAACAATATCAACTAACTAAACTTATAAATAGAATCCTATTTCTATTAGTACCCTCTTCCCACTAAAGTATTTCTACCAAGTCTACTAAAGGAGAAACAATGATGTTCTAACAATTTCCTTTCTTATATCCACTATCATCCCTTAAGAACATATATAATTTACCTAAAGCAACCACAGTTCAGATTTTTATAATCCCAGTGTCAACCTATCACTATGACCAATATATGCAGTTAAGTTATGGTTTCTATAGAGGTAACCTTATTAATATTAGGATTTGATTCGACTCATTTCCAAACTCAACTTATAACTAGCAAGGTTTCTAGGTATTGGTATCTTACAACAAGTACTATTATATTTAATTATCTAAATTCTAGGTTTCCCAAGGGTTTCAACATATCCTAGGTTAACTCTTGTAACCCAGGGTGACCCTCACCTTATCCTATTGCAATCACTTGAACACTCATAAGGCTGAACTAAATCAGTGTTTCCTAATGTCAAACTAAAGTGACTAAATTAACATAATGGTAGGACTCTCAATTTGTCATCCAAAGTTTAGGTGGGAATCAGTCCCAAGTAGGACTGATACCACCAATCCCAGTTAAGGCTATTGCTAGTCAGTCTTCTCATTGAACTGATACAAGTCAGGCTTCAGTTAGAATACTGACATAATCAATTCTGGACAGGGCATCCAAATCAACACCTTAACCACCACACATCCTTAACCTACAAGAGTGATAGTTCAACCAAGATATTCATCCCCTCATCAATTCGAACTAAAACTATAATACTCAGAATTTCCTACAGGTATTGAAAGCACAACCCCACTGTTATGTTACTAGCAAGCTTAATATGCCCTAAGTATCAGTCTCTCATACAGGACTTGTATATCATTTCTTAACAGAATTATCCATATCAGTCCTTAACAAGATTATACTTTTTTTTTCCTAAACATATTAATCCTGAACAGGATTTATACCTATCAATCTAGTTAAGCACTGATACCAATTGCATGAACATGATAGTCCACAGATTGCAATGAATTTATCCTACCTCTGAGTTCAAAAATAAGATTCAGTTACCCAACAGATCATTCGAACACAACTCATGCTTGACTGCACAATAGGCTATTCCTAAAATGCTTCTTCAGGAAATTTAGAAGATAATCAATTGCTAATAGCCAACCCAAGATAATAGGCAGTAATCATTCAGAAATTGTAAGATAGGAACTTGACATAAAGTAGAGCATTCACAAATTATCGAACATGTAATCTCAGGCTTGTACATCAGTCTGAATCCAATGGCTCACTCGAGCAATCCACAATTCTGCATGTTAGAATTCTGTCACCCAGTGTTGAGACTGAAATCAAACTAACATCAGTCCATCCTACTGATAGGTAGCTTACTAGACTGCTAAACCTATCCTGGCTTGACACTAAACTAGGATACAAACCTAAATGTTTTGATTTAGACACTGGTACACAAACTGAACTAATTTACTGGACTACACAGTTAACCATATTATAAAAGATATCTAAAATAGTAACACAACATGAGTTTCAAACAAGGATAAGTACACTGTTTACAGAGGTAACTCTATATCTCTACTGTCTCATGATTCGTTGCACTGTCGTCCTAACAAATGCAGTATACTTAATATAACTCACTAAGATATCTGATGACAAAAGTTTCCTTATCAAACATTCAAAGTATAACTACACCCACAAGTTACAACATCAAGTAAAATATTACCTGTGGTTAGATTAGTATGCCTCGACTGCAGACACTACTTCTAGGAGTGGACACAAGTCTTGTATCCAAGACTGCATCATTGGTTGATTAGAACCATAAGCAAAATAGGAAACATTCACAATCAACCCTAACAAAATAGGAAAACAGATTTCGAGGGAACCAACTAGAGTACTTACTACTGAAGGTGATTTTAGAAATCCTTGAACATGCCAAGTATCCGACACCTATCGATTTGATTCAAAAGTAAGAAGAAATTCAAAAAGATCTGATCATTTAAGAATAGTCCACTTAACCAACTAAAACTTGAGAATTCGAGAATGCAGAACAAGAATTACAGATGCATACCTAACAATTTTGATCGGCATGATCAATTGATTTCTCAGATTCAAAACTACTAATCGAATGACTCGATCGCTTTACCAATCAATCCAACTCTAGAAACCATTCGAGAGTCTAAGAACACAATTCAAAGAAAACAGAGTATTCAAATAAAAATCGAACTAACCTCTTGTGATTTCTCCAATCTAAATTCAACGAAGAGAATGATCCGATTCGAACGACCTAGATCTGGATTTCCTATAGAAATTCAATACAATTGGAAGAAGAATCACAAAAGAGTTGGAACAACGAACTCTATGCGATCTGAAAATTTGGGCGACAACTTACTGATTCTTCGATCGAATGTCAAGAGATCGTTGGCTTCACTACAGACCACCCGATCCAGGAGAAAGGCTCGCCATGGAGATGACGTTTGCTATGGTTGATCTGGACTAAGCTCGAAGAAGGAGAGGGTTGGGAATAGATTCTCAAATGGACACTGACCTCTCTACTGTAACAGAACGAAGGGGCTCTAGCCTTTATATAGGTTGTTGGAAAATTCTTGAGGAAGAAGAAAGTTTCGACGAGAATCGAAATTCCCCACTACTCCTGTCAGAGACGGTTAGAGGAGATTTGAATTCCCACAAGGAATCAAAATCAGAAGGAAAAATGGTTCTTCCTACAAACTCTTCGAACAGAAAAGAGGGAAAATTGAATTTTAAAGAAAAGGGAAATGAACTCTCATATAGCTGTTAAAGATCAGGCTTTAATAAAAAGAATTGGGCTTAGAAGAGAATGGGCTTAAGAGAGAATCAAAGGAAACCTACTATTGGGCTGGCTGAGAAGCCCAAATACTAAAAAAATATTTTAGTTGGCTTGGAAAATCCAAGAGATAAATTTGTAAAACAAATTGATAGAAAAATATTATTTAGAAATAGTGAGAAGTGGGGTTACACTTCAATTAGAATCTTAGTCAACTGACGGATGGAATTAATGTGTTCCTATGCTCTGCTATTCGACGTATTTACAAACAAGAAGAAAATCAACATCAGTTAACCTATTAAGAATGCCAAAATCCCCAGATCCGAACCAAAGTTCAAGATCAGCTTACCAGGGATGCCAATTCCAACCGACTTCCAGTAATAGATCGTATCGACCAAGGTGGACTCAATCGTACTCCCTTGCTCAAACATCCATCAGTTGACAGCAAGAACGAGATCGCACAACACCAAAATTGAAGAATTCATAGACCAAAACTTTATCCAACCAATTTAGGAATGATTCAAGTGCAATTATGCTTACCAATACTGGATCGATGGTTCTTGGGAAGAATTGAACTACTGGCGATACAGATCGAACAGATCCTCTCCCAGCCGAATTCTACCGGTCGAAGACAACAACCTAGTGATATCAAGACGATCCACTGGGAAAACCACCGATCGCCAGAGAAGAAGCGCTCGCTATTGCTGCTGTCGTTGTTGTGGAGATGAACTCTGCTATCAAGGAAGCTCGCGGTGGAGGAACTAGTCATTGTTCGGGTCGTGCGGTGCCGAGAGCTCTGCTTTGAAGATGGCACCGTCGAAGTGGGGTGTGGCTCCGCCTTTTGTCGCCGGAGAAGAGCTCGATCGTCGTCACCATCACCATCGTCGATAAAAATTAGGGTTAGGGTTCAGACGGTTAGCGATTTAGGGAAACAGAGAGGATGGAAAGAAGAGCTCGATGAGTAAAATATAGGAGCTGGGAAATAAATGAGCCTCTCCCATTTAACTTATATAATGAAAAGCAGATTTGCATAAAAGTCCTCCAAACTTGAAGAATTGCATATCTACACAAAAGTTGGTTATTCAGTTTGTTACTAGCTTGGACACGGGAAAACCCAATGGTAGGAAAATAAAATAATTCAAATGTGGTCCAAAAGGAATCATAAATTAGTTAGTTAGGAATTTTTAGCCAACTAATTTACTGCCTCAATGTCGATCCTATAATATTTATTCCAAAAATTTACTTAACACATTTCTAAAATAATTACTTGTGAAATACAATTAAGGAAGCTATTTAAATTATTAGGAATATTCCAAAATTCATAAAATCGGAAAAGCGGGCTTACAAACCCCCCCCCCCCAAAAAAAACAATATTCGTCCTCGAAATTTCAAAGAGCATGACATACACAGTAATGACATGAAGTTAAAATTGGTTAGGCACAAGTGTGAATACGTTCGATGACCAGGTACGAAATTTGTAACCATTTGAAATGCTTTAACATGACAAAGTAAATAGATAAAATGGTACGATTGAAAATGATCAAAAATTGGTCAAGCATGAAGTGAATCAAAGTTTAATTAAGACCAAACACGATAATTTGAAGTAACATGATTTTAACAATGATCAAATATTAAATGCGCACGAGGTAGAATAAATTTTAATTACAACTTAGAGGGGTAAATTATGAAGGCATGATCTTCTAAGCATGATAAAATTGAAAGTTTAGCACAAAGGGAAAAATCATTGTTAGATAGACATGGTCAAGATTGAAGTTTAGATAGAACACGATCAAAATATAGGTACGATTAAAATCTAATGAAGCGGAATCAAAATCCAGCAAAAAAATCCAATGATCCGACGATAGAATGCAAGAAAAGAAATTACAAGGGTTGATTGAGGAAATGAACGAAAATCACCCAGAAGGTATTAGTATCAAATCAAGGTGAATGTGCAAGGATTTATGTTTCACAGAAATCAATAAATGTATCAAAATGGAATATAGTCTCTATGGTATCCGAAAACATATAGATATTTGAAGTCACTTTACTTAGAATTCCTGCCACACCAGTGTATATCTGGCTGCAGTAAACTTGCAGTTCCGTGACATAAATAATGATATGTTACCGAACATCCTATTAACTTTATCTATTTCCAACAATATCAACGAAACAACCAAAGAGATCATAATCTGAAGAATTTAGGACAAAGTCTCAATAATACCCGAAAACCCATGGATGTTTACAATAACTTCAACATAGAGTTCCTGCCTCGCCAGTGCGCAGCTGGCTGCAGTGAACCCTCAGTCTCCATAATCCAGATAATGGTTGTAGCACACAACTTCCACGTCCTAGTAGGTCATCGAATAGTCTCTCAACCTCATTGTCACTTCCCGTTCCCAGAATGCGTATTTTAATACGTGTACTGCTTAAATGTATTTATTTAATATTTATCACGCATTTATTTGTATTTAATTCCTTTAATTTTATGCTAATTATTTCTCTGTATTTTATTTTTTGCTTTTGTTTTGCTCTTGGGTTTGGCTTGGGTTGGTTTGTTTTGGTGGTTCATCATGAACCCAATCTCCTACCTACCATCATCTCCATTTAAAGCCCAACCACTTTCTCTCTCTTCATTCATTCTCATTTACTCTTCTTCTTCTCCTTTAACCTCTCCTCTAACCTAATAAAACCTATAGGCAAGTGCATCTTGCTTCCACATGAGAACCCATTTTTATGGTTCATTTATCTTCCTCTCGTGATTCTAAGATAGTTTAGAACTTGACATTTTGTATTTTGAAAGTTTTATTTGTGTAGATCTAGAAATTTGCTATTTTCGGATTTTGGTAGTTTTGATCTATCAAACCTCCTTATGTTTAAGTTTTGATCAATCCAGGTTGTTGAGATTTGTGTTATACCCCATTTTGATCCATGGAAGTCCCATTTTTGGTGTAGATTAAGGTTCACGAAATTTAGAGTCCGGGAGGTTCTCTACGCCCATGTTTATACGTGCCCATATAATATCAAGCTCTACGCCCACGTTCATTCGTGTCAGCGTGAATACGGATTACGCAAGTCTACTCTAGCTTGGCGTATTTCCTTTACGCGTATTCATTCACGCGTAACGCTATTCTTTATGCGTACAATCTTTTACGCATAACGCTATTCTTTACGCATAAAATGTTTTACGCGTAACTCTATCCTTTACGCGTACAATATTTTGCGCGTAACTCTATTCATTACGCGTACAATATTTTATGCGTAACTCTATTCTTTACGCGTACAATGTTCCACGCGTAACTTTATTCTTTACACGCATTCATTCATGTGTGATGTTACTTCTTTATGCGTACTTCCTTTACGCGCGTAAGGCTATTTCCTTTACGCGTATTTCATTGGGCATATTCTTCTGGCTTGGCATATTTCATTGAGCGTACTCCTTTGGCGTATATGGCACCCCTTATTATATCCTTACACCTTTTTAGCAGAAACTCGATAAAATCATGATAAGTTAATATTTTATTTTTAATACATATTATTGTGTGGAGTGTACACTGTGTCTCGATTGATTTATGGATACCCAGTACGACTGAAACTTAACCCTGAGAGTTATAGACCCGACCATACTAAATGCTAGTTGACCTTCATGTCTTCTCACAAATTGACATTTATTGTTACCTCGACTAATGATTGATCATGCATTCCTAGTTGGAACTGAGAGACTGGCTAGTCGTCTTATTGAAATTGAATGAGACACGTTCATATTAACCATGAACCATTACAATCGACTAGCCGATCCCGAAGATTGGCATATAGACACATGCAGACTCCAACTTGTTTCTATAAAAGCAGCATATGTACCTTACGGTCATGGCATGATTATTCCTTGGCTAGGTTTGATTGTTGCATTACGCTATGTAAGACCTACAACCTAACCGCACAGGCATCATTGTAGAGTTATACATATCGTACTTTGTACGAAAATACTCATTCTGAATGACCATGATCCACGGCATGAGATTTCAATTAACATTGGGACTATTAAATTAAATAAAATAATGATTACATGGAGAGAATAGATTCTTGAGTTCTTACATGGCAGCCATCTCGAGACAATTAGTGCCCCGACATGCCGGCTGGTTCCCGCAGATACTGTAAACCTGCCACACGGGCAGGGAGTGGTATCTGATTATATTTATACATATATTGATGATGGGCGTCCCGCTGGGACTCGTCTAACTCATGATTGACGCAATTGATTATTGGGTAGACTAGCCTTGCTTGTATATTATAAGAACTGAGGGATTCCTTATTACATATTTTTTGGACAAATTGGAACTTACAGTTAGCAAGCCGTAGTAGTTGAATTACTATTTAAATTGATTTGTTTGTGTACTGTACCTACTTTGTTAACTACAGAGATGATCGGAATGTCAGGACATGACGGGTCAACTTCTGTCCTTGTTTGGTTGGGAAGTTGGTTTGAAGTGTCGTGATGTTGTGTGAATCCCAGTAGTAAGCGGAGACTTATTTATCATATTCTTAACTCTTACCACTAGTTTTAATTCTTATGTCGTGCTTCCTTGTGGTACTTGCTATTTGAGGTCTAACCTCTCTGGTTTTGCATGGCCAGATTTAGAGCCAGATCTCGAGGACTCAGCTTACTTCTACCTCCAAGATGGTCAATACTAGAAGGATGATCGCAGGAGGACACGAGTGGGTTCCTTGGTTCCCTGCTCGTTTTACTACTTACTTTACATCTTGCTGCATTGGCACCGATATGTTAGTCGGACTGTCTTGTGCTTACTTTGTATAATTATAACTAAGTCAGACTGCAGCTGATAACGATTGTGTATACCTTGTCATATCATCTGGCTATGTTTTGTAAAGCTAGATCTCAAGAACATTTGGACTGAGCATTTGGGACGCCTTACTGCTTTACCTCACATGTTCTCTATTTCTGCTTCTTGTTTGAATGATTGAGAGAATAGATGTTGAGTACCCTAGTGAGACTTTCATGTAGTATGCACCCCCTCGTCTTTTAGACAGCATTGATCGTATTATACGATATTCATCTACCCGTAATACGTAGCTGGCTGAGTCATTCCCCGCTCTCCGGTATTCTGGTTTTGGGGCGTGACAAGGTTTTAGTGGTGGCCCATACAGGTCTGATTTCAGACTTGGGGGTGTTTTAATTTATAGGATGTCTCAATCACATATGTCTCCCCTTGATCTCATGATTTCGTTACTCTTGACCCTAGCTTGACATTTCGGTATCCTTTTACTTCATTGACCTTTTCTGTCCGATCGTTTGATTGCTCTCTTGTCCCTTTTCTTAGGGGTACCTCGTCCGTATCTGTCAGAACTGGACAGCAACAACAAGGGCAACACGAACAACATGACCATATTGGTCAGCAATAAAGGCCAGTACTACCTCAAGAGACCATCCAAGAAGAAGTGATAGTGGAACCAACAGTTGGACCACAGTATCCGGAGGTTCCAACACTACCAACAGTTCTGCCTACCCCTATGGCAGTAGACACACCAGCCCTTCTGGAAATCATAAGAGGGATGATGGATACTCAGCAACAATAGATGTTAGCCCAGCAACACATGCGCACTCAGCTGCAAAAGCAGAATGTTTTGCTCAACCAAGGATTACAAACGGCTTTGAAAAGGGGAGTGAGGACTGACTCAGGAGCATCAACCAGGTTCTGCAAGTACAACCCCCATCGTTTCGAGGGTACGGAAGATGCCATTTCAGCAGATGCATGGCTTAAGGACATCGAGGCTATTCTGACAGCAGCTAAGGTACCGATGGAAGAACATGTGGATCACTTGAAGCTGTTACTTCAGGACCTTGCACGTGATTGGTGGGAATCAGAAGAAGTGGGCGTCAGACGTCCTATAGCTTGGGATGATTTTACTGCAAGGTTCAAGACGAAGTACTATAGAGTTGTGGCACAGTTCGAGCTACAGCAGAAGTTTATCAACCTCAAGCAAGCTGGCAAGACAGTGGATGCTTATACAGCAGAGTTCTACAGACTGAGTAGGTTCGCCCCAGAGATGGCAGCAACAGAGAGCCAGAGGTCTATGAGGTTTCAGCAAGGGTTTTATTTTGAACTCTTACAATTGATAGAGGGGTACAACTACCAGACTTTCGATGATGTATTGACGGCAACCCAGAGACATGAGATCATAATCCAGAGAATCACATCAAGGACTGGAGGTCAGAAGAGATCTCACAATCAGATCGAAGGTAGCGCCCCGAATAATAGCACCATCTCCTGGCATTCACATTCACGATATGGCGATACGAGGTCCAGCACCACCAACAAGACAGCAGCAGCAGCAGAGGAAGAACCAGCAACCCCCAGCGGGCTGCACTTATTGTGGGAAGGCAGGGCACACTAGAGGTGTGTGTCAGGCATTAAATGGACAATGTTTGATATGTAAAAGTCCAGATCATCGGGTTTTCACATGTCCCATGTGTTTGAGGTCAGGAGGACCAGTACAACAATTTCCTGCTTTGCCAGCACCAGGGGCAGGCTAGTATCAAGGACCAGCGGTAGCGGAAAGACCGTTGCCACAACGTCCGTTGATGTCATAGACTCAGATGTTTCAACAGCAGGGACTGCCGATGCAGCAGCAACAACATAGACCATCACAGCATCACCAAGACAGGGGCCAGCAGCAACACCAGGCTAGGCCGCAGCATGGGAACCAACAAGGAGACCGAGGACAGGCATTCAATCTGTCCTTAGAAGAAGCATTGGCATCGGAAGATGTTGTGGCAGGTAACATTCTCGTCGCCTTATATCCCGCAGTAGCATTGTTTGATTCGGGAGCATCATACTTATTTATATCTACACAATTTGCGATACGACTACGAATGGAATTCGAGACATTGCTAGGGAGGTTGAATATACTCACTGGTAATGGGCTCGTAGGAGTTAGTAGAGTTATTCTAGCGTGTAGAGTTATAGTGTGCGGGCGTCCCTTACCCGCCAGGTTGATAGAATTTCCTATAAGAAATTTTTGACGTTATCTTAGGCATGGACTGGCTGAAAGACAGTCATGCGACAATAGATTGTCGTAGAGGGAGTGTATCTTTTAATATTCCAGGCATGAAGCGGTTCACCTTAGTCAGATCAGAGATCTACCAATATAAACAAAGAGTAGTGACGGCAATGGAAGAAGTTCAAGTCCGGAAGGTAGTTGAAGAGTTTCTGGATGTATTTCCTGAAGAACTTCCAGGTCTACAACCGGTTAGGGATATTGAGTTCAGTATAGAGTTGGCACCTGGAACTAAACTGATATCAGATCGAGTTTACAGAATGGCAGATTCAGAGCAGTCCAAGGTGTATCAACACATAGAGGAACTGAAGGAGAAAAGGTTCATTCGAGTTAGCGAATCACCATGGGCAGCACCAGTGGTACTTGTAGGGAAGAATGATGGGTCATCAAGATTGTGCATTGACTACAGAAAGCTCAACGCGGTAACAGTAAAGAACAAGTACCCACAACCAATTATCGATGACTTGTTTGATTAGTTGAGCAGAGCAAGGGTTTTCTCCAAGATAGATCTTTGATCAGGGTATCATCAAATGAGAGTTCGGAAAGAGGATATTCCCAAGACAGCATTTAGGTCAAAGTACGGGCATTACGAATTCTTAGTAATGCCGTTTGGTTTGACCAATGCTCCAGCAATATTTATGAATTTGATGAACCGCATCTTTATGCCGTACTTAGATCAATTTGCCGTTGTGTTCCTCGACGACATTCTCGTATACTCAGCTAGTGATGAAGAGCATGAAGATCACCTCAATAAAGTATTACAGGTTTTGAGAGAAAACCAGTTGTACGCCAAGCTCAGCAAGTGTGAGTTTTGGACGGATCATATTTCATTCTTGGGGCACATCATATCAGGGGCTGGGATAGCAGTGGATCCCAAGAAAGTAGAAGCAGTAGAAAGTTGGCCAATACCTAATACCGTAGCAGTTGTACGAAGTTTCTTGGGATTGGCAAGATATTACAGATGGTTTGTATCAGACTTTGCAAGACTCTCAGCACCCATGACCCGCTTGACACGGAAGGATGTGTCATTCATTTGGTCGGTGGAGTATCAGGCATCATTTGAGAATTTAAAGCAGAAGTTGTTCACGGCACCTATTCTTACATTACCGGTTGGACCCGGAGGTTTTACTGTATATTACGATGCGTCAGGGAAGGGGCTTGGGTGTGTCCTAATGCAATATGGGAAGGTGACAGCGTATGCATCTAGGCAACTTCGAGACCACCAGAAGAATTATCCGACTCATGACTTGGAGTTGGCAGCAGTAGTATTTGCTTTGAAGCTATGGAGGTATTACTTGTACGGTGATCGAGTGGACATGTACACAGACAAAAAGAGTCTAAAGTACATCTTTACTCAGAAGGAACTGAACATGAGATAAAGAAGATGGTTAGAGTTGATCAAGGATTACGACGTAGAGCTTCAGTATCATCCAGACAAGGCTAATGTGGTAGCGGACGCTCTTAGCAGGAGAGGCAGTGTATTTATGTTGACATCACAAAGATACATTTTAGAAGATCTTCAAGAGATGGGCATCGAGGTTATACTCCCTAGTGATATTAGAATTCTGGCAAGTCTACGAGTTCAATCGGACTTGGTAGACAGGATCAAGGCAGCTCAGGCACGGGACCCAAGGATTCAGAAGCTTAAGACAGAATGTGAGTCAAGACTCAGGAAGGAGATAAAAATTTACGAAGATGGTACACTTAGATTTGGATCACGTCTATGTGTGCCAAGTGGAGATATCAGACAAGAGGTTATGACAGAAGCCCACAGTTCTCAGTATTCTATACACCCCGGAGGGACCAAAATGTACAAAGGTATCAAGCAGTACTTCTGGTGGAACGGAATAAAGAGGGAGATAGCTAGATTCATTTTTCGTTGCTTAATATGTTAGCAAGTGAAGGTAGAACAACAGAGGCCAGCTGGATTATTACAACCGCTTCCTATCTCGGAATGGAAGTGGGAGCATATCACAATAGATTTTATGACCGGTTTACCGAGATCACCAAGTGGTAAGGATGCTATTTGGGTGATAGTGGATCGGCTTACGAAGGTGGCATATTTTTTTTCCTTTTAGAGTAGGGCAATCTATAGAGAAGTTGGCAGAGTTGTATATGCAGCAGATAGTCAGGCAGTATGGGGTCCCTGTCAGTATTGTATCAGATAGAGATGCACGTTTTACATCACATTTTTGGAAGAGTCTACATCATAGCCTGGGTACCAAGTTAAGATTTAGTATGGCCTACCATCCACAGACAGACGGGCAATCAGAAAGAATAATTCAGACTTTAGAAGATATGTTACGAGCTTGCACCCTAGATTTTGGAGGATCTTAGGAGAGTCACATGCACTTATTCGAATTTTTATACAACAACAGTTATCAAGCCAGCATCCAGATGGTGCCATTCGAAGCACTATATGGTAAGAAGTGTAGGTCGCCACTAGCATGGGATGATATCGGGGAGAGGAAGATGTTAGGCCCAGAGATAATTGTTCAGACGGTTGAAGTGGTTAAGGGGATTAGGGAGCGACTTCAAGTTGCACAAGATCGGCATCGTCATTGGGCAGACCAACATCGTAGGCCACTAGAATTTTCTGTTGGGGACCACGTGTTCTTGCGGATCTCACCTACCCATGGGGTCATTAAATTTGGCGTTCGCGGGAAGTTGAGTCCGCGATACGTAGGCCCATTTGCTATCCTCGATAGGGCAGGCGATGTTGCTTATCGTTTGTCCCTTCCACCTTTGTTACTAGAGGTGCATGATGTGTTTCATGTATCTCAGTTGCGTAGGTATGTATCGAACCCAAGCCATATTCTCGATTATTCTGAGCTGGTTATTGGTACCAACCTGTCTTACGAGGAACAGCCAGTGTCTATTTTGGATCGAAGTGAGAAGATACTCAAGAACCGAACAATTAGACTTGTCCGTGTTGCTTGGGGTCATCACTCCTTAGGAGAGTCAACGTGGGAATATGAGGATGATATCCGATCACGGTATCCGCACCTATTTGACTCACAAGGTATATTCCTTTCCGTATACCTTTATTGTCTTGATTTCTCATACTTATTACCCTATGAGTAGAAATTGCTTAATATCGTAGATTGATAAATATAGATATATTACTTGCTATTGATATTGTAAGATGACTGCTTGCTCGCTAAAATTGCTTGTACTTGGGTTAGTTTAGCTTTGATGTTTCTATCCTGCTTGGATTGGAAATTTTGAGGACAAAATTTTTCTAAGGAGGGTAGGGATGTCACTTCCCATTCCCAGAATGCGTATTTTAATACGTGTACTGCTTAATATATTTATTTAATATTTATCATGTATTTATTCTGTATTTAATTCCTTTAATTTTACGCTAATTATTTCTCTGTATTTTATTTTCTGCTTTTGTTTTGCTCTTGGGTTCGGCTTGGGTTGGTTTGTTTTGGTGGTTCATCATGAACCCAACCCCTACCTACCATCATCTCCATTTAAAGCCCAACCACTTTCTCTCTCTTTATTCATTCTTATTTACTCTTCTTCTTCTCCTTTAACTTCTCCTCTAACCTAAGAAAATCCATAGGCAAGTGCATCTTGCTTCCACATGAGAACCCATTTTTATGGTTTATTTATCTTCTTCTTGTGATTCTAAGATAGTTTAGAACTTGACATTTTACATTTTGAAAGTTTTATTTGTGTAGATCTAGAAATTTGCTATTTTCGGATTTTGGTGGTTTTGATCTATCAAACCTCCTTATTTTCAAGTTTTGATCAGTCAAGGTTGTTGAGATTTGTGTTATACCCCATTTTGATCCATGGAAGCCCCATTTTTGGCGTATATGAAGGTTCACAGAATTTGGAGTTCGGGAGGTTCTCTACGTCCACGTTTATACGTGTTCGCGTAATATCAAGCTCTACGCCCACGTTCATTCGTGTCAGCGTGAATACGGATTACACAAGTCTACTTTGGCTTGGCATATTTCCTTTACGCGTATTCATTCACGCGTAACGCTATTCTTTACGCATACAATGTTTTACGCGTAACGCTATTCTTTACGCGTACAATTTTTTATACGTAACTCTATTCTTTACGCGTACAATATTTTACGCGTAACTCTATTCTTTATGCGTACAATATTTTACACGTAACTCTATTCTTTATGCGTACAATGTTTCACGCGTAACTTTATTCTTTACGCGTATTCGTTCATGCGTGATGTTACTTCTTTACGCGTACTTCCTTTACGCGCGTAAGGTTATTTCCTTTACGCGTATTTCATTGGGCGTACTCTTCTGGCTTTGCATATTTCATTGTGCGTACTCCTTTGGCGTACATGGCACCCCTTATTATATCCTTACGCCTTTTTGGCAGAGACTCGATAAAATCATAATAAGTTAATATTTTATTTTTAATACATATTGTTGTGTGGAGTGTGCACTGTGTCTCGATTGGTTTATGGATACCCAGTATGACTGGAACTTAACCCTGAGAGTTATAGACCCGACCATACTAAATGCTAGTTGACCTTCATGCCTTGTCACGAATTGACATTGATTTTTACCTCGACTAATGATTGATCATGCGTTCCTAGTTGGAACTGAGAGACTGGCTAGTCGTCTTATTGAAATTGAATGAGACACGTTCATATTAACCATGAACCATTGCAATCGACTAGTCGATCCCGAACATTGGCATATGGACACGTGCAGACTCCAACTTGTTTCTATAAAAGCAGCATGTGTACCTTACAGTCAAGGCATGATTATTTCGTGGCTAGGTTTGATTGTTGTATTATGCTATGTAAGACCTACAACCTAACCGCACAGGCATCGTTTTAGAGTTATGCATATCGTACTTTGTATGAAAATACTCATTCTGAATGACCATGATCCACGACATGAGATTTTAATTAACATAGGGACTATTAAGTTAAATAAAATAATATTTGCATGGAGAGAATGGATTCCCGAGTTCTTACATGGCAGCCATCTCGGGATAATTAGTGCCCCGATATGCCGGCTGGTTCCCGCAGATACTGCAAACCTGCCACACGGGCAGGGAGTGGTATCTGATTATATTTATACATATACTGATGACGGGCGTCCCGCTGGGACTCGTCTAATTTATGATTGGCGTAATTGATTATTGGGTAGACTAGTCTTGCTTGTACATTGTAAGAACTGAAGAATTCTTTATTGCATATTTTTAGGGCAACTTGGAACTTACAGTTAGCAAGCCGTAGTAGTTGGATTGCCGTTTAAATTGATTTGTTTATGTACTGTACATACTCTGTTAACTACTGAAATGATCAGAATGTCAGGACATGACGGGTCAACTTCTTTCATTGTTTGGTTGGGAAGTTGGTTTGAAGTGTCGTGATCTTGTGTGAATCCCAGTAGCAAGTGGAGACTTATTTATCATATTCTTAAATCTTACCACTGGTTTTAATTCTCATATCGTGCTTCCTTGTGGTACTTGCTATTTGAGGTCTAACCTCTCTGGTTTTGTATGGCCAGATTTAGAGCCAGATCCCAAGGACTCAGCTTACTTCCACCTCCAAGATTGTCAATACTAGAGGGATGATCACAGGAGGACACGAGTGGGTTCCTTGGTTCCCTGCTTATTTTACTACTTACTTTATATTTTGCCGTATTGGCACCGACATGTTAGTCGGACTGTCTTGCGCTTACTTTGCATAATTGTAACTAAGTCAGACTGCAGCTGATAACGATTTTGTATACCTTGTCATATCATCTGTTTTGTAAATCCAGATCTCAAGAACATTTGGACTGAGCATTTGGGACCCCTTACTGCTTTATCTCACATGTTCTCTATTTCTGCTTCTTGTTTGAATGATTGAGACAATAGATGTTGAGTAAACCTAGTGAGACTTTCATGTAGTATGCACCCCCTCGTCTTTTAGACATCATTGATCGTATTATACGGTATTCATCTACCCGTAATACGTAGCTGGCTGAGTCATTCTCCCGCTCTCCGGTATTCTGGTTCTGGGCCGTGACACTCATCCATAGGAATTACAAAAGAGTTTCAAAGAATTCAAAATGAGTTCCAAATGATGTTATCTGTCTTTTAGAAAATAAGGGTTTTATTAGGTACTAAGAAACAATAAGAGACCCAACAATGGGTATTAGGTACTAAAGAATCAACAAGAAGATTTTTGAAATAGATCTCGAACAAGAACGAAACTTCGAATGTTAATCAAAATTCTCGAATAGAAAATGAAATCTTGAATGGCAACAAAATTTCGTATAGTGAACAAAATCCTGAATAGGTAACAAGTCTTGAATGGTGAATAGAAAGCAACTATCGGATAAAAGAAAAATATCTTGAAACAAAATCTCGCATAGGGAACAAAGTCTAACAAAACCTCGAATAACAAATAAAATCCCAATAGGAATAAAATCTCAACTAGAAAATCAAAATTTAACAAGGTCGCGGATACGAAAAAAATTTGAATAGAGGATGTCGAACAGGAAGCAAGATAATAGTGAATAGAAAATAGTGTATCAAATAGGGAACAAGTATCGAATCAGAAATATGAAACAAGCAAAATCTCAAAAATAGGGAACATGGTCGAAACAAAGTCGTGAACAAAAATAAATTCTCGAATAGAAAACAAGTCAGGAATAGGTAATAAAATCTCATATAGAAAACGAGTCAAAACCTCAAATAGAAAACAAAATCTTTGAACAATGTCTTGAACAGAATCTCAAACAAGTTTCGAATAGAAACGAAAGCTCAACCAAGGTTTTGAATGAGAAACAAAGTTTCGAGTAGGAAATAAAATCTTAAACAGCACAAAGTTTGACTAGGGAACGAAAGTTCTAATAGGCCAGAAATAGGAAACAAAGTCATGAGTAGTGAATATGAAAATAGGGTATATAGTAGTGAACGTGAAACAAGTTTCGAATGGAAAAAGCAAAACCTTGAATAGAAATCGGAGTTTCAAATATGAGACAATATCTTTTAGAACAACAAACATTAGCTCGAAATAAGTCTCGAACAAGATCTAAAGTTTTAAAATAGAAGCAAAGTCTAACAATTCTCAATTAGAAAACAAGAAGTTTTAGGCGCTAAACGAAAATCTAAAGGAAATTGGAATGCAAATCACGATCCGTGGTCTTCTCCCTCCCTATATAAGAGTTTTCTGTATTCAGTCCATTTTCAGTATTTCTTTTGGAACTGGAGTTGCTTCAACTTCTTTGGTTGTCCTGATGTAGGCTGGTACTTGCGGTAGTGGTCCATGCGGTTGCTGAATCTGGAGAGGCGAGTCCCCTTGCGGAAGTCCTGGTGTCCCTTGTGCTCGTCCTTGGACAGTACGATCAATGGCCTCCGGGCAATCCTTGACCTGATGGGCAGGCGATCCGTATAACAAACATAGCCTCAGTATCTTGTAACACTCATCGTAGTGATGTCCTGGACGACGGCAGTAATTGCAAATAATCGCCGTCTGGATCTGAGTTTGAATCTCCCGTTGTGGCTGAAGTATTGGCTACTGAGATCTTGATGTTCTTTGGCCATTGCGATCCATGACCTACTGGGATTCCTTCATTCGATGGATAGGTGATCCGCAGAATAGGCAAAGTTCGAACCTCTTGTGGCACTTGTCAACATGATGTCCCGTCCTCTTGCAGAACACATAATGAAGGTAGGCCTGAATCTGCTTCTAATGATACGGCTGATGATTTTACTGAAGAAGCGTCGTCTAACTGTTGTGACGCTTTGCGGGTCCAGAGTGGTTGATATCTCCGTCATAAGTCTTCATGTCTCTCTTGGCCTTCAACTTCTCGTCTTGTTCTATTGTCCGTGCTACATTATGGATCTCCTGGTTGGTGACTTCAATCAGAGGAGTCGGATCCTCAGAGACTTAGGCGATCTCCAGAAGTGGCGACTCCAGTTTCTCGGTCTGCTTCTCTGTGCAAGGAATACTCTTGGTGTCAGAGAAATCCCATAATTCGAGAGTCTGGAAATCAGAGGTCCTCCCTAGCTCGAAAAGCGCATCTACAAGTCTAGCTTAGAAAATGATGGCTTGCTCCCTTTGGGCATCAAAGAACTCCTAAAACATATCCATCAACTGCGTACTACCAGGTGATAGTAGGGGTTGTTCAACATCACAAAAGGTTATACGAACTTTTTATTTATTGAACTTGAAAAAAAGGTACAATCGATTCCTATGCGAAAAAATCTAAGTACAAGAATTTTGGGAAAGCGTGACGGTAGAAATCGAGCACTGCAGCGGCTCGTTTACTCCGTTGACGATCTGATGACGAGTTGGACTTGCTTTGGCTTTCTGGTACCTTTGATGGAACTCTAGGGTTACTGATCAAGAGGATGCCGGAGTTGAAGACTTCCAAGCTCTTCCTTTTTTTCTGCTTCTTTTCTCTCTATGTGTGTCCTTCTCCTCTTTGTTGAAGGGAAAACTTCTTCTTTTTATAGGAAAAGGGAGCACATATGCGATGTGCACTCGGATTTGAGATATGAAAGAATCTGCTATCATTGTACGGTGCGAGCTTCTGCTGAGCTAACACATGGCGGACGTCGAGATTCCCCTCTATCGAGATCTTATGTGGTTGTCACAACCCGCACCCAGATATGAGGGTATGAATACGTGGGCCACGCCCAGCCTACGCCGCAATATCGACGGTAGAGCGTTGTCAAGTACCCGATACTAACTACAACATCTAAAAGATCCATAACGATAAAGGTACTCATATCACATCACAATAAGGAAGATAAGACAAGAAATAATAACAATATCACTAGAACAACTAGACTCTACAAGATCATATGAGACAAGAAAAGAAACAGGGGAAAAATAATAACAAAACTAAAATAACTACCAGACCTAGAACTCCTGAGAGACAACTCATGGTGAAGAATACCGAGAACCACCCCAGCTAGCATCATCCTGAAGTCTAATAATGAGGGCATAACAACTCCTAAAATATTGTCAACGTATCCTGTTAGGATGGGAACGAGTATATAAACTAATAGCAGTTCCATATGAATTGACAAATTCTATAAGAGATAATTATAATGAAATACAAGATGATATATCAAGACTGTAAGTTAAATATGATATATAAACTGGAAATCATGTCAGGGTGTAACGTACAGGAAAGTAGAACAATACAGGAATATATGATGTATAATGTAAATATAAATAGTGCCTTGAGATATTATAGTATTATGTGATCGTCTTGGGTCAAGATCAGGCTATTCCATTTGGCCCGGCTATCACAGGAAAATCTCAAGAAGGGTCAAGCCGGCCAACATGGAAAGCGAGCACAAGAAATATAAGATCTCGCTACACCCTACGTGTAGTGAGGGTGATACAAGCACAAGAATAGTGACATGGGGGTTTTGATCACATAACCTATAATAACTCCCCATCCCCGAATAGTATAATAGATTTAGACATGTCACGTCATGATGCGGGATTCTCTAAGAGGGTGGCAAATCCCCTTAGGAATTAGCGTCTATACAAGTACAAGAAAAACAAGATCACACAATATACCAATATACTATGGTAACCCAGGAATGACATCTCATGACAGGATCCTACGTATACTAGTCCGTGTACCATCCTGTCGGAAATCAAGTAAAATACTACAACTGAATCGGATATAGCAGATATCAAGACAATAAAAACTATCAGAGAATGTACTCGCCTGCTGTCCTTAGCAATAAGTGAGGGTCTATGCCTGAACCGACGTTACAGAGACCTAACATGAATTTACAGGGTTACTTATTGTTCTAGAGTAAACAATATATGTATATACATTAATTCTATGCTTCTAGGCCTATTCTAGGTCAAACTCAGTCAAACTAAGTCAAACTGGGTCAAAGGTTGACTTTGGTCAACTGGTCAACTACTAGTCCACTCTAGGTTAAACTAGGTCAAAGCTAGTCTCTATAATCATCCACATAGACAATTGGTCAATTTCAGTGATATAAAATCACTGGAATCGACGGATCTCAATTTCCAACCAAAAAGAGAAGGATTATAACAAATGGTGATAGATAGGGGAAAAGGCTATACATGTTGTTGGATGATGAAACAAACATCATCAGCGTATCCAGAATGGTCAAAATAGCTAAAATAGCCTACCCATAAAGCTAATTTAGACACAGGGGCAAAAAGGTAATTTCGAGTCAAAATAGTGTCCGTGTCGGATCCTCTTTGCACCAAAAAATATGCCAGAATAAAAATCCTCAAAACCTAGCAAAATATATCTTCATGAATCCAGAATGACGATACGAACTCAACAGTATATCCGGAATTGGATTCTGATGACCCGATCTCAAAATGGCCAGTTGACTCGGACTGTGGTTCCCGCTTTGCACCGAAAAGCATGCCAGGGCCCACGTCCTCCAAATCTAACAAAATTTATATGAAAATGTGCCAGAACGATGCCACGAGTCTGTTGGTGGTGTCAAAAATTGAATCTGGAGTCCCGGGTTCAAAATTAGGATTTTACAACTTAGAAATTTTGAATTCGAACGGCCAACTTTGTCGTCGAATTCAACCAACCAACCAAGCTCACAATGAAACGAAACTGAAATGGCGGGAAGAGTGTTATACCAGCTGTGCACAAAAATTGACGGCACATCAAACGGAGCTACGACGGCAAAGATACGAGTCCGCGAAGTTGGCTCCGTAAAACTATCCAAAAAAAAGTACAAATTAAACAGTCAAATTGGCGGCCAATTTTGATTTAGCAAACTACAAAATTAACGGTTGAAATTTGACGGGGACAAATTGGTATATACCGAGATGGAGACGGAAGAGACGGATCGACGATCCAACGGTCAAATTTTTCAAAAAATGTGCGCGAAGTCGTTGTCCCGAAACACAATTTGAAAGTTCGATCTTGCGCGCGTCACGACGGAATTTCGTGCAAAATACACGAATCGTGCATTTCTTGCACCGGGGGTGCGGGGGTGTGCCACGGGGGAGCTTGTCGAGGTCGCACGCGGCTTGGGGGGCTCACCGGCGACGACGACCGCGGCGGCGCACGGCTGCTGCTGTGGCAGCTGCTGTCGCGCTAGCTGCTACTACTGCGGCCTGCTGGCCGCTACTGCAGGCTGTCCTGCTCGGCCGAGGGTGGCTCGCCGGCCACAAGGAGGAGGAAAGAAGAAGAAGAAGAAGAAGTTGGTGGTAGTGATGATGAAGAGTGGGATGTGTGTGTGTGTTCGGCTTGATATGGAGGAGAGGGGTTTAATAGTGATAGAGAGAGAGAGAGTTATATTTGTGTGTGTGTGTTTGTATATATATATATTATATATAGAAAGAGAGAGAGAATGAGAGATTAATTAGAGAGAGGGAAAGAGAAAAATAGAGAGAGAGGGGTGAGGTGACCGCCCATAGGGGGTGTGTTGGGTGAAGAGAGAGAGGGATTTAAATGAAGAGAGAGAGAGGGATTTAAATGAAGAGAGAGGGAGAGTGTATTATATATATATATATATATATATATATATATATATATATGTATATAATAGAGAGAGAAAATAAGATATTTGTGTAAAGATGAGCATATTTTGAGTAGGGGAAAAGGCAAATATAATAGTGGGGTGTATGGATAGTCATGACAGGGGTCACACCAAATTGGGTTGGGTGTTGGGTCAAGTTTGGACAAGATTGGGCTAAGGTTGATCAAAATCACAAATTTAAATTATTTAAAATCATGGATAAAATGGGAGCACAAGGGAGATCAATTGGGTGGCACGCTAGTTGTACGTGCAAAGTAGACTCAAAACAGGCCAGAGCCATATATTGGATCGATCAGATTGGACCGATGTCGGGCCCTAAAATTAAGTTGAAAGTTAAGTCACGAATTACGGCAGATGATAAATTGGCCTAAATTGATCCGAAAGTTGCGCGATACAAAAAGAGCACGAGAGAACAAGTTTGAGTGGGACATGATATATCAATATGGAGATAATCTTGTCTACTACAAACCAGTGAAGAAAGTTTCCAGAAACTAACATCTCTGACGCTCCAGAAATCAAAGTCATGGAAAAGAGCATTTAATAATAAAAAATAATCAAAAAAGAATTATTATCGAAAATAATTATTTTAGAAAAATCAAAAATAAATCCCTGAAATTCAGGGGGCTTAAATCCTACCCACCTTATAAGAATTTCGTCCTCGAAATTAAAGGTTGGTAGTGGGGCTAAAACAAGATAGAAGGTTTAAGCAATATGTTAGGCACGATCAAAGAACGATAAGTTTTTTGTACGATCAAGATAATCAATTCAAAATTATTCAGACACGATTAGGGATTTTGGCACGATAGAATCATGATATGGACAAAACTATATATATGCACGATTTAAGGAATAAGTTAAGTCATTGGGTCACGATTTTAGAGACGATTAGAAGAATCGAAGATACAAATGAAGTTCAAGTACGGGGTGATCTGTAGCAATTAGATTTGATGAAAATCAACCTAAAAGTCGCACAGGCCCGATCAAGATGAAAAGATAACCATGTCCAAAATAAGGGTTGGCATGATTTGAGATTTAAAATCATCGTTTTATAGGCATACTTTAGAAATGATTCCATGTTATTAAGCATGAAACCGCGTCTAGGAAAATCAAGAATCATTCGGTTATGATCAAGTCAAAATCAGGCCAAAATATCAATTGATAGGATCCAGCTTAATAAAATTAGATTTAGGGTTATACATAGGCACGATCAAGACAAAAATGACGTGATTGGGCATTTGTTAGGAATAATCAAATGCTTAGCACAAACATTGATCAAGGGTTAACCATCCGGTTATGAGTGAAATCAAGACTCAGATGCGATCAAATCTTTTGGAATGATTAACCACTTAGGCATGATTTAGAATAGAACGAGGAAAATCAAAAATCTAGTCATGATCAGGAATGAAACCTGAGCACGAGTGACTAGATAATCAAAATTTAGTTACGACAGAGAATACTTTTCGACACGGTCGTGATTAGAGATTTAAGCACAACTTGAGGGTTATGATTATCATGAACATGAAAATCAAGGTCAGATAGTCATGATCTTAATCAGGTCTAAGAGAAGCAAATGAAGAGAAAAATTCGAGGACATCACGATGGATAGTTAGATTTAATGGAAAATCAAGCTCAATGTCGCATAAGCACGATCAAGATCCAAGTTCAATTATGAAAGACGATAAAATCATGATTTCGAAATCAAGGTCTTATAAGAACGATTTAGGAAGAAACCCAAGTCATTTAGGCACGATCTAGAGGCAAGGCAATATGTATAGTTATGATCGTTAAAATAAGATCAAGGGATTTAAAGTCGTCTTAGTTATGCCAGGTCATCTAGGAACGACTAATCACAAGAAATTTATATATAATCAGGAAATCAAATCAAGGTCGAAAAGAGTTTAAGCACGAGTGTTCAAAATCCAAACATGATCAAAATCGAAAGTTGTAGCACGAGTGGTAATAGCATTGAAATCTAATTACAATAAAAAATTTGTCTCAACACGAACTAAGTTGATCAATTTTTGAGTAAAATAAGAATTTGGGCAAGATGGAGAACAAGATCATCGAAGTCTGGGCACGAGCATCCAATGATGGAAATCCCGGTCATAATTGAATTTAATCCAATTGAGTACGATCCAGGATATGGATATGATCGTAGATATGACCAAAGTCGATTGGTCGTGATCAAGGGAATTAGGGTTCAATGATATTGAAAACTCAAAGGAGGATTCAAAGATATGGAATAATTCAAATTCTCTTTTGATAGGGAAATCAAAAGACGAGGTTTCATAGGAAAGCCAAATTAATCATCTCTCTATGATACTATCAAATTTATTTGATTATCATTTGCCAATCATACATTTATCTCACAAGTCCAAATATAAAAATCAACCTTTACAAGACAGCTACCAAAATTATACCCTTCTGTCATGAAGATTAGACCTTGTCATGATTACCATAGGTATAATTCCTAAATTCTAAAATATAGATCTCAAAACTATCCACTTAATCATCTTTAAATCCAAATTCTTCCACCTTGTCCTAAATTGGATCTGAAAACTCTAAATCAAGTTTATAATATCCTTGAACTTGTCCAAATCACGCTCCTCGTGTTATACAAATCTAATACCACTAGGCCTTACAAAACTAATTTTCCATTATAAAACCAGCCTTCATATCTTTTTTCAACGTACTCCTTCCAATATTATCCATCTTAAAATTCTCCCTTTTATATCCACAAAATCTCAATTTTTTTAACTCAAAAATCTTTGTGTTCTCTAACCTCTTACCAATAACTTGTCCAATTTCATATTCATCATCACATATAGCTAAAATTTCTTCTTCATTATTTCAATTCCAAATTTTAGCATCAAAATCTCAATGTGAAATATCTCGAGAATTAATAACCTAAAATTACCCAAATTTAAAAATATTTCAATATTGGATATCCTCGTCAGTTTCTAAACCATGTCCACAAAATATAAAGGTTCTAACCATTAATGCACATCCTATCGTCCTTCTTATTGAAATTCTCCTACTTTTTTCCAAGTAATTCATTTTCGAAATCCTCTAGTAAATCATTTCCAATCTGATTATATCGACCTCTTGGTTTTATTTCCAAATCTCAACCATGATTTCATCTCAAAATTCTATACCAAGATCCAAAATCTCATATTCCTACCAAGATATCAGTTGATGACAAGTTCGCCATCCGAGCCGGATGATTTACGATACTTCCTTAACTTTTCCAAGGTGAAGAGATACAAGAATTTAAATGATTTTCACAGTATAGGTGAAAGAAACAAATACAAGATAGGTGATTGGTGAAATTGAGACATAATTAATCAAGACGAGAGAAGTAAGGGTAAGATGAGGAAATCATCATACGATGAGAGAGAAAAAGAATAACAAAACAAGAAATAATAGTAGGAATTGTTCTTTCTCAATAGGTCAAAAGAAGTGAATCAATTCAAGATCTGCTCTGATAACCATACACGTCTATCCAGAATCATGTTGCCAGAATTTCTGCCACGCCAGTAAGCATAGCTACAATAAATGATGGAGTCCATAACTATGGTATACACCCTATAATCATGTCATCTAGATTCCTTACTACGCCAACCGGTATGGCTGTAAGAAAATCTAAATTCCATGACTAGGATAGTATATCCAAAATCTGGCTCCATGTCCCTGTCGTGCTAGCTAGTATGGCTGTGATAAATTCTAAACTCCATAAATAAAGTAGACATTTACCGATCTCATCGTCCTCATCAAATATGTTTATCAGGATATCTTAACTCAATTCATAAGAACTTATCCAAAAACAAAAATTAAAGTCAACAACGAACATCAAGATTCAAAATTCAATAAAAATTCAAGGGTAAGTAAATGGAAACAAGTGGAAACAACTTCTGAGATAGGGTTTAGAGAAAAAAATTCTCAAGGGATGTCCTAAAGGTACAATCTGGGTCAAGATTGAAATTTGTGGAATATAATCTGAAACAAACCTCAACCACGATATGGGATCGGTTAATCATATTCTCTCCTCCACCTAGATGATATACAGGTTCAACTTCTAGTTCCTCTGGGGTTCATAAACTCATCCCAAGAAAAAATAGGTTCGATACGGACAGATATTTCAAAAATTAGTACGAATAGAAACGAGGCGAAAAGATTCAAAATCTTTTGAAATAAGATTCCCAGGGGTCATCCCTGAAATCTATCAAGAGTTTCTAATATGTGACTGAGTACCAAATCCTAAAATATTCCATGACTCAATCTTAATCCTAGGACAGGCTCGTAGTAGTACAGATAAGCTCAAGTACTACCACGACTTTACATTAATAGAAAAGACTGACCTGTATGGGCCACCACAAAAATGTGTCACGACTTGCACCCCGATATACGGGTACGAATACGTGGGCCACGCCCAGCCTACGCCGCAGTATCGGCGGTAGAGCGTTGTCAAGTACCCGATACAAACTACAACATCTAAAAGATCTATAACTATAAAGGCACTTATATCACATCATAAAAGCTAAGGAAGATAAGACAAGAAATAATAACAACATCACTAGAACAACTAGACTCTACATAATCATATGAGACAAGAAATAAAATAGGGGAAAACAATAACAAAACTAAAATAACTACCAGACCTAGAACTCCTGAAAGACAACTCACGGTAAAGAATACCGAGAACCACCCCAGCTAGCATCATCCTGAAGTCCAATAATGAGGACATAACAACTCCTAAAATATTATTAACGTATCCAGTCAGGATAGGAACGAGTACATAAACTAATAGCAGTTCCATATGAATTGACAAACTCTATAACAGATAATTATAATGAAATACAAGATGATATATCAAGACTGTAAGTAAAACATGATATATAAACTGGAAATCATGTCAGGGTGTAACGTACAGAAAAGTAGAACAGTACAGGAATATCTGATGTATAATGTAAACATAAATATTGCCTTGAGATATTATAGCATTATGTGATCGGCTTGGGTCAAGATCAGGCTATTCTATTTGGCCTGGCTATCACAGGAAAATCTCAAGAAGGGTCAAGCCGGCCAACATGGAAAGCGAGCACAAGAAATATAAGATCTCGCTACACCTTACGTGCAGTGAGGGTGACGCAAGCACAAAAATAGTGACATGGGGGTATTGGTCACATAACCTATAATAACTCTCCATTCCCGAATAGTATAATAGATCCGGACGTGTCACGTCATGATGCGGGATTCTCTAAGAGGTAGTAAATTCCCTTAGAAATTGGCGTCTATACAAGTACAAGAAAAATAAGATCGAACAATGTACCAATATACCATGGTAACCCAGGAATGACATCTAATGATAGGATCCGACGTATACTAGTCTGTGTGCCATCGTGTCGGAAATCAAGTAAAACAATACAACTGAAGGATATAGCAGATATTAAGACAATGAAAACTATCAGAGAATGTACTCGCCTGCTGTCCTGAGCAATAAGTGAGGGTCTATGCCTGAACCGACGTCACAGAGACCTAACATGAATTTACAGGGTTACTTAGTGTTCTAGAGTAAACAATATATATAAATACATTAATTTTATGCTTCTAGGCTTATTCTAGGTCAAACTCAGTCAAACTAAGTCAAACTGGGTCAAAGGTTGACTTACAGTTGACTTTGGTTAACTGGTCAACTTATAGTCTACTCTAGGTTAAACTAGGTCAAAGCTAGTCTCTATAATCATCCACATAGACAATTGGTCAATTTCAGTGATATGAAATCACTGGAATCGACGGATCTCAATTTCGAACCAAAAAGAGAAAGATTATAATAAATAGTGATAGATAGGATAAAAGGCTACATATGTTGTCGGATGATGAAATAAACATCACCAACGTGTCCAGAATGGTCAAAATAGCTAGAATAGCCTACCCATAAGTTTAATTTGGACACAGGGACAAAAAGGTAATTTTGAGTCAAAACGGTATCCGTGTCGGACCCACTTTGCACCGAAAATTGTGCCAGAATAAAAGTCCTCAAAACCTAGCAAAATATTTGTCCATGAATCCAGAATGATGGTACAAACTCAATGGTATATCCAGAATTGGATTCCGATGACCCGATCTCAAAATGACCCGTTGACTCGGACTGTGGATCCCATTTTGCACCAAAAAGCATGCCAGGGCCCACGTCCTCCAAATCTAACAAAATTTATATGAAAATGTGTCAGAACGATGCCATGAGTCTACTGGTGGTGTCAGAAATTGAATCCGAAGTCCCAGGTTCTAAATTGGGATTTTATAACTTAGAAATTTCGAATTCGGAAGGCCAACTTTGGCGTCGAATTCAACCAACCAAACAAGCTCCCAATGAAACGAAACTAAAATGGCAGAAAGAGGGTTATACCAGCTGTACGCTGGAACCGACGGCGCATCAAACGGAGCTGCGACGGCAAATATACGAGTCCGCAAAGTTGGCTCCGTAAAACTGTCCAAAAATAGTACAAATTAAACGGTCAACTTGGCGACCGATTTTGATGTAGCAAACGACAAAATTAACGGTTGAAATTTGACAGGGGTGAAGTGGTATATACCGAGATGGAGATGGAAATGACGGATCGACGATCCAACGGTCGAATTTCTCAAAAAATGTGTACGAAGTCGTTGTCCCAAACGCAATTTGAGAGTTCGATCTCGCGTGCGTCACGACGGGATTTCATGAAAAATGCACGAATCGTAGGTTTCATTTATGTCATCGCAGATGTCATCGCAGGAACCTACTGCTGATGTCATCGCAGGTTTCATTTATGTACATTCCTATCCTGCCTTAGCTTTATTTGATTCGGGTGCATCACATAGTTTTATATCCACAAAAATTTATCTCTGCACACCACATAGTTACGGGCTGTAGCAAGAAGATCTGTAGAGTCATGACCGATGGAGGACCCTTACCTATCACTGAGACCTGTAACTGCCCTATCACCATATCAGGCCACCAGTTCATAGCACCTTTGCTTGTGATGCCCTTACCCAACTATGATGTAGTTCTAGGGATGGACTGGTTGAGTAAGCAGCATACGCTGATAGACTGTCACAGAGGATGTGTAGTCTTCAGCCCACCTGGAGAGCCGAAGTTTGAAGTCTCTCGAACTCCGGAGGATATGGAGTGTGTTACCTACACCTCTATCACAGAAGAACCCGGACCTCCCCATCCTATCATAGCAGAGTTTATGGATGTCTTCCCTGATAGTCTTTCCGGATTACCCCTAGATCGAGACATAGAGTTCACCATTGACCTAGTCCCCGGCTCTTCCTCTATTTCTAAGGGATGCTACAGAGTCAACCCTAAGGAGGCCAAAGAGATGAAGGATCAAATCAATGAACTAAAGGCTTTGGGATTTATCCGAGACAGAGCTTCACCCTGGGGAGCACCTATCTTGTTTGTTCCTAAGAAGGACAGAACAGTGCGGATGTGCATCGACTACCGGGCACTGAACAATATCACCATCAAGAACAACTACCCTCTGCCCCGGATCGATGACCTGTTTGATCAACTCAGTGGAGCCAAGGTGTTCTCGAAGATAGACCTCAGATCCGGCTACCATCAGATCAAGGTCAAGAAGGAGGACATTCCCAAGACGGCGTTCAACACCAAGTATGGGCAGTTTGAATCTTTGGTCATGCCGTTTGGACTGACGAATGCTCCTGCTGTGTTCATAAACCTTATGAACAAAGTTTTTCATGAATACCTAGATCAGTTCGTCGTTGTCTTCATCGATGACATTCTGATCTACTCGAAGACTGAAGAGGAGCATGAAGAGCACCTCAGGAAAGTTTTGGGAACTTTGAGGAAAGAGAAGTTATATGGTAAGCTATCCAAATGTGAATTCTTTCTAGACAAGGTGGATTTTCTTGGCCATGTTGTCACAGGAGAAGGAATTTTGGTGGACCCTAAGAAGATAGCTGTTGTTGAGAAGTGGTCTACCCTAAGCTCAGTTGCTGAAATCAGAAGTTTCTTGGGCTTGGCTGGCTACTACCGGAAGTTTGTGAAGAATTTTGCCAAGATTGCTGAACCGATGACGAAGCTCACTCGGAAGAATGAAGAGTTCATCTGGACGGAAGCTTGCCAGGCATCGTTTGAGGAACTGAAGAAGAGGCTTACAATAGCACCGATACTTGCGCTACCCGCAGGTACCGGCGGTTTCTCAATCTACAGTGATGCCTCTGGAAAAGGACTGGATTGCGTTCTTCAACAACATAGGAAAGTGATTGCTTACGCATCTAGGCAATTACGGACTCATGAGAAGAACTATCCCGCACATGATCTGGAGCTTGCTGCAGTTATCTTTGCTTTGAAGCTTTGGAAGCATTATCTCTATGGAGAGAGAGTGGAAATATATACAGACCATAAAAGTTTGAAATCTATTTTCACTCAGAAGGAGCTGAATATGAGACAAAGAAGATGGCTGGAGCTGATGAAGGATTTTGACATCGACTTATAGTACCATCCAGGTAAGGCTAATGTGGTTGCAGATGTACTTAGTCGATACCCAGTGGCGATGTTCTTAACTAAGAAGCGGCACTTGTTGGAGGACATAGAGAAGCTTGGTCTGGAAATTGTACTGCCTGACGAAAAGATAAAGAAACTGGGGCGAGAAGCTATTGTACCTGGAGCTGACTCAACCATGATGCAGTTGCAATTGCGTTCAAGTCTGATGGACAAAGTCAAGGAGACACTATTCCAAGACGAGACGCTTTGCAAACTCAGAGATAAAGTGCTGGCAGGAACACTTGAAGGATTCTCTATCACCAGTGATGGAGCATTGAAGAATGGTACGAGGCTGTGTGTACCATCTGGCGAACTGAGGAATGAGCTGATGCAAGAAGCACACCAGTCGCAGTATTCTATACATCCTGGAGCTAATAAGATGTATCGGGATATGCGTACCATCGTTTGGTGGTATGGAATGAAGAAGGATGTATCTAGATTTATGGCTAGATGCTTGATTTATCAACAAGTGAAGGCTAGCAGACAGAGACCCGCAGGACTTCTACAGCCGCTGGATATTTCAGAGTGGAAGTGGGAGCATATAACAATGGACTTTGTGTCAGGATTGCCTCGATCCCAAGGAGGAAAGGATGCTATTTGGGTTATTGTGGACTGACTGACGAAGTCAGCTCAAATTATCCCATTCAAGGTTGGTTTATCTATCGAGAAGTTGGCAGCACTATACATGCGGCACATCTACCAGATTCATGGAGTACCGGTAAGTATTGTATCTGACCGAGATACTAGATTTATCTCTCACTTTTGGAAAAGTTTGCAAGACAGCTTGGGAACAAAACTGAAGTTCAGCACAGCCTACCATCCCCAAAGTGATGAACAATCGGAGAGAACCATCCAGACGCTAGAGGACATGCTGAGATCTTGCGTCTTGGAATTTGGAGGATCTTGGGAGGACCATTTGTATTTATTGGAATTCTCCTACAATAACAGTTACCAAGCTAGTATTGGTATGACACCATTTGAAGCTCTTTATGGACGTCGTTGCCCCACTCCACTTGCTTGGGACGACGTAGGAGAAAGAGTACTGCTTGGACCTGAAATGGTGACTGATGCAGCAGAGAAGGTGAAGGTGATTAGAGACAAGCTCAGGATCGCCCAAGACAGGCAGAAGCATTGGGCTGATAGCAGTCGTCGACCACTGGAGTTTGAAGAAGGAGATAGTGTCTTTGTGAAGATTTCTCCGACCAGAGGAACTATCCGATTTGGCAGAGCTGGGAAGCTGAGTCCCGGATATATCGGACCATTTAAAGTTTTGAGCCGAATTGGTGAAGTAGCATATCGATTAGCTCTACCAGCTAAACTTGAGGGTGTGCACAACGTCTTCCACGTTTCGCAGCTCAGACGCTACATCCCGGATCCGAGTCACATTCTGAATCATTCGGAGCTGGAGATTGGACCGAGCCTCATAGTACCAGAGAAGCCTGTGGCGATTTTGGACAGAGACGAGAAAAGGACCAGGACTTCGGTGACTCCCATAGTCAGAGTTATGTGGAGGCACGATTCCCCAGGCGAGTCTACCTGGGAGCGAGAAGATGAGATGCGGGAGCAGTACCCGTACTTGTTTGAGACCTGAGGTAATTCCTAACCCTATCCATTAATTTCGAGGACAAAATTTCCTAAGGAGGGAAGGTTGTGAAACCCGTAAATTTTAGAATTTTAGATTAAATAATTTTGGTGTTTATTATTATTATTATTATTATTATTATTATTATTATTAAAAATTGGTCAATTTGAGAAAATTATATTTTAAAATAATTATCCTGGATTTTTGTTTGTCCGATCCGAGACCCAAACCCATTTTCGAGTCCGAACCCATTTTTGGATCATATCTATTAAATGTAAATTTTATACTATATTTTTAACAAGATTTTCAAGAAGAAGAGAAAAAAAAAGATATTTATTAAAGGAAGCTTTATTTTCTTTAACTCTTTTATTAAATCTCTCTCTCTCCCTCTCTCTCTCTCTCTCTCTCTCTCTCTCTCTCTCTCTCTCTCTCTCTCTCTCACCATACGTTTTTTTTCTCTTTATTTCCTTTCCCTTCCGCGTGTAACTGGCCGAAGCCCCCTCCGTTCCCGAACGGCCAAAGCCGTCGACCCATCGTCTTTCCGTAACTCCGACGAACCCCTTCCTCTCCCGTAACCTCTCTTCTCCTCTCCTATATAAACCCCCCTTCCTCTCCTTCCATCACTCACCACCACCCCCATCCTCAAACCATGCCCTAATTCCCAAATCCGGTGACCCGACCTGAGCTCCGTTGGCCGCAGCCACTGCCCAGGCGGAGCTCCCTGAGCGACGACCTTGCTGCCGTCTCCTCGGTCCCCGCGACCCTCTCGTCGGCCCCCTTCCGCCGTGCGTCGCATCCCGGCCGCGCCCAGCCACTCCCCGGCGTCGATTCCGACCCGTGCGGCCAGCCTCTCACAGGCGCTGCCCCGTGCGTTTATCTCCCGGCGTGCTCCTCGATTCCGTGGTCGTCTCGTGTTTCGGTTGCTGTCCCGAACCGCAGCACTTTCCGTGCCCCGATCCGACCGCTGTGCCCCTTCGACCCGTTGTTTCCGTGGCTCCGCGGAGACGCTGCCACTGTCCACTCTTTTTAGCATTCCCAATTTGCTGTTTCGCATTCCCATACGCGCTGGCCCGAGAACGTCCGCTGTCCGCGTATTCTGGAGTTTGCGGGAATTCATTTCCTCCAATTATTAACACCTGAGAGCTCTAGCCGAGCAATTTCTGGTATATTTCCTTTGCCCTGTTTCCATTTTTTTTATAGTCTGTGATGAACTTGGTCCACGAATTTCCTCCGAGAATTCGGTAAATTATAGACGAGACAATTTTTGGGCTTTCCGAAACCCTTTCGGATAGGTTCTGTTGGTTTCGGATTGGTTTCTGAGTTTTCTGTTGGCTCGGATTTTTTTCGAGAATCTCTTGGAAAATAGTTCTGGGAATTTTTGGTTTAAATTTGGACTTTTCGGTTGTTCGTATGCTGGTTCTTTAAAATGTGGTAAATTCGATTTTTGTTTCGGGTTTTTCGAATTCGTTTCGGAAAAAAATCTGTGACTATATTTTATATATAAATGGCTGTTCCCTGGTATAGGATTTATATTTGGTGATTGTGGCACATTTTTCCAGTTTTGGGTTATCCCGAAAATAGAGGGAATGCTGCCGAAATTTTTATAAAATTTATAAAGGAATATTTTAAATCAGATTTCGGAAATATTTTATAAAGTGGAATTTGGGCGACGACCATATCGGTCAATGGGCCCTTAGCAAAATGCAAACGAAACTGGTTTTATCGGGCGTTGAGGCATTAGCTATTTTTGACGATTGGACCAATATCTGAGACTCGTAAATTAATTCAATTTAATTTAAATTATTATTTTATTTTGTAATTCAATTATAGGATAATTTTTGAGACTAACAAATGTCTTCTTCTTATTTAAATTTATGTAAAAAGTCTGTAAAGGGCATAAGCCCAGCTTTTATTCACTTTCTGTGGTTTTGTAATAAGTTTGTGTAGCTTTTATTCTTTTTCTGGTTTGTGGTTGACGTAGACACGTAAAATAGTAAAATAATTATTTTATAGAAAATTAATATTTATTTCTCACATTAAATAAATTTGGAAAAATTACAAGTTATTATTTAAACAAATTTTACAATTTTTTTCATTTAAAAAAATATTATTTTTAAATATAATATAATGAAATACAAAGTTTTATCAAATAAATTAGAAAATACGATTTTCCCAATAAAAAGTTAAAATTGATTCTTCTTCGTAAAGTTAGAAACTCACCTCGATAAGCGTTCTAAAGTAGAGTTGTACAGATTAAAAATTGACTAGGACAAATTTAGAGATTGTAACTAGCACATCTAGCATGACAACTTTTGAATCTAAGACAGACTTCTCGATTGTAGGATTTCGAGGACAAGTCTGAAATTCATCTTGGAGACATTACCCTCATTCCAGTCAAACCAAGGCAAGTATAGTTTGTGGTAGGTTACAATTATTTAGTAATAGTTTTATTGTAAATTTAAACCACGAGGCAACACGGAACTCTCTCTGAGAGCATTGACTGTTTAACTGTTGGGTACTGGGGGAGTAGTGTAATGAGTATGACCACATCCAAAATAGTATAATGACTGTGTTAGCTTACCCCTCATATACACGGGGATAAGCCATATCGTATCAATAGGATACAACTGTACAACCCAATCCGGTCATATTCATTGCTTATTCACATCACAATGTTTTAACTGTTGGAAAACTATTTATTTCAAATTGTTTAAAAATGCATAACTCCATTATTATTTCAATTGTTAAATTATCATGAATTGTACTTTGCTCCCTCCTGACTGGAGACTACATTTTTAGGTCCTATTGATGATGCAGAGCTACTGATTAGTAGTTAATATGATCCTGAGCTGTACCCGACTGTTCTACCAGAGGATGATGATCAGGAGATTGCCAATTAGTTTTATTTTCAGTTTATAAAGACAATTATTTTATAAAAGTTGTGGGTTGTATTTGAAAACTTTGTGTTTGGACAAGTTTTATTTATCAAAATATTAAAAGTTGTGGCAATTAGAATTTGTGTTGTTGATTACCTGCATGAGTGATACAGCTTACTGTCGTCGTCTCAACAACGGTGCAGGCTGGGCATGATCCGATTCGACCCAAGAAATTGGGACCGGGTCGTGACAGGGGTGAAGTGGTATATACCGAGATGGATATGGAAATGACGGATCGACGATCCAACGGTCGAATTTCTCAAAAAATGTGTACGAAGTCGCTGTCCCAAAACGCAATTTGAGAGTTCGATCTCGCGTGCGTCACGACGGAATTTCATGAAAAATGTACGAGTCGTGCGTTTCTTACACCGGGGGTGAGGAGGCGCACCACGGGGGAGCTTGCTAGGGTTGCACGCGGCTTGGTGGGGCTCGCCAGCGGCGGCCGCGGCGGCACGCGGCTGCTGCTATGGCAGCTGCTGCCGCACTAGCTGTTGCTGCTGCTGCTACGGGCTGCCCTGCTCGGCCGAGGGGGGCTCGTCGACCACAAGAAGGAGGAGAGAAGAAGAAGTTGGTGGTGGTGATGATGAAGAGTGGGACGTGTGTGTGTGTGTATGTGTGTTCGGCTGGATATGGGGGAGAGGGGTGTAATAATGATATAGAGAGAGAGTTGAGAGAGAGTTATATTTGTGTGTGTGTGTGTGTATATATATTATATATAGAAAGAGAGAGAGTGAATGAGAGATTAATTAGAGAAAGGGAAATAGAAAAGTCGAGAAAGAGGGGTGAGATGACCGGCCATGGGGGTGTGTTGGGTGAAGAGAGAGAGAGAGGGATTTAAATGAAGAGAGAGGGAGAATTTATTATATATATATATATATATATATATATAATAGAGAGAGAGAAAATAAGATATTTGTGTAAAGAGGAGGACATTTTTGAGTAGGGAAAAAGGCAAATACATTAGTGGGATGTATTGGTAGTCATGACAGGGGTCACACCAAATTGGGTTGGCTGTTGGGTCAAGTTTGGACAAGATTGGGCTAAGGTTGATCAAAATCACAAATTTAAATCATTTAAAATCATGGCCATAAAATGGAAGCACAAGGAAGATCAATCGGGTGGCACGCAAGTTGTACGTTCATAGTAGACTCAAAACAAGCTATAGCCATATATTGGGTCGATCATATTGGACCGATGTCGGGCCTTGAAATTAAGTTGGAAGTTAAATCACGAATTACGGCAGACGATAAATTGGTCTAAATTGACCCGAAAGTTGCGCGATACAAAAAGAGCACGAGGGAACAAGTTTAAGTGGGACATGATATATCAAAATGGAGATAATCTTGTCTACTACAAACCAGTGAAGCAAGTTTCCAAAAATTGACATCGCTGATGCTCCAGAAATCAAAGTCATGGAAAAGAGCATTTAATGATCAAAAATAATCAAAAAAGAATTATTATCAAAAATAAATCTTTTAGAAAAATCAAAAATAAATCCCTAAAATTCAGGGGGCTTACAGTAGTTATCAAACTAACCGAAGGAGAAGATACGTGGCGTGTGTCTATTGCTGGGAATCCTCTGTTTAGATGAAGTCGAATAGATCTTGGATTTCATCTCAGAGTAGGATTATATTTGATCTTCAGGAGGCGATCGGTTTAAACAAACCATCTTGATACGACCTTTATCAAAAGAGCAAACGTCGTCCTTATCTGAGTTTTAAACCAACTGATAATATATTCACACTTATCAATATGATCAACCTCTGTCCTATCTTTGAGAGTAGCGGTTTAAACAAACCAATTGGGTGGGACCATGCAACCTGTACCTCTAGCGAGGTCTTAGTACTGCTGTGCTTCTGGTGCGACGAGTAGACTGTTCTCCTAGGGACAACGGAGCCTCTGCGCTTTCAGGCGACGAATGGACTATATTTTGAAGACGATGGAACCTCAGTGTGTTTGAGCGATGAGTAGGCTATGTTTTAAGCTCACTGTGCTTTAGGGCGATGAGTAGGTTGGGCTTCAGGCTAACGAGGTTACTGTGCTTTTCGAGCGGCAGACGGACTTTTGTTGGATGCAATGGTGTTTTCCAAGTCTTTGATGAAGGGGGTTGAGCTTCTGGGTCGAAGCAGAGGTCTGCGCCATTGGAGCTGGGATGATGTGAAGTCATCACCAGTCTGCGCCTCCTGCTGGTGCAGGATTGTAGCTGCGCTTTTGGTTTGAAGAAGTTGTCTTTGAAGTCTCCATTAAGAGCAATTAATGACAACTCTTTGAGGAATGACTCCCTCCTAATTGCCATCGTTACATGAGGAATTTCAAGGGGTCTTTAATGGTCTAAGACTTAGTCGAATGAACCCATTTAATCAGGTTCATCGTGCTGAGTCTTAGGTTCATCCCATTAATATAAGAATTTTGACTGACGGTCCTGTGGCCAATGTCTTGGACCACTCATGCCCTTTATAAAGGGGGAGTTTCTTCCAAAGAGTTACGTCTTCCTCTTTTTGTCCTTCAAACCATACTGGATCATGACTTAGCTTCGAGCAGTCGTTGGCCTTGCCTAAGTCAAATTTTGGTTAAGGATCCCTTCGTTCAAAGGAGTTGTGCCTTCGTAGAAGAACTGCTGATGAGCTTCGGGATATGCTGGAACGCTTCTCATGGAAAGTTTGAACCTGAGCAACATCTTGAGGTCTTCGAGGTCCTGATGACCGAGTTTGGTCTGGTTGTAAACATGAAGCACCGTAGGTTGTGCTCTACCCTGCTCATTGGCGGTTGCGTGCTTCCGTTATGCTGGAAGAGCTCCAGAAGCTGATGCGCTTTTGAAAAGGGCTTTATGTCGTACCGTGGACTAAGTTCTTGCTCAGGCCAATAGCTGCCTCAGGAAGAGCTGTGCGTCTGAGAGGGGGGTATTATGGTGACAGAATTTGATGGCGACTGTATTCACATCTTCTATCCACAGTCCCTCCTCTCATGACGATTACACTGTAAGATGAACCCCATCGTAGATCCATAGGAGTTTTTAGTTATATAATATATGTTAGTATGTTTGTTAGATGTTGGTTAGTAGAGGGTTAGATATATTCGAGTTTGTTATATGTTAGTGTAAGTTATATTTGTTAGTATGAATGTTAGTTAGATAGTAGAGGTTAGTATTTTATTAGATATTTGATATATTGTTAGATAGTTTGATGTTATATATCTAGTATATTAGATATTGATATGTTAGTAGGTTATGTTAGTTCTAGATATTGGTATGTTAGCAAGTTAGTCCCTATAGGTCATATGTTAGATATTAGTTAAGATGTTATGTTAGTACATTAGATAGTTAGTTAATTAGATATTTGAGGGGTATCTTGGTATCTCATGATACCAAGTTAGTATCTTAAGGTAAATATGAATTACATTTACCTTCAAGGTAAATGATTAGTTTACCTTATGACCAAGGTATTGGTTTTGGGATGCTAATATGACAAAGGTTGATATGGTATCCTAGTATTAGTGGGTTAGTGTCTAAGTGTTTGAGTTTGAGTAGGTAATGTTAGATTGTGGAAGGGTTATATAGATAGGTATATATATTTTTGGGTTATATAGTATCTATATATATTATGAGAGTATATAGATATAGGTTATGGTTCATAGTGAGGATATGTATATACTTGATATATGATATCTATATGTATGTGTTAGGGTGGTACTATATGGGTAAGGATATATGTGATATATATATAATGTATATTATATTACTAAGTTTGTGTGCCTTGTTAACATGTGGTTTCGTTATGTGCCTTGATTTAGGCTATGTGTTAGATAGCAATGGTACTAGTATACTTGATTGTTTAGGCCGTAGACTTGTTTAGTCCTAGAATTGACTAACCTAGACTAGTTTGACCATTGTTGACCAAACCTTAGCTAGTTTGACCACATTAGACTAGTTGTCCTAGTTTGACTAGACTAGTTGACCATAGTTGACCAAGAGTAGACTTTGACCTAGATTGATTTAGACTCATGTAGATTGCATTATAATTTCAATTACATATAAATTGAACTCTTTATAACCTGTGTTACTCTAAATAGGACTCTGTGACTCCAGTTTGGCCATCTTTTCTCATCAGCTATTCTGGGTATCAGGCGAGTACATTTTTTTACCGTTTTATACTTGCTAGGATTTATATTCTTGCTCTAGATTACTTTACATGATACTGTCATGTTATTATCATGGATTGGTACTATATGGATCTTGTCATGCGATGTTATCCCCCTCGGGGTGCATCAAATACAGTTGTCATGTGCTTTCCACGAACATCTTGTATTTCATGTACACCTCTATTCATGTATACTCTTGAGCAATCTTGAGCAAACATGATAAAAAACTCTTGTGCAAGGTAACGTAACTTGACTGGATCCTTGTGTATTAATTGGGGAAGGTGTCACGCCCCAGATCCAGAATACTAGAGAGCGGGGGCGGACACAGCCAGCTACGTATATTGAAGTGCAACCCACCTCGCTATATGGTCACGGCTGTTTAGATACATGAGTGTTTAACTACAAGCCATCAGTCTCTTATGGTCATGAACAAGCCTATAGTCTCAATCTCAAGCGAGTAATAGCAGTTACAAGATGTCAGAGCACCAAATATACAATAGTAAGGCGTCCCATATATTACATATTTAGATGATCATGAAGCTAGTCATATAAAATGTGAAGACTAGCAAGAGTTTTAGTAATACATGATCAACCCTATGATTTGTTAATCATGCTACAGCCAGTGGGCAGACAGTAAGTAAAGTACAATCGAGCTAACACACGCTCTTCGGCTAAACGCCTCAAAAGAATATTTTTACAATAGAGTGGAAGAGCCAAAGATAAAAAACCACTCGTTGCCAAGGTTACGCCTGGTGGTCACCATCTGGCTGGAAGGTAGGAAGATCCTCTGGAGCTACTCCGGAATCTGGCCATACAAAACCAGCTGGGTCAGATCCAAGAAAGAGCAAGTGCCACAAAGGAGGCTTCACTTACGAACTAACACCAGCATATCAGAACATAAAATAAGAAGATAAATAAGACATGAAATCTAAATAGGGCAACAAATATCATGAGATGAGAAATTATTCCGATCAGTTATTAATAAGGTAAGCATGAGCAATCAGGTTACCGAAGTAGCCAAGTACTGGGACAAGGCAAGGCTTAGACTGGTTAGACCCCATCCAATATTTACGGCCAAGCAATAAGTACGGCTTGATACTTTAACTAACTAGGGTTATCACAGGCCTAGTTACTAGCAAGATGCAATGAGATGTTCTAACAGCCACAAGCCCTGCAGACCATCCAGGTTATCCGGACGCAATTAGGGGTTGAGTTCATGTGGGTACATCGTCCAAGAAATGTATGTACCCTTAAGTAGCTTGAAGGGTGCAACATATGACAGTGTGCTGGAAATGTACCATACTCGACGGCAGGCTACAAATTCCATGATGGGGCGCCCAGATAACGGGATTGCCTGTAGCTGGAAAATCTCTTCATGACTACTGGATTATTCTAGTTATTAGCCTTAGTTAGTTTCAGTAGGTACCCCTAACCGTGGTACTCAGGGATCCCTGCCCTAAACATGATGCAGGACAATACTGGTTCATTAGTACAAACACAACCGTCCACGGTGTCCAGGCCATTCATTCTTGTCATATCATGCTAGCTGTCGCAGCAGCATATCGAGGTATACCATGTTAGGTTTACTTATCAAGAGTGTGCCACGACGGGCCACTATCATGTCAGTCACATTAACATATCGTATTTATGGAACATGTTCAGAATTAACATGGTATAAGTATTTCCATCAAGGACCCAAGTTACACAGAGGGTCATGAGACATAAGCATAAATGTAACAACTAAAATAATAAAAGGGGGTACAAAGGCTGTGGGAAGAGCCGTGCGGCCCGAGAGCCAAGGGCCATGCGGCTAGGGCCAAACGGCCATGCAGCATGCGGCTAGGGAGAACAGGGCCATACGGCTAGGGGAAACAGGGGCCATGCGGCAAGGCTGCCAAGAGCCATGCGGCAAGAGAGAACAGGGCCATGCGACTAGGGGTGGGGCCGCCTGAAGACTGGAGTGCCTATGCGGCCAAAGAGGAGCCGCATGAGACTGGAGTGTCTATACGACCAAAGAGGAGCCGCATGAGACTGGAGTGCCTATGCGGCCAAAGAGGAGCCGTATGAGACTGGAGTGCCTATGCGGCCAAAGAGGAGCCACATGAGACTTCGCCGCATGAAAAGGCCATGCGGGAGGCACTGTTCTTCTTTTCAAACTTTTCCGAAAAGAAGAACCTGGGAAGTTGGGGGTTCCCAGACTTCCCAACCTTCAATCCAAGCCTAAATCTGGACTTCCATAGGTCAAAATAGGGTAGAATAAAATTCTCTACAACATGGAACCATCAAGACTTAAAAATAATAAAATTTGATAGATCAAAACCCAAGAAATCTGAAAAGGCAACAAGCTTAGATCTACATGAAATGAACCATAGAAATTAAAATGCTGAGTACTAAAGTGTCTTAGAATCTCGTGAGGAAGATAATGGGACAACAAAAATTGAGTTCTTCCATAAAGCAAGTTGTACTTACCTAAGCTCTTGGTAGGTGGAGAGAGTTAATGGAGGAAGAAGAAGAAGTAAATGAAGAAGTGAATGAGGAGAGAGAAAGGGGTTGGTGGCTTATAAAGAGGGGTTAGCATGTTGGGCCAAGTCCTAGTAAACCGTGCCCAACCAAATATACCAAGCCGAACCATGATGAACCCAAAATAAACCAAGGCAAGATTAAACCAGGATCAAGCTAAGCAAGACAAGTCTAACTACTGGTCGGAATTCCGTACACGTATACTGGAAATACGTATAACGGAAAACGGAGGTGACAACTCTACCCACCTTAAAAGAATTTCGTCCTCGGAATTTAATCAAGAGGCTAGAGATGTCGGAGCAAGCTATATTAATCATAAGCAAGCTACGACTAGCAGTCAACCAAGCAATCATTCATGCAAGCAAGAAAGTAAAAGCATAAGGCATAAGGAAGACATTATACCTTATGAGTCAAATAGGTGTGGATATCGCGAGCGGACATCATCCTCACGCTCCCACGTTGACTCACCCAAGGAGTGATGACCCCAAGAAACACGGACTAACTTGATAGTCTTGTTCTTGAGTATCTTCTCTCTTCGGTCCAATATGGATACGGGTCTCTCCTCATACGAAAAGTTGGTACCAACAACCAATTCCGAATGATCAAGGACATGACTCGGATCCTGAATATACCATCGTAATTGGGATACATGGAAGACATCATGCACCTCACTTAATGATGGCAAAAGAGCGAGACGATAGAACACATCTCCTATTCGCTCTAGAATGTCGAATGGCCCTATATACCTAGGACTCGGCCTTCTTCGTACGCCAAAACGAATAACGCCATGGGTAGGCGAGATCCTAAGGAATACATGGTTGCCGACAGAAAATTCAAGGAAACGCCGATAAGAATCGGCCCAATGACGCTGGCGATCTTGCGCAACTCGAAGATGATCTCTGACTTGCCTGACCACCTTAATAGTTCATGTGATCTTATCTGGACCAAGCATCTGCCTCTCGCCTATATCATCCGATGCTAATGGAGATCTGTACTTTCTGCCGTACAAGGCCTCAAAGGGTGTCATCTAGATACTAGCCTGGAAACTGTTATTATAGGAGAACTTCATGAAATGCAGGTGATCCTCCCACGAACAACCAAAGTCGAGGTTACATGACCACAACATATCTTTAAGAGTCTGGATCGTGTGTTCTGACTGACCATCTGTCTGCAGGTGATAAGCTGAACTGAACTTGAGACGAGTCCCCAAACGTTTCTGAAGACTCTGCCAAAAGTGTGATATGAATCTTGAATCTCTGTCGGATACAATACTAACTGGTACTCCATACAACCTGACTATTTGCTTGAGGTACATCTTTGCAAGCTTATCCGTCGACTGACCGATTCTGAAAGGGATAAAATGAGCTACCTTGGTGAGTCTGTCGACTATAACCCAGATGGCATCTCTCCTAACTGGGGATCTAGGTAACCCAGTTACAAAATTTATGGTAATGTGCTCCTCTTTCCATTCTGGGGTCGGTAAAGGTTGAAAAAGTGCAGCCGGTCTCTGATGTTCATCTTTAACTTATTGGCAAACTAAACATTGGGAGACAAACCGGGCTATCTCCCTCTTCATGCCATTCTACCAAAAATGCTGCCGGATATCACGATACATCTTCGTACCGCCCGGATGAATCGAATACTGAGAACTGTGAGCTTCTGCCATGACCTCCTGTCTGATATCACCACTAGGTACACAAAGACGCCTTCCATGTCGAAGTGTACCGTCCTCATGGATACATAACTCTGGTCTTCGTCCTGCTACACATTCTGCCCTAAGCCGCTGAAGCTTAGAATCTGTTGACTGGGCTAACTTGATCCCCTCAACTATACTGGACTGAACTTGCATACTGGCCATCAATGTCACATTGGTAGGAAGGACAACTTCTATACCCATCTTCTGAAGATTTGCTAATAGCTCTGGTTGTGCTATTAGAAAATAAACTATGGCTCTTCTGCTCAATGCATCTGCAACGACGTTGGCCTTCCCATGATGATACTGCAGGTTGATATCATAATCCACAAGTAGCTTTAGCCATCTCCTCTGACGCATGTTAAGATCCTTCTGAGTAAATACATACTTCAGGCTCTTGTGGTCGATGAAAATCTCCACCCTATTTCCATACAAGTAGTGTCTCCAAAGCTTAAGTGCAAATACTACTGCTACCTGCTCTAAGTCATGGGTTGGGTAATTCCTCTCATGATCACAAAGTTGACATGACGCATAAGCTATTACCTTCCCATGCTGCATCAAAACACATCCTAAACCTCTGCCTGAAGCATCACAATATACCGAGAATTCCCCGGTCCCATCTGGCGTGAGAATGGATGCCGTCATCAAACCTCGCTTCAACTTCTCAAAAGAATCCTGACATTCTGCGGTCCAAGCAAACTGCACATCCTTGTGGGTCAACTGCGTCAGTGGTGCTGAAATCCGAGCAAAGTCTGAAACAAACGGCCGATAATAGCCGGCCAAGCCAAGAAAACTACGAACTTCTACAACTGTGCTGGATACCGGCCAAGTCTCAATAGCTACGATCTTCTGGGGATCCACTTCTACTCCACCTCTGGTGATGATATGACCCAAATATGAAATACGATCGAGCCAGAACTCGTATTTATTGAACTTCGCATACAACTGGTGCTCTCTGAGAATCTGGAGGACAACTCTGAGATGCTACTCATGCTCCGCTTCACTCTTACTGTAGACCAAGATGTCATCTATAAACACAATCACGAACTGATCCAAATAAGGCATGAAGATACGATTCATGAGGTCCATGAATACAGCCGGCGCATTGGTTGCTCCAAAGGGCATAACAAGGAACTTCCAATGCCCATACCTGGATCTAAATGTCGTCTTCGGAATGTCCTGCTCTCTGACTCTGATCTGGTGGTATCCTGACCGCAAATCGATCTTCGAGAATACTGCCGCTCCTCTGAGTTGATCAAACAAGTCATCTATCCTCGGGAGAGGATATCTATTCTTGATTGTCACAGAGTTCAAGGTATAAAAATCAACACATAATCTTGACGTACCATCATTCTTTTTTACAAGAAGCATCGGGGCTCCCTAAGGCGATCCACTAGCACGGATGAATCCCTTGGTCCTGAGTTCTTCAATCTTATACAAGATCTCTAATTCTGACGGTGCCATCCGGTAGACTCTCTCTGACACAGGTGATGTTCCGGGGATCAAGTCTATGGTGAACTCGATCTCTCTCTGGTGGCATACCTGGAAGCTCTTCGGGGAAAACATCGGGAAACTCTTCTATAACTCTGGGAAACTGAACTGCTGTTGCTACTGCCATCTGCAACACTGGGGGAGAAGGTTCTACTCTGCCTCAAAAAAATAAAAACTCTGGCTCATCAGGAATATTAAAAATAATCTTGTCGATATGGCAATCTATTCTAGCATATTGGTCCCTCAACCAATCCATCCCTAAGACCACGTCATAGTCGACCATCAGGAATTCTATCAACCTAGCGGGAAACTCTCTACCGCTAACTATGATTCGACACGATGAAAATACTCTATCTACTCCCACAAGACCGTTACTAGTAAGTATATTGAGCCTTACTAATAATGACTCAGGCTCCAGTCCTATCCGTGTAGCGAATCGTACAAACATAAATGAATGCGACGCACCCGAATCAAATAATACTGATGCTGGAAAAGAGTTGACGAGAATGGTACCTGCCACCACCTCACCTGAAGCTAACTCTTTCTCCACGGTCAAAGCCATAGCCTGACCATGCCCTCTGGGTGCTGGTCCTCTCTGCTGGAAACCTCTCTGGCGGTTTGGGATCTGAGCTTGGACTTGTGCATACTGCTGGGAGTTCTGCTGCTGAAATACTTGGGCCTGAGGCGACAAGGGCCTCGGTAACGGGTACTGCTGCTGCGGCTGGACTGATACTGGGGCTGGTCCCCTAATCGAGGGACTAGAAAAGGTTGAAGAAGATGAACTCCCCCTATTCGGGCAGTTCCCAACCCTATGGTCCGGTGCCCCATAAACCAAGCACAAGTCCTGTGCTCTGCGACATTCCGACACTACGTGCCCTGGCTTCCCATAATGAGTGCAATCCATTGTGGCAGACTGCTTCTGCTTCTGCTGCTGGGGATATGTCGGGATCGAATGTTGAATCGATGTAACGAAAGCCGCCCGCCTCGGAGCTCTAATGGTCAAAGCCCTAGCTGTCGGGACTGGAGCTGAAGACTGGTTCAGCTGGCCGTGAGATCGCTTCCGACTTTCGGTCCGGTCCACAATCCTCTGGGAGGTATACTCATGCCTCCTAGCTACTCTCAATAGTGCATCGAAAGTCCGATGCTCAAACTGATCTACTGCTAGTAAAATCTCCAGGTGGAGTCCCTGCTGGAACCGCTGAGCTCTGTCGAACTCGGTCACCACCAAGGTGGGAGCAAACCGACTAAGCCTAGAAAACTCGATCGCATATCCATCGACCGTCCTGCCCTTCTATTTTAAATTAGTGAACCTTGTCTGTAGATCATACCGAGCTACAGTGTCAAAGTACTTGGTCTGGAATCTCTCACAGAATACTGTCCAGGCAATAGGTGCCAGTAATCCAACGGCTTGTACCGCCCACCAGCTACGGGCCAAATCTAATAACTGCAGGCACACCACGGCCACCTTCTCATCTTCTGGGGTCCTGGCTGCTTCTAGAATAACCTCAGTGTCCTGCAGCCAAGCGTCTGCGGCAATAGCATCTTCGCTGCTATCGAAGAAAGGAAGGTTCAAGCGCTTGAAGCTGTTGGCCGCACTGTTACCTTGATGACCACCTCTGCTCATAGCATCTTGTACTGTCTGGCGTAATGCATCACCTCGATGATCCTGTGATGCAAGAAACTCCCTGATGAGTCCAACCAAGACTTCATCATCCTGCCTTGCAGGCTGGGCTGGCTGTACTGGAGGTTCTGGACCTCCGGGAAGTATGACTCGGAAAGCTGCTCCTGAGTGCTGAGCTTGATCTTCTTGTTGCGGGGGCACTCGCTGAGCTTCTTCCGGCTGATTGGCAGGACCAGGAGTAATGCCACTGAAGAAGACGGCACAGAGAATAATAAAAAAGGACTAGGACAGATCAAAGATACAAGCATGTGATCAGGTCAAGATTTTAGGAATTCAGAGGGTACGAGCAGAGATCAAGGGCGAGTGCTGATTGAGACATCTATTCAGTAAACTCTCACATATCTTGATTTATAACACCTGCATGGGCCACCACTTAAACCGTGTCACGCCCCAGATCCAGAATACTATAAAGAGGGGGCGAACACAGCCAGCTACGTATATTGAAGTGCAACCTACCTCGCTATACGGTCACGGCTGTTTAGATACATGAGGGTTTAACTACAATCCATCAGTCTCTTATGGTCATGAACAAGCCTATAGTCTCAATATCAAGCAAGTAATAGCAATTACAAGATGTCAGAGCACCAAATATACAATAGTAAGGCGTCCCATACATTACATATTTGGATAATCATGAAGCTAGTCATACAAAATATGAAGACTAGCAAGAGTTTCAGTCATACATGATCAACCCTAGGATTTGTTATCATGCTACAGCCCGTAGGCAGACAGTAAGTAAAGTACAATCGAGCTAACACATGCTCGTCGGTTAAACGCCTCAAAAGAATATTTTTACAATAGAGTGGAAGAGCCAAAGATAAAAACCTACTCGTTGCCAGGGTTACGCCTGGTAGTCACCATCTGGCTGGAAGGTAGGGAGATCCTCTTGAGCTACTCCAGAATCTGGCCATACAAAACCAGTTGAGTCAGATCCCAGAAAGAACAAGTACCACAAAGGAGGCTTCACTTACGAACTAACACCAGTATATCAGAACATAAAATAAGAAGATAAATAAGACATAAAATCTAAATAGGGCAATAAATATCATGAGATGAGAAATTATTTCGATCAGTTATTGATAAGGTAAGCATGATCAATCAGGTTACCGAAGTAACCAAGTACTGGGACAAGGCAAGGCTTAGACTGGTTAGACTCCTTCCAACATTCACGGCCAAGCAATAAGTACGGCTTGATACTTTAACTAACTAGGGTTATCACAGGCCTAGTTACTAGCAAGATGCAACGAGATGTTCCAACAGACACAAGCCATGCAGACCATCCAGGTTATCCGGATGCAATTAGGGATTGAGTTCATGTGGGTACATCGTCCAAGAAATGCATGTACCCTTATGTAGCTTGAAGGGTGCAACACATGACAGTGTGCTGGAAATATGTCCTACTCGACGACAGGCTACAAATCCTATAATGGGACGCCCAGATAACGGGATTGCCTGTAGCTGGGAAATCTTTTCATGACTACTGGATTATTCTAGTTATTAGCCTTAGTCAGTTTCAGTAGGTACCCCTGACTGTGGTACTCAGGGATCCCTGCCCTAAACATGATGTAGGACAATACTGGTTCATTAGTACAAACACAACCGTCCATGGTGTCCAGGCTATTCATTCTTGTTATGTCGTGCTAGCTGTCGCAACAGCATATCGAGGTATACCATGTTAGGTTTACTTATCAAGAGTGTGCCACGACGGGCCACTATCATGTCAGTCACATTAATCTATCATATTTATGGAACATATTCAGAATTAACATGGTATAAGCATTTCCATCAAGGACCCAAGTTATACAGAGGGTCATGAGACATAAGCATAAATGTAACAACTAAAATAATAAAAGGGGGTGCAAAGGCTGTGGGAAAAGCCATGCGGCCCGATAGCCAAGGGCCATGTGGCTAGGGCCAAACGGCCATGCAGCATGCGGCTAGGGAGAACAGGGCCATACGGCTAGGCAAAACAGGGGCCATGCGGCAAGGCTGCCATGAGCCATACGGCAAGAAGGAACAGGGCCATGCGGCTAGGGGTGGGGCCACCTGAAGACTGGAGTGCCTATACGGCCAATAATGAGCCACATGAGACTGGAGTGCCTATGCGGCCAAAGAGGAGCCGCATGAGACTGGAGTGCCTATACGGCCAAAGAGGAGCCGTATGAGACTTCGTCGCATGAAAAGGCCATGCGGGAGGTACTGTTCTTCTTTTCCAACTTTTTCGAGAAGAAAAACCTGGGAAGTTGGGGTTCCCAGACTTCCCAACCATCAATCCAAGCCCAAATCTGGACTTCCATAGGTCAAAATAGGGTAGAATGAAATTCTCTACAACATAAAACCATCAAGACTTGAAAATAATAAAATTTGATAGATCAAAACCCAAGAAATCTGAAAATGCAACAAGCTTAGATCTACATGAAATAAACTATAGAAATTAAAATGCTGACTACTAAAGTGTCTTAGAATCTCGTGAGGAAGACAATAAAACAACAAAAATTGAGTTCCTCCATGAAGCAAGTTTGCACTTGTCTAAGCTCTTGGTAGGTGGAGAGAGTTAATGAAGGAAGAAGAAAAAGTAAATAAAGAAGTGAATGAGGAGAGAGAAAGGAGTTAGAAGCTTATAAAGAGGGGTTAGCATGTTGGGCCAAGTCCTAGCAAACCGAGCCCAACCAAATATACCAAGCCAAGCCAAGCCGAACCATGATGAACCCAAAATAAACCAAGGCAAGATTAAACCAGGATCAAGCTAAGCAAGGCAAGTCTAACTACTGGTCGGAATTCCGTACACGTATACTGGAAATACGTATAAAAGAAAATGGAGGTGACAGAGGGTGAGTAGGAAATGGTTATGTGATCAAAATCCCATCTTGTGAAATCTTGTTAAACTCTTGTATATGTCCATTGTGCCCTCACGTATAATGGAGTCCCATCTTTTAAACCTAAACTGTTTATATAACCATCTCATGCTCTAAATCACAGGTTACTTACAGTTCTTACTTATCATGTCTATAGATATTTTCAGTTATCAAAACTCTCTCACTTTCATATATATTTCCTTACAGTCCATGTATCTTACTCTTTTACATGCTTTATATTTTCTGCCATGATATGAACTGCGTGAGATGTACTGTGCTCGCTCCTGTCCTGACTGGACTTGTTAAAAATATTACAGATGACGATGGTGACTACCCTACCTTCTATGGGGCATATGAGGGTGACATTCAGGAGTCCGAGGAGCATCTAGCTCAGTAGAGGGTGCCTAGTTTAGTCTAGTACTTATAGCTTTCTATTTGTATTGGATTGTTCCGATTATTAGTTGAGACTTATTTATATTTAGGACTTGTACTTATTTGTGTTGGACATCCATATGTGTGATGTGATGACTCTACTTTATATATTCAATTCTCTCCTTTTATCTTATTCTATATCGTGCTCTATCTTCTCTAGACTTGTGATTGAGATATAGAGTTGAGATGTTATATTATACCTCCGTGCGGAGATGATATGTTTATATCATATTGTTGTTAGATATTAGATGTTATAGACGAACTATACAGCGTTCTACCGCCGACACTGCAGCGTAGGCTGGACGTACCCACGTTCTCGTGCCCTTCTTCAAGGTGCGGGTCATGACACCTGATGAAAGCGACAAACATGTTAATCAACGTAAGTATTGAGGTATGATTGGTAGTCTGCTTTATTTAACTGCTAGTCGTCCCGATATCATGTTTAGTATTTGCTTATGTACTCGATATCAAGCTAATCCTAAGGAATCATACATGACTGCAGTTAAGCGTATCTTTCGATATCTTAAAGGGACTGTTACGGTGTACTTGTGGTATCCCAAAACCACTTCCTTTGACTTAATCGGATATTTCGATGCAGATTTTGCGGGATGCAAAGTCGACCGTAAGAGTACCAACGGCACGTGTCATCTTTTAGGAAAGGTTTTAGTCTCGTGATTTAGCAAGAAGCAGAATTCTGTCGCTCTATCCACAGCAGAAGCTGAATACATCGCAACTGGTCGTTGTTGTTTCAGATTCTGTGGATAAAGCAAACCCTTGAAGACTATAATTTACTGTTTAAGCACATACCAATATTCTGTGATAACACTATTGTAATCAATCTGACCAAAAACCCAGTATGTCACTCACGCACTAAGCACATAGAAATTACACATCATTTTTTGCGTGATCATCAAATGCATGGCACTATTAACTTAGAATGTATTAACACTGATGTTCACTTTATTTATGGTTTTATTATTTTCATGTTTTAGCACTCTTTGCACTATGTTCTTAGATTTCAGTTTGTCTTGTTATGATCTTCTAGTTTATTTTGGGTTTATCAAAACTGCTTAGCTGTCTCTTATGATATTTGGATATGGTTATATGTTGTGTTTTTGCTATCCTTACTTTGTCATATTTATCTCTCTTTATGGGGGAGCTATATTTATTTTTGCTAAATGACAAAGGGGGAGAAGTATGGATATTTGTTGTGATCTGTGATCTTATATATTGTTGGATATCATATGATCTTGGATATTATGTTGTGCTTGGAAAAAGATTTTTGTATCAGGACACAACCGAATTAGTTGATTACGGGGGAGCTGACATATCGATTTACGGGGGAGCTACTCAATACAAACTACTCCCTTCAACTGTGTCCAGGAATGAATGTTGCGACATGCAAATATTATTTTTGTCAATTATCAAAATGGGAAAGATTGTTGACCAAAACTGGATCACAGTCAACCTAATTTAGAGAATTAACAAAACAATATTTGACATGATCCAATTTGACACAATGAGCTCAAAGTCAAGACCATCGGCTACAACATATCAAGCTCAAGACCGTCGTCATCAACATATTGATCATTGCAATTGTACTTGTACGGAGTCTGTACTTTTCATTTTTGAGTCTAGGATTATGTACGCTGAGTCGCATTGAGCTATCTTAAGCCTAGACTTACTCCATCAAACAAAATAAGACATCACCAAACCAATCCAATACATCTAAAGCCCATTTCATAGTTCTAGCCCCTACTAAACAGAATTCGGGCCGAACTCTGCCAAAGGCAGAGTTCGGGCCGAACTCTCTCCTAAAAATAAGGACACTAATTTTTAGGGCCTGCTTGATACTAGCTTTCCAACGTTCGAAAATTTGAATTTTTGGGACAGAATTCAGGCCGAATTCTGCCTCCTCAGACTAGTATAAATAGAGCTTGAATTCTCCCATTTCAAATCATCGCTTGCCTTCAAATATTCAAGCCTTCTAAGCTCTAGTACTCTAATCCCCACTCTTTCATATCTCCTAAGCCACAACTCTCCTTGATATCAGCTAGAAGTTGTGTGCAAGAGTGAAAGAAAAGTCACTTTGATAATTCTAAGTTTTGCCTCTGCGAAGTTGAAAGAAGTTGGCGTACTCTTCTAAGTAAAGGCATGTAGTTATATCCTATTTCACAAATAGTGGATTTCAATCCTGAGCAAGAGTTCTTAGACGGGACTAGTCCTCTACGAGGGAAACCAGGTTAAAATCACTGTTTTTGCGTATGCTCTCATGATCTCTATTTATTTTCGCATTTATCACTAATTACTTACTCTCTTGATAGTTGTTCTGTGGAGTTGATATAGAGTTACTTTTTAAGTTGGTAATTATCGACACAAACTCTATTCAACCCCTCCTATAGTTGCCTACACGTAACTTCAAGTCGGACACGCCCAGCCTGCGTTGGAAGATGCAACGCAGTAAGTTGTACAATACTAAGGAAAACTCTAAAGCACCAGATAATATAAACATCACAGCATCTATGATCGTTCCCAGTGAGTCACTACATTAGTCATTATTACAATTTATACTTGAATAATATCGTAGACAAATTCGATAGCCAGAATGAAATACAACTATAAAATCTCAATATACAATATCTAGAAGTAGCTAAACAAATCTAAATCTGTAACCTCTAAATCTAAGTCATGGCTCCATCCTGCTCAGCTAAGATAAAACATGGAACAATATCCTTAAGAACACCTGTAACATATCCAGTCATGAGTGGAGCAAAGTACATCTAAGGTAATGAACAAGTACAACAAGAGATGGAAATGAGCACAAGGTACATGAGATATAAAGTACAGGAAATAAGAACATAAAGTGCTGAAAGTAAATACAGGAAATACATGAAATGAAGTACATGAACTGAAACCTGAACATGAATGTACAAGGAACCTGACATGTGCAATATATTGAAATACATCCAGAATGTGTGACTGGCTTGGGTAGAACAAGGTACAGGGTACATAAATAATGGTACGGCTTAGGTCCCATGTGCACGGTGCAAGGCCTAAGCTATTCACATGAATTTTTTTAGGTTTGGTCACACATCTGTAGTATTTCCCCTCCCCAGACACAGGTAAAGTAAGGGAAACATGAATCAAGAGTACAAGACCATATCATGTAATGTCGTGTCCAAAATGGAAAGCACAAGACATGAAGTAAATAAACAAACCGAAGAATGTACTTGCCTTACTCAAGGTAATCGGGAAAAGAAAGTAGAGCTGAATGTCCACCTGGTTTTAGTACAAGTTGGTTAGCTTCTACCACTGACTATTTGTTCATCAATCTAGATTAGCTATATAAGTATTTAGCTATAGATAGAAATCTAAATTAAATACTATAGTTCAAAATATGGTATAGGACATATCAATTTAACTAATATATGATACTTATCATCTTCTCTCCCAACCATCAAGGTATAATCAACCAGATAGTAGCAAGTGGTTATTTAATATTTTAATGTATTTAACTGGCTAAAGGTCATTGGTTGCATAAGACCAATTATTAGTAAGAATGACAAAACACATATATGATAAATCTTCTATTTTATATCTTAAACATAATTGTCAATAGCTACTTATCGACTAAAATTGAATAATACTAACCATTCAAGAGTCTATAGAATTATAAGAGCAGCAATCAATAAGCCTAGTAGTAACAGAACTTAAAAAGGATATCTTTCAACACAATTAGACACAACCAGTTCACTTAACTAACCAACCCTTCATATATTACCTACTACTCCTATCCACCCCATGTTGTGCGTCCTAACCCAATCTCAGTAACCAACATTCGGTTCACCACCTTGGCAAATGCTCAAAGCTTAGCTCACATAGAGATCAAGCTCAATTGCACATTCAATTTCGAAAGATATTAGGCAGGAAGATCCTACAACTGATCTCGACTGAATTCAAAATTGAGTAATAGAGAATATAGATACAATTATACTATTTCACAAAATAACCCAAAATTGATCCCTCCAACCAATCTTAACTCCCCAACAAAGTGCCAGTAGGAAACACACACAGCTATGGTCTCATTATACAGGGGCAAGTATATAAACACAACACAATAATACACAAATAAACTCAGCTCTAAGTTGAAACATTTTAAAAGCTAACGGCTATGAGTTTAGGAGCTCCTTCCAAGCAGCTACACCTACACCCAACAAAACTACATTCCTAGTTCGATCCTTCCCTTCCAATTCTTGACTCCGGCCTCGAACCAATTATGCACCCGACCTCAACACAGGACACCAATTGAATACGAATACGACACTTCAACTCGATTGATCACATCTAGACACACCCTTACTAAACCATACTGGACACATGGCCACAGACACGAGCAGTTCTGTCACAACCCGCACCCTGATTAGGGGCACGAGTATGCGGTTACGTCCAGCCTACGCCGCAGAATCGGTGGTAGAACGCTGTATAGGTCGTCTACAATAACTATACTAAACAGATAAAGGTACATGTACAGTATATACACTCCGAATGGAGGTGACATAGCAATACAGTCTCAATCACAAAATAAAACTAAGGTAGATAGCACGAAAAGGAAATATGATAGATGAAAGCAGGAAATAGTTCAAGATCCACACAAGCCCAAAGCTATACACAACACCACAGAGTCACAGAAATATAATATAAACTACTACAGTCTAAAACAAAAGCTGGATCGCAGTCTAGGCAAGCCTAACTAAGCTAACTACTCTGGAGAATAAAATCTAGTGGCTCTACTATCAAGCCACGGTCCAGGTCTACTCCATCTAACCCGTCCCCAAAATAGGTCGGGCAATCTGCCTCAGAAACATCTGTAAAATTGTCAACGGTATCCTGTCAGGAAAATGAGTAAGTACAAACACTAACAACAGTTTCATATGAATTGACAAATTCTATAAGAGATAGTATAATGAAATATAAGACAAAGATATTGGATGACGTGGGAACCATTCGAAAGTCGAGTTACAACCCTTAAACCAAACAAGGATTGGGGTTGTAACCCTTCTCCCGAACAGAACTTAGTCTCCAATCAAGGTACAGCATAAAAGTATATAGAGCATGTGAGTAAATGAATATCATAGCATGGTGAGAAAGTACAGAAAGTAGAACTGAGCAGGATATAAGATACGATAAATAAATGTAAAATATGACTTGAATTATTAGAGCGATATGTGATCGACTTTAGGTAAGTGATAAAACAGGTTATCCACTTGGCCCGACAATCGTACGGTGTTCTCACGAAAAGTCATGTCGGCCAACCTGGATAACAAACACACGGAGGGATCTGCTACACCCTACGTGAGGTGAGAGTGGCGCAAGCAAAATAGTGACATGGGGCTTTGATCATATAATTCCTAATAATTCCCCCATCCCCGAATAGTATAATAGATCTGGACATGATACGTCATGACATGAGATTCCATAAGAGGTTAGCAAGTCACCTTAGGAATCGGTGTCTATACCAATACACGAAATAAGACAGAAAATGTACCAATATACCATGAAAAATCTAGGAACAACATCCCATGTCATGATCCAACATATACTAGTCCGTGAACTATCGTGACTGCAAATCGAGTAAGACACTACAATTGAATCGGATATAGCAGATATCAAGACAATAAAAACTATCAGTGAATGTACTCGCCTGTGGTCCTGAGCTGATAGGGTGAACAGACGCTCAGAGTAATCACAGACCTAAACATGAGATACTACAAGTCAAAATATGGTTTAATAATGAAAGAAAAGCTAATCTAGTCATGATATGCAAGTCTAAGTCAAAACTAGGTCAAACTAAGTCACACCAAGCTAAACTAGGTTATACTAGGTCATACTGAGCCAAACTGGGTCACACTAGGATAACTAAGGTCAAACAAGGTCACATGAAGTCAATCCAAGTCAAACTAGGTCAATCTGGGTCAAGGTTGACTTATAGTTGATTTTTTGGTCAAAAAGTCAACTCTGGTCAACTTTGGTCAACACTGAGTCAACCCTGGGTCAACCCTAGGTCAAACTAGTCAAATGTTGACCAACTGTTGACTTTTAGTCAACTGGTCAACTCTGGTTTGGTCTCGGTCAATCCTAGTCACTTATAGGCTAAGTTTGACTCTCGGTTGACTTTTGTTGACTTTTGGTCAAAATGGTCAACCGAAGTCAAAACTAGTCTAGGAGCACTATATCTGACCATTACCAACCAAGGGAACCAAATTCTAACCATATCTTAAACCCTAAACTCATATACCTTAGCTAATGGCAATTACCTACTACTACCCTTTACAAGGTATTCCCGATACCTTGCCCATTAACAAGGAAACCCCGCTAATTCTCAAGATACTAGCCTAGGCTCCTTAGGGTAGCTAGATACTATTCTATCTAGGATTTACCTACCAAGTAATTTGGGTTTTCTAGATATCTAGTCCATCTTAGGTCACATGTTGGTTATCCAACATTACCTTACCCTTATACCATTCTCACATCTAACTAAACACCCCCACACCAACACTCACTCACTAACTCACATATGGCACCATACTTATAGGTTCACATATAGGCTCTCCTATAGGCTCACACACATGCTCACACCTATAGGCTATTAGCTACATATATAGGCTTACACACACACTAAGCTCACTCACATAGGCTAAAGATAGGACTGATTTGGAGTACTTATAGGGGCTGTTCTAATTGGGCTGATATGGGCCTGAACATGGACTGATTGGGGTTTGCTTAATGGCTGAATCTAAGGGCTAAATATAGGCTGATATGGGTTTGAACTCTAAGGCTGTTAAGGCTGTTAAGGCTGAACAAGGGGACTGATTAGGACTGGTTTTGGGACAGTCAAAGGGGCTGTTCATGGGCTGGAATGGGACTGCTAAGGCTGAAATGTTGGCTGAACAATAGGGCTGGTTTGGGGCTGTTAAATGGGCCAGATTATGGGCTAAATGAGGGTTGCCTAGGGTCCTGTCAATGGGGCTGAACCCCTCCCTCCAACACACTGCCAAGCAGTGTGTTACTGCTGCTGTTGCTGAATGAAACAGCCCCCTTTGGGGACTGTCTAGGACTCCAGAAACCAGTCCCCTGTGTAGGGACTGATACTCCAGAGCTGCTGTTCAAACACAGCCCTCTTCCCCTCTCTATCACTCCTATATATATATCTAAAACTCATCCTCCATTCACTCTCTAATCTCTCAATATAAACACACATACACATATCAACAAACCAACTCTACCACTCTCTACTCATTCCCTCTACCCTTGCCCGAAATCCCACATCCCCTAGACACATACAAAGACACAATTTACACACCAATATATATACATATATATAAGACACAATATATATATATACATATATATATATATATATATATATATATATATATATATATATATTGACACATACATATATTTATATAACTAATGATATATATATATACAGTATATAGATAAAAAAAATATATATATATATATACAGTATATAGATAATAGATTATGATACCAATGATACATGAAGAACACAATCTCTAAACAACATAAAATCTGAGATTTAATATCTAAATAATCATTTCAACAATATATATAATATACACGTGTCCAAAATAGGGTTTTTTCCCATTAGGACACAATACCACACAAGGACACCTAGAAGTCTCCAAATGGACACGAAACGGACACAAATGGAGACACAACCATGGGGGTCATTTCTATGGGTTCAAAATAGACCTATATGCATGTAGGAAGGGAAAGGAAAAGAGATTTATACCTCCCGGTAGATCGAATCTAGGAAAAACCCTTCCGATATGACACCGACACGTAAGAATCTCCAAATGGACACGAACGAGCTCCGAATCCTTCCAAACTTGGCTAGCTCCTTCCTTAGCTTGAGTAGAGTGTAGGAACGAAATCGTAAAGCACAATACTCTAGAGGGGGGGTGAATAGAGTTGGCAGCAGAAAAATGCTAATTAAAAATGTTACCAGCAAGATCACAGAATAATAATCACAACTAAATAATGTAAAGGCAGAGATAAGAAAGCAAACGCAAAGACAGCGATGTATACTGGTTTTCTCTATTGAGGACTAATCCAGTTGGTAGAACTCTTGCTACCAGTTGAATCCACTATTGGCAAAACTGCAAGTTTTCTTACGAAGTCCTTGCAACTTCTACAATGCGAGCTTTGATACGAAGAACTCGTCCAACTTCAATTTTGAAGAGTTGAATCTTCTATCAAGTCTCTAATTACAATCACTCTGAAACTTCTAGACCGCACCGCACTAGCAAATCGACTAGAGGATTGTAATTGGCTTGGGATCTAAAATTTGAAGCTCGAGAAAACTCTTTGGAAGACTGAAAGCTTTTTAGAAGAGAGAAGATTAAAAGTGAATGAGTAAGTTGAAATGATCGAAATCCTTCTCTATTTATAGGAGTTCCAAAGACAGAATTCTGGCAGAATTCGGGCAGAATTCGGACAGAACTCGATGAGGAAATCTCGGTCAAATCCGCAACTGTAGGAGGACCAAGTTCCAAAGAATTCAAAAATCAAAACGGCCACTAACCGAACTCTGGCCGAACTCTGGCCGAGTTCTGTCAGGGTTAGGTTAGGTTTTTAAAATTAGTTTTTGGGGATTTTTGAATACCTTTTTGAAGCTTTTGTTAATATGAATGTTTTTCAAAACTAAGGATATTTTAAAAACATTTTGAAATCATTTTGGAATAGCCTATTTGCTAGTACGACTTGGTGTACAATGTATTCCTAGACTCAATAAAATGAAAAATATATTGCTCAAAGAAATACAGACTCGAACAGACAAACATTGCTTCGATCTTGAACTGAGTAGATAGCTGTTCTTGATCATGTCCAAGAGTCCGAGATATCCTGACTAGCTTCATATATCCAGACAGAGTTTGATCAATTATTAAAATCAGTTTGACCATATGACCAATGGGCCAACAATCTCCCCCATTTTGATAATTGACAAACTATGAAGGATATAACATCTTTGTTTGGAATAAAAATCAAAAATAGTAAAATTGTTCATATTCCTGTATTTTCTTAAAAAGAATGTTAGATCTTTTATTTTCTCCCCCGTTGTCACTTAGCAAAATAATTGTAAAAGAGAAAAACTCCCCCGCAATCAATGCATAAGTAACAAACAGTGAAGAAACACAAAATAAGTAAAGGAACACAAAATTATGACAGATGGTAGAGACAGTAAAAAATAACATCACAGGCATGTATTTGTCTCAGGCAGTTTATAACAGAGAATTATTTCACAGGCAGTTTATAATAAAAAAGCAAATAAAGATGCTATAAATAAGTAAATAAACTGATGTGAAACATAAACTACGCATCTCATAAAGATAAAAAGATGTCCAAGAGACAAAAAAATATGCAGTACAAGTCCTCAAAAGCAATACTGATAATAAAGTCTAAAGACAGAAACTTGGAATGTCGGAGCATTTCTAAGTATACAGTAGATAATGTCTAAGTCTCAAAAATCAACTAATATATCACAACTCCTCCTCATCATCATCATCATCATCATCATCATCAGCATGATCGGCATGTCCAGAAGGACCAGCTGCAAAGGTACCAGCTCCAGAAGGGTGAGGAGGAGCGCCAGTGTAAAACTCACCGACATAGTCTCGAGGAGCACGGTCAGAACGGTACCAATCATATGCGTTACCGGGCTGAAAGTAGGCATGAACAGCCTCATCCTCACAGCGGTAACCAGAGAAGGCTGGATCTCTAGGAATAGAACCGGCAGAATATCCAGTCTGGGTGAATCGGAGATCAGCGAGAGAATTCGCTATCGCCTGATAACGAGTGACATCGCAAAACTCACGCTCGCGAGCCATATCCGTCATCGAGACGTACAAATCCGAAAGGTGCTGGTGTATGCCCTCAAAAGTCATGGCATACTGCTGAGTAGGTGGAGGAGGTGGAGTAGTAGGAGGAACAGTAGGAGGAGCAGCAGCAGTCATACTACGACGAGATAATTTCAGAAACTTGGGCTCAGGGTCTTGAGTACAAGTTGACAAATCAATATCGAAACGCTGGAAGATGCATGGGAGAATCATCGCATAAGAGAGATTTCTATCTCTTGCACGACAACGTCCCATCATCTGGATAATGGTCTTAGGGGCAGAAAATGGAATCTCCTTAAGAATGTGATACATAGCAGATAATTCAAGAGATGTCACATCATCCTTTGAAGTAGACTTCGGAAGGATAGTGGAGTAGATGATGCGGTGCAATTCATAATTAAACAAGTTCAAGTTATTTGTCTTGAACTTTCCAGAGCGAACTCGATCAGGTGCACAGAGTTTCGCTTTGAAACTAGTAAGTGTCGTGCCGTCGGGGAATTCAAATTCAGTGATATCAACAAGCGGTTCACCTTCGTTGGGAATACCAAGGATTTCTGCTAAGAGGACATCATTGAAATTGATATCTAATCCGCCAACACGAGTACTTACGTCAAACGTGTTTAATATGATATTGCAGTAGAACAGTCTAATGGCATTAGTTGCTACTGGAAAACAAAGTTTAACAAAATATTGTAACCCTAATGCCTCAAAATAAGGGCGATGTTCTGGAAACACAGTCCACTTGATAGGAGCGCCTGTGCATATGGATCTCATGGAGAAGTCTCCATACCACAGTAGGGCTTGATCTAGGGAATGAAAGTAAAACCCGTCGAACGTGCCATCGCTAGATTGGACTGGCGAAAAGAGGGAATTCGTGGGTGGATTCGAAGATGAACCTTCCTCACTAGGATTGGTTGTCTTCTTCCTCTTGAAGGGGTTAAATCCCTTAGGTACCATTTGTACAATAAAATTAAATATGCACGAAATTGAAAGGAGGGGAAATACGAAGTTATACCTCCCGAGATTCGAATATGTTGTAGAGAACAACGAACTCCGCACGAATCCAAAGTTTGAATTGATTTCACCACGTGGATTGGAAGAGAAGGAGTGGTGAAGAACTAGGGTTTTAGAGCTTTTCGTGCGGCTGCTGTGCTGTGATGGTAGATTTTAGAAGCAATGAAGAAGAAAGGCTCTCGGGTTCTGGTTATATAACCTGATACCCTAACCGAACTCGGGCCGAATTCGGTCCGAAGTCTGGCCGAATTCGCCTGGGGTTAGTTTGGAACACTTTCTTTTCATTGGCTCATTTCAAATATTTAATTCAAAGATTAGTAATTCTGACATTAAATTAATATAATTAATGTTATTTTATAAATTAAATTTTGTTACACAGCGACTGTTTCAGATTAGCTGTAGGAGTACTGTCCCAGCTGGCGGAGGTTCACCGGAGAACTCTTAAATACCGCTTCGCTTCAACCGTAGTTGTGGTGACAGACAGACTCTTATTGGCTTGTCTTTAACACAGTTTTTGCACATTAAAATAAAATCATAAAATAAAATTAATTAACATTATTGATGTCCAAAATTCCTAATTCTCGACGTAAATAATTGAAACGATCTTCTGCTAGAGGTTTTATGAAAATATCAGCCAATTGATTCTCAGCATCTATGTACACAAGGTCAATATCTCCATTTTGATGATGATCTCTAAGAAAATGATGTCGGATCTCGATATGTTTAGTACGAGAATGACATACTGGATTCTTAGTCAAATTAATAGTGCTTGTGTTATCACAGAAAATAGGAATGTGTGTGTAAAATAAATCATAGTCTTCTAAGATTTGTTTCATCCACAAAATATGAGCACAACAACGTCCTGCGACGATATACTCAGCCTCTTTTGTTGATAGGGCTACAAAATTTTGCTTTTTCTAAACCATGAGACTAAAGCCTTGCCTAAGAAATGACATGTGCCACTGGTACTTTTTCTATCAACTTTGCATCCAGCAAAATCTGCATCCGAGTAACCAATAAGGTCAAAGGACTTAGTTTTGGGATACCATAAGCCAACAGAAGAAGTGCCCTTAAGGTATCGAAAGATACGCTTAACTGCGCACAGATGTGATTCCTTTGGATTAGCTTGAAAACGTGCACACAGGCAAACACTAAACATAATATCTGGACGACTAGCAGTTAAATAAAGTAAACTACCGATCATACCTCGATACTTACGTGTGTCGACCGACTTGCCTTGTTCATCAATATCAAGCTTTGTTGAAGTTGCCATCGGAGTGCCAATAGGTTTGAGATTGTCCAGATCAAACTTCTTTAGCAAATCTTTTGTGTACTTGGCTTGATTTATGAATGTCCCATTGTCAGTTTGTTTGATTTGCAGTCCGAGAAAGAATTTTAGCTCTCCCATCATGCTCATCTCAAACCCATTCTGCATACACTTAGAAAATTCTTGACACAGAGATTCATCAGTAGATCCAAATATAATATCATCAACATAGACTTGTATTAAGAGAAGCTTGCCATTAAAGACTTAATAAAAAGTGTAGTGTCAACCTTGCCTTTTGAAAAACCGTTGTCAAGTAGGAAAGAGCTTAGACGATCATACCAAGCACGAGGGGCTTGTTTTAAGAAACTGTGAAACCCGAAGGTTGTGCTACAAAAACTTCTTCTTTTATAAAACCATTTAAAAATGCACTCTTGACATCCATTTGAAATAATTTGAAATTACGAAAACATGCAAATGCACATAACATGCGAATGGATTCTAATCTCACAACTGGGACATAAGTCTCACCGTAGTCGATACCTTCTTCCTGATTGTATCTTTGAGCTACGAGTCGAGCCTTATTACGAGTCACTAAACCATTCTCATTCAATTTATTTTGGGATACCCAACGGGTGCCAATGACCGGATGATCAATAGGCTTGGGAACAAGTTCCCAAACTTGATTCCGTTCAAATTGGTTTAATTCCTCTTGCATAGCATCTATCCAAAAACTATTACTACATGCTTCATCAATAGTTTTGGGTTCTAGCTGTAAAATGAATGCAACACTAGAAACAATATCTCTACTGGATGTACGAGTACTTACAACCTTGGGTAATATCACCAATTACCAAATCCTTTGGATGATCAGCCGTAAATTTCAATCTTTTCGGCAGACTCTGAAGGTAGCTGGTTCCTGGATCTTCTCTAGGAGGATTAGCTAGTACCGAGCTTGGTTGAGAATCAGCTGTTGTTGAGCTTGGTACAGTTATATCTTTGTCATTGTCATCGATAGTCATTTGATTCAGTTTATCAAAAGTGACGTTGATTGACTCTTCGATGATCATGGTTCATTTGTTGAAGACCCTGTATCCTTCGCTCTTGGCCGCATAACCTAAAAATATACCTTCATCGGCCTTTTCGTCAAACTTTTCCAAATTGTCTTTTGTATTAAGAATAAAGCACTTACAACCAAATATTCTAAAATATGAAACTGATGGGATTCTATCAAACCATAACTCAAATGGAGTCTTCTTCGATTTGGGTCGAATTAGAACTCTATTGAGAACAAAACAAGCTGTATTGACAGCTTCAGTCCAGAAATATTTGGGTACACTAAACTGGTTTAACATTACTCTGGCCATTTCGGATAGAGTTCTGTTCTTACGTTCCACAACTCTATTTTGTTGTGGAGTCCTAGGGCAGGAGAACTCGTGTACAAAACCGTGTGTGTCACAAAATTGCTCAAACTCTGCATTCTCGAATTCGCCACCATGATCGCTTCTAATACGAGTGATCATGTAACCTTTTTCATTCTTTACTTTCTTGCAAAAGGCGACAAATTCGGATAATGCATCATTCTTGCGTGTCAAGAAGTATACCCACGTGTATCTAGAGTAATCATCTACAATTACAAAAGCATAAAGCTTACCTCCGAGGCTAGCAACTTTGCTAGGACCAAATAAGTCCATATGTAGCAATTGTAGAGGTCTAGTAGTACATACTTGCGTTTACTGACTTGAATGTGGATCTGGTAGCATTGTTTTTTTCACATTGGCTGCATACCGAATCCTTCTTGAATGTTATGTCCGGTAAATTGCGTACAAGCTTCTTTGTGGATAATCTTGAGATTGTGTCCATATTTGCGTCATCGAGTGTCATATGCCACAGATGACTCTCATCACTTTTAGCCATTAAGCATCTACCTGAAATGTTAGTTTCTTCCAATAAATAGAAAACATATATGTTGTCTTCCCTGATACCTTCAAAAATAGTACTACCTGTTGAGCTATCAACTATAGTACATTTGTCTTTGCCAAAGTTGATGCCATAACCATGATCAGCTAGATGACTTACGCTGAGTAGATTATGTTTCAACTCGGTAACCAGACAGACATCCTTAATCACAGGATAGGGAGACTTACCAACATCACCGATACCAATGATATACCCTTTCAAGTTATTACCGAAGGAAACATAACATTCCTTCTCTTCTTCGACAGTGTTACAAATAATGTAGCGTCATCGGTCATATGCCGTGAACAACCGCTGTCGAGGATCCATTTGCTTTTAGCATGTGAAAGGTGTTCCACCTACAAAACAGTTTGCAGATAAAACTTTTGGTACCCATTTCTTTAGGGTCCTGAAATGTTAGCTTTTGGTATCCATGCATAAATATTTAAATCAACAAGCTTTTTGATTCTACATGCAGAAGAAATATGACCAATGTGGCCACAATAATGACATTGTGCATGTTTAGTATTGAAAGCTGAGTGATGTGCACGGTTGGTAGGTTTAGGTTTTCTAGTATAGAAGAAAGCATACCTATAATCCTGTTTGGGCTTAACCTTTTGGGGTAAAGGTTTGATAGGGTTAGGTCTGACAGTGTTTGGCTTGGGAATGTTCCGATTTTTCGGTAAGTGACACGTGTTAGGGTAGGAAGCAGCAGTCTCAGGCTGTTTTCCTAACCTAATTTCCAATCTTTTAGAAGTGTCATACAACTTAGTATAATCAGAAGTGAGTGTTTTCATTCTGATTTGTGCACTTTGAAGACTTTTCTTCTCTTTAGAAAGTTCTTCTTTCAGTTGGTCAATAACCTTGTCTTTCTCTTCAGATGACTTGGTAGTCTCGTGTAATAAGAGCTTAAAAGAGGAAAGCTCACCAGACTCACTAACATTATTTCTAACCTCAGCTAGTAGGTCGGTAAGTCTTCCTATTTCACCTTTGTACTCTTTGAGTACCTTCTTAGAGGTCTGATATTTGCTACAACAGTTTCCTGTAATCACTTATCAGTTCACTGAAGGCATCTCCTAATTGCTCAAAGGTGAAGTCATCATATGTATCAACTACAGGTTCAGTAGGTACCTGATCGGATGCCATAAAGCATACATTTGCAGCGTCTTCTGATTGTTCATCTTCTGAATCGCTGGCTTCACTTTCATGCCATATGCTGGTGTTGGCATATCTTCGAGATGTTGATCTCTTCAGGTTCCCTTTTTCATACCTGTTGCTCTTCTTGCTTGATGATGAGTTTGTAGGACAATCCTTCTTCATGTGTCCCTTCTTCTTACAGTCGTAACAGACAGCATCATCTTGATACCAGTTGTTGCTGCTATTGTTTTCTTTGGCTTTCTTCTCATATCTCATGAATCTTTTGAATTTCATTGCTAGGAGTGCTTGATCTTCAGCATCAGATTCACTGCTGTCTGAATCACCTTCAGCAGCTTTTCTGTGCTGAGCCTTGAAAGCAATTGTCTTCTTCTTTGGTGCAGGCTCTTCAAAATCTTGTAGCTCCAGTTCATGAGTGAGTTGCTTACCCATGAGTACTTCGAGGGACATAGTTGTGAGGTCGTTCCCTTCAATGTTTACAGTAGCCTTTGGAATCCAGTTCTTGGTAAGTGCTCGTAGGAGTTTGCGAATCTTTTCATGGTTACTGTAATCTTTGCCTAGGGAGGACAAAGGATTTACAATATCCAAGAATCTTTTGAACATCTGAGTAACTGTTTCGTTGGGCTTCATCTTGAACACCTCATACTCTTGAGTAAGTCTGCTGACTTTTGATTTTTTGACTTGAGTCGTGCCTTCATGTGTGACTTCAAGAAGCTTCCACACTTCATTAGTAGTTGTGCAGATAGATACCCTGTTAAATTCAGTTCTGTCTAAAGCATAAAATAAAGCGTTAATAGCACGTGCGTCAAGACTGGCCTTTTTCTTTTCTTCCTCTATATATCTGTTATGGGGTTTTTCAACTAAAACTCCATCAACATTTATACGAGGTGGCTTTTGATAGCCATCAATAACAATAGACCATAAATCAAAGTCAAGTGATTTCAAGAAGAAACTCATCCGTATTTTCCAATAGATATAGTTCGTACCATCAAACAGTGGAGGTTTGTTTGTGGCCTGGCCTTCACTTGTGAATTTTACAGTTGCCATGTGTTATGCTGTGATCTATATAACAATTAATTAAATGAATAAATAATTACAATGTTACCTTGCTTTACCTGTAACACCCGCTCGGATACCAATTATAGGAACGAAATCGTAAAGCACAATACTCTAGAGGGGGGGTGAATAGAGTTGGCAGCGAAAAAATGCTAATTAAAAATGTTAGCAGCAAGATCACAGAATAATAATCACAACTAAATAATGTAAAGGCAGAGATAAGAAAGTAAACGCAAAGACAGCAATGTATACTGGTTTCCCTCTGTTGAGGACTAATCCAGTCGGTAGAACTCTTGCTACCAGTTGAATCCACTATTGGCAAAATTGCAAGTTTTCTTACGAAGTTCTTGCAACTTCTGCAACGCGAGCTTTGATACGAAGAACTCGTCCAACTTCAATTTTGAAGAGTTGAATCTTCTATCAAGCCTCTGATTACAATCACTCTGAAACTTCTAGACCGTACCGCACTGGCAAATCGACTAGAGGATTGTAATTGGCTTGGGATCTGAAATTTGAAGCTCGAGAAAACTCTTTGGAAGACTGAAAGCTTTTTAGAAGAGAGAAGATTAAAAGTGAATGAGTGAGTTGAAATGATCGAAATTCTTCTCTATTTATAGGAGTTCCAAAGACAGAATTCTGGAAGAATTCGGGCAGAACTCGATGAGAAAATCTCAGTCAAATCCGCAACTGCAGGAGGACCAAGTTCCAAAGAATTCAAAAATTAAAACGGCCACTAACCGAACTCTGGCCGAACTCTTGCCGAACTCTGGCCGAGTTCTGTCAGGGTTAGGCTAGGTTTTTAAAATTAGTTTTTGGGGATTTTTGAAAACCTTTTTGAAAACCTTTTTGAAGCTTTTGTTAATATGAATGTTTTTCAAAACTAAGGATATTTTAAAAACATTTTGAAATTATTTTGGAATAGCCTATTTGCCAGTACGACTCGGTGTACAACGTATTCCTAGACTCAATAAAATTAAAAATACATTGCTCAAAGAAATACAGACTCGAACAGGCAAACATTGCTTCGGTCTTGAACTGAGTAGATAGCTGTTCTTGATCATGTCCAAGAGTCTGAGATATCCTGACTAGCTTCATATATCCAGATAGAGTTTGATCAATTATTAAAATCAGTTTGACCATATGACCAATGGGCCAACATAGAGAAGAAAAAAAAGAAGGTTGGGTGGAAGAATCAATTGATTTGGTGGAGAAATCTATAAAAACCCTCTCTAAAATAATTGGGGAAGAACAAGAGAGAGAAAGAATAGATGGATAATGACAAGGCTCATGCCTATCCCTATCAATAGGTGGCCGGCCACTATGGCTTAGGTGCCCCCTCTAGGAATTACTAAAAAGCCCCTACTAATCTATCTAATTAATATTAGGAGAAGGGTCAATGGTTAAGGCTATTTTAGTCATGATTAAAACTCTAATCTAACTAAACCTACCATGAAATAATTAGTCTAACCACTAACTAAAAATAATACCATGTGGGCCATGCCTAACTAATGGGTGGGTCCTACTATAGTCAAAACTACCCCGGGTTTCCGTTACAAGTCAGATTGAGCTGAAATTCGAACCCGACTCAAATAACCCCAAAACAATATCATAAATAATAAAATAAATTTTAAAAATATGCAAAAATGCAAAATGACAAAAATACCCCTGTTCTTGAAAACTGGGGGTGACAAGTACTGCAGGACACAACGCACGATACATATACGAACTCGGAATCACAAAATATGACTATTATCATAACTAAATCAACAAGGCGCCAAAACCCAATCCTTCATAAAACAGAATAATGAAATAATAGGAAAATTTTACCTGGAAAAGAAATGATCTAAAGAAGTCGTAACTCCAGAATTGGACTCTCCTTCTTCGTGTCCAAAAGCAATGGCAGGTCTGAGACTTCAATTCGAATCTTCGTCAACTGACGGATGGAATTAATGTGTTCCTCTGTTCCACTATTCGATGTATTTACAAACAAGAAGAAAATCAACATCAGTTGACCTATCAAGAATGCCAAAATCCCCAGATCTGAACCAAAGTTCAAGATCAGCTTACCAGGAATGCCAATTCCAACCGACTTCCAGTAATCTAGATCGGATCGACCAAGGTGGACTCAATCACACACCCTTGCTCGAACATCCATCGGTTGACAGCAAGAACGAGATCGCACAACACCAAAATTGAAGAATACATAGATCAAAACTTTATCCAACCAATTTAGGAATGATTCGAGTGTAATTATGCTTACCAATACTAGATCGATGGTTCTTGGGAAGAATTGAACTACTGGCGATGCAGATCGAACAGATCCTCTCCCAACCGAACTCTACTGGTCGGAGCCGACAACCTAGCGAGATCAAGATGATCCACCGGGAAAACCATCGATCGCCAGAGAAGAAGCGCTCGCCATTGCTGTTGTCGTTGTTATGGAGATGAACTCTGCTATCAAGGAAGCTCGCGGTAGAGGAACTCGTTGCTGGTCGGGTCGCGCGGTGCCGAGAGCTCTACTTTGAAGGTGGCACCGTCAAATTGGGGTGTGACTCCACCTTTATTCGCTGGAGAATAGCTCGATCATCGTCGCCATCACCATCGTCGGCAAAAATTAGGGTTAGAGTTCAGACGGTGAGAGGTTTGGGGAAACAGAGAGGATGGAGAGAAGAGCTCGATGAGTAAAATAAATGAGTTGGGAAAGAAATGAGCCTCTCCCATTTAACTTATATATTGAAAAGCAGATTTGCATAAAAGTCCCCCAAACTTGAATAATTGCAGATCTATACAAAAGTTGGTTATTCAGTTTGTTACTAGCTTGGGCAGGGGAAAACCCAATGGAGGGAAAATAAAATAATTCAAATGTGGTCCAAAAGGAATCGTAAATTAGTTAGTTAGGAATTTCTAACCAACTAATTTACTACCTGCAATGCTGATCCTATAATATTTATTCCAAAATTTTACTTAACACATTTTTAAAATAATTACTTGTGAAATACAATTAAGGAAGCTATTTAAATTATTAGGAATATTCCAAAATTCATAAAATCGGAAAAGCGGGGTTACACAGCAGAGAAATTGTTTTTTGTCGAAAGCTTCAGCCAAGTGACTTGGTGGCAAAAAGGTTTTAGCCAAGTGACTTGGCTTAAAACTACATTTAGCCAATTGAGTTGGCTAAGATTTTATGCATAATGGTTTAGCCAACTCACTTGGTTTAGAAGTACATTTCGCCAAGTGAGTTGGCTAAGAATTTAATGGGAATTTCATGGGTTAGCAGGAAAATGATTAACTTGCTTGGCTAAACTTTTCTTTCCGTTGCACTTTTTGCCAACTTAATTGGGGAATAAGTTCCAACAGCTACTTTTTTGCCCATTGTATTCCTAGCCTGCCCAAAAAAAAACTCTTCGAGAGCAATCTTCTACCAGCCTGCTTATGAAAACTCTTCTCAATCTTCAACCTCACACATTTCTTGCTCTTCCTCAAGTCTCTCATCTTCTTCTCATAGATCTGCTCTGAAATAAATTAAATGGATCATAGCCTAAAGATAGTTTGCTCGCACGGAGGTAAATTAAATGGATTATGTTATGAAGGGGGATTAACCCAATTTTTCTCAACTTATTAGAATATTACTTTTGAAAATTTACGAAATCTTATTATTGCACGTTTTTCTATTCGTCGTGAATTTATTTTGAAGAATGTTTTTGGTTCTACATGTTTATTGATAGATGGTGAAGAAGCATGGAATTTTGTTGTTGAGATTAATTCATAATCACCATATATAAGTATATACGTTATTCAAGTATTAGTAACATTTGATAGTAGAAGTAGTGATGAACATCCTTTTCATTACCAGCATGTTGATTTCGGTGCTAGTTCTTCTCAACAAATTGTTACATTTTCCGAAGAAGATCAATTATTAGATGAATATGATAATGATGATGATGTCAGCGACATCGAAAAAAATAGTGATGATCTAATTGAAAATGTAGATTATGATTTAGACGATGATGATGTTGATAATGCTAGTACTCCTGAATTATTTCAAACATTTGCTAGTCGTTCTAAATTTAGAAATTTTATCAGTAATGTTGCAATTCAACGTAATTTTAGTTGCTCAGCTAGTGTCCAGAACAATGAACGAAAAATTATATATATACTTGTGATTAACCGAATTATAATTGGAGAATATATGCCAAGTCTGTTGCCCAACCCACTAGATCTGGAAAAATAGTTAAAATTAGTACATTAGAAAATCGTAATTCATGTTTATGTGGACTTACGACTGAACGTCATCGACTAGCTATGGCTGCATGGGTTAAGACCAAAATTATTTATATAATTAGAGATAATCAGTCACATAGTGCATCACAAATTGTCAAGGATATATATAGAGTGAACAGCGTATACGTATTACTTATTCCAAATCCTGGAGAGCCCGAGAGATGGCATTAGCAAAAATAAATGGTAGTTATGTTGAGGCCTATGCTAGTCTTGAGGAGTATGGTTTTAGAATTATGTAGTCGAATCCAGGTAGTAGATGCTTTCTTAAGACTACCGAAAATAATAGCTTTCAAAGAATGTTTATTTGTTTCAAGGCATGCATTGACGGTTTTTTAAGGGATTGTTTACCGATTATTAGTACTGATGCAACTTTTCTTTCTTCTAAATATCAAGGTATCTTATTTATTGCTTGTGCTCATGATCCTAACTATCAATTGTATCATATTGCTTTTGTTGTAGCTAAAGGTGAAAATTATGATTCTTGGTCCTAGTTTTTAAACGCTTTTAGAATATCTTTTGAAAGCTATTTTAATGAATAGAGTAGAATTTCATTTATATCTGATAAGCAAAAAAAAATTAATCAATGCTATGCGAGCGGTTTTTTTACAATCTCATCATTTTTTGTATTCAATATTTTAAACAAAACATGAAGTCTATTATGAAAGAGAAAAAATTTCATAACTTGCTAGACTCGCTTGCTAGATCCTATAATCAGACAGATACAGAGCATTTGTTTGAAATTATTAAAGCTGAAAACATAGTGATGTACAATTGGCTTGTTGGTGTAAATGATGAAAGTCGTCATTTTGTACATTGGATTACAGCTTATGCTCCTGGTCCTAGATTAGATATTAACACTTCTAATATTGCTGAATGTTTTAACAACTTGATTAAGCATTTACAAAATAAACCTATAACTACGCTACTCGATGGTATTAGAGCGAAGATTATAACATTTCATGACAAGAACAGAAACATTGCTACAAATTTAGACAGTGCATATTGTCCGAAGATGTTGAAGACTATGGCACGTATTACCATGCTCCCGAGTTTGTAATGCAGGATCATAATCGAACAACTATAAATAAAATACATATATTATAATTATGCGAGAAAAAATTACTTAAGATACTTACAATTTAATAAATTACCTCTCCACTAAATATATGACTAGAAATATGATTAACACGTTCCTGGATAATGATGTCAGTAGTCGGTCCACCAGGAATAAGTTCGTCGTTTTGGTTAGCCATCTACAAAAAATAGCTACTACCATTACCTACTGCTATATGTGCTTACAAAAATAAATGCTTAAAAATTAGCTAAAAAAATAGAATCATATTACTACATAGTTCTTTTTTTCCTTCCTACTCGTGTATGGAGAACTCTGAATGAGAGGGGACTCTGGATGTGGAGTAAATGGGAGAGACTTGGATATGGAAGAGGGGAGAGGGAAGCGACTCTGGATGACGCTGGTTAAAGAGGGGAGAGGGATGCTGGTCATATAGAAGGGAGTCTTTCCTTCCTACACAGTCTCCAACACCCCCCCCCCCCCCCCCCCCCCCCCGGACCTACACAGTCTCCAACCCTCTACCAGTTTCGCCAATTGAATTGACTTGTCCCCCTCCCCCCCACCCCGACCTACACGGTCTCCAACCCTGCCACTTTCGCCAATTGCATTGGCTCAGCTTTTCCTTCATTTTCTGCCAAGTCAAATGGCTGGCATGTACTTTTCGCCAGCTGACATGGCTGGGATGTACTTTTCGCCAAGTCACTTGGCTTGGAATTGCTTTCGCCAAGTGACTTGGCTGGAGAACTTGCTGACTTGGCTCGAACGCTTGCATGCCCTTGTAGACGGTGGCCACACGCAACATTTCGCCAACTCTTTTGGCTGGAAGTTCTCTGTTAGCCAACTAAGTTGGCGATTCATCTCGTTGCTTGCATTTCACCAAAGTTTTTCCTTTATATAGAATTACCTCTACTTTCTTCCCTCCCTACGAAAATTTCCGTATGATTGTTGTTCAACGCCTATTGATTGGAAGCTTCCTATAATATTGTCTAGTTTATGATGGATAACAATGTATTATTTGCAACATCCATTAAAACAATATTTGGGTTCTGCAACAACTGAAATATTTGGCACATTACAATGATGCTCCATTGATATCAACTTATTGAGTCAATAAAATGGCAGTGGTGGTGACTGATTGTTGGATTATATTTTGGTGTTATGTAGTAAAATGTTCATTTCCATTTCATCGATTATTTAGTGCTTCCTGTTCATTGTTGCTATTTTGCTATTATGTATGAAAATAAATTGTTCGAGCAAGTGAAGATATTAAAGCCTGAAATGGTAGTGAAAATGCTTGCAGTGCAAGCTCGAGTACTCTCAAAGTAAGCCCTGTATATTATTACTGCTTGATGAACACTCGGATCGCATGCGTTGCTAAAGCATGTTCATCACCAACTTCCTCATGCTCTTTTTTAGCCATTCATATTTCATAACGTCTCTTTATTATGTTCATATAAAATCCAATTGACAATAATCAAATATCCACACACTAAATCAGAGCATAATCATCAGCGGTGCAAGCATACAAACATCACATTTCTCTATGTTGATCATCACTTTCTAGAACAACATTCCCAGAATTGAGTGAGCATTCACTACTGCGATTGCATAATTTAGTCATACAAGAACATATGTCAATTAACAAAGATCGATCTGCTGCTATTGCAAAGCTAGTATTTCAGACTGCATAGCCATGCTACATGTACAACAAACAATTTAAGGCCAGGGGAAATAACCAAGGAGTCTCCATAGAACTTCCACTTCCAAAACTACTCAATGAAAAATGAATAATGTTTAAATCTTCTCTTTTACAATCGCTTTCCATTTTTCTTATACCACAAAAATTGAGGGGGGTTTTTTTTTCAATATATCACACAATCTCGGAAATTATTACATCCTCCGGAGCAAATATATGCCAAATCCTACAGTTCTATAATGTAGAATGCTTTCTCATGTATATAACAACCTTCTTTTACTCTTCCAAACATACACAAAAGCAAAAATTATAAATTAAAGAAAAAATTACTATTAAACTAATGACTTTTAACACTACGGAGCAAAGCAAAAGGGCTTTGTTCTAATGCATTGTACAATCTTGGAGATATGGGTTCGTAAAATTGACATACCGTTCCCACAAATGCCTGTACCTGCCGATTGCCAACTTTAGCCATGGCTTCATATTCCCATTATAATGCACTACAGCTGCACTTTCAATCAACCTGTCATCGATCTCCGAGTCGTAGCCTAGCCCCAAAACATGCCATCTCCTATCAAGCGGCTCAATTAGCCCATAGAACGTTAGTAGTCCAGCAGGAAGCGTCCCCGACTTCCAAAGCATCCGATCAGCATTCTGCTCCTGCCAATGGTGATACTGGGCTGTTACATTGGCTTTCTTCCATGCTATGAGATCAAAAATGTTCATCCCAAATGCCCAGGCACAGGCTTGGGGATCGAACTTGGAGCTGATTCGTGGATCCGAGAAGTTGAGGTACTTGTAGAACCGATGGAATCCCTCAAGGCAGGTCTCCACGGCTCCATTTACATTACCGTGCAAATCTAGAGAGAAGAGAGGCGTCAAATCTTTCTGGACGACGATATCATCATCGAGAAACACCACCTTCTCAAGAGAAGGGTGGATTTCTGGGAGGTAGAATCTCAGGTGGTTTAGTAAAACCACAAACTTGGGGTTCCTGAAGTTTGCATCCCGCTTCTGACCAATTGAATCCGTCTCGCTAAGTTGCTTCACCAATGGAGAGTATGAAGCATTGAACCAAGAGAACTCCTCAATGCTGCGGACATCCACAGTACACCCTTTACAGCCATTACTCAAGAACCAAACCGTCATAGGCTTGTAATTGACCCGGTCTGTGACCACATGGAACACGAGTTGCTGAGGATGGTCAGCATTGGAGACGGTGGAGTTCACGACGACGGAAGCTGCAAGCACATTATCCGAGAAAATGCAGAAGTGGTAAAGGTTATTATCCGAAAGCCGTGGCAAATTCCTCTGGTCCTCTGAGAGTTTCTGGAGGGATAGGTTTCTAAACCACTCCTCAGTGAGCTTGAGATTTACGCAATGGAGGCTCTTGGGCATGGATTCAGCAGCCAACTGACCGAACTCTGCACTCTGTACTGTTGCTGCTTGTGCTCGCTCTTCCAGTGCTTGAGCATGGCTCTTTAGCGTTACTATTGTGGTGCTGATATCATAGTGGGAGTCTTGGGCTATGTAGATAAGGTGAGAGAATTTACCGACTATTGGATGGGCTTCTTCAAGGGTGATGGGTTTTCCTTGGAAAGCAGCTTGGGAGAGCAATCTCTGGCAGTTCCTGATCTGTGAGCTGAGCTCCCAAGCAAGCTGGAGGTTGCCGTGCTCTTTCGCTATGACCACATATGCTTTGGCTAGAGTCATCTGGTCAGTCAATTGCCTGGCAAAGGAGGTACTACTTAGTAATTCTCTGGTGAAGTTCAAACTCCCATGTTGTGCGTCTTTTATTGTTGAACTCATTTCCTGCAACATTTAGAAACGATAGGTATACAAGACAACAGGCAAAAGAACGATACCATGAGCATTAATACGGAGAGGATAGGAACAGTATATACAATAAACATGGTACATTGTATAGACGGATAACTGCATTTATACAGTGTTCATATATCCACTCATCCTTGTATGTAGATCATGCTGAGCACACTACTTATGTACCAAGCCTCAGCTGAAAATGGACCAATTTCACTCAAACTTGGATTCCCAGTTAAGTTAAATCATGAAGAATATAAAAAGGAACCTGATATTATGTTAGGAATTTTAATATATTGTTGACACTTTGATCCTTAACCTCTCTTCATCCCCAAATCTATCACCATGTACCCACTCCTCCCCCTCAATTTTCTTGCCAATCCATATGCTAAACACACCAAGTTTCATTAATCCTTCACCTCCTACTTCCCCATCCCAAACCCATCCTTCTCTTCTCTTTTATAAGCCTCCTCTCTTCCCTCCTTGACACCTCCATCACCATCAAAATCAGCCCACATCCTAACCCCACCCTTTTGCACTCTACCCACATCTCAACCATCATCAAACCTTAAGCAAGCTTGAGAAAATGGCAGGCCAGGAAGAAAGAAGGGAGAAAAAGTGACACAAGGCAAGTCTTAGAGGGTGCAGATATGACAGATGCACACAATCATAAAAGCATGAAGAAACAATAATTGGTGATTATCAATATCTCATTCAAACTATCCTATCTAGTTTAAAGAACAATTACAAAGTAAAACAATATTCAAGTTCAAATTTACCAAAAATGCAAATAACCCATGATTTTAGAACCGATCGGAACATAAAACTTGAAAGATGATATCTGTGTGCGAAGAACTATCAATCCACGGAACCATATCCCCTCATAATAATGTTAAAGGAGGTACTGTGGAAATAAGATTCCTTCCAGATTCTCGATTCAAGCATTTAATTAAAAATGGAGGTGCATGAAGTGTCTAAAGCTTCATTGCTATTGAAAAAAAAATTCAACAAAAAAGAACCTCTTTTCCGAAAATCATATCCCCACATAATAATATTTTAGATCTATCTTCCACTCTATATGTGGGCTTTTTAGCAACCATAGTCCTGTTTAATTCTCATATGGATATCTTGTTTTCACAAATAAGTACAGTTAAAAAAATCTATAGAAAGGCCATTGGGCGCCAACTGTAATTCAGAACCCATCCACTTTTCTCTGATAAAGTGTCATCTGCAGAAGACCCTCTACGGCCTCAAACAATCACTCCGTGCATGGTTTGGTTGATTTACACATGTTGTTACTCAGCAGCATGGTGCCAATCCAAGAAGGATTATTGTCACACCCCAATACCGAAATACGAAGACGGACATGGCCAGCTACCCCGTATAAGCTACGAAGACGTCATACGGCGATTACGGCTGTCACTAGACTTAGGGGTACATGCTACAATCAAGTCTCCTAGGTACACACAGAACATCTATGTCTCAATCATTCAATCAACAATTAATGAGCATATAAGATAAAGCAGTAAGGCGTCCCTGATGCTTCATTAAAATTATCATAAGAATAAGCCGTACAAAATACCAGCTACCACAGAGAGTCAACAGTACATAACCATAGTCAGGTGCAGTCTGATTAATTACAATTATGTAAGAGAAACTAAATGTCCAGAACATTCGGCTAAACAGATGCCGGTGGCTAAATGCCAAGGTACAAAAGAAAGATATAGAGTGGTCAAGAAGAAACCCACTCTTGTCCTTCAACAGCCATGTCCCTATTATGCACCATCGTTGGAAAGGAAAGCTGGATCCTCAGACTCTGCTTCGAGATCTGGCCAAACAAAACCAGCGGGGTTAACCCACAAGGGAGCACATATGAATGAGACAAAACCAAGTAATAATAAGTCCTAGAACTTGGGTTATAAGTTTATATCAAATCATCGAAGCAACATGGCACCCTTACAACCAAACAAGGACAAAAGGAACCAACATCACGCCGAGATATAATACGTCCTATAATCATGGCCATGTTAAAGGTTTCTGCTTTGCAACTTTGGTCCATAGACTATCATAGCACAATAGTCTAACCCAACAACCAAACAAGGACATGGGCTGGACCACGCACCTCGATAGCCCATGTTCCTCGTTTACTAACAGAAGAAACAGATCACAAGCAAGTCAGTTTACAGGCGGCCAATCAATCTTACGACTTTCTAGGTTTGTCTAGGTTATCCCAGTAGTGCTTATGTATAGGAATCCTCAGATCGTGTCAGTTCCAGCAAGGCTAGCCAGTCCAATAATAACGCTTAGCACGTAGAATACACAACGGTCCCTCGCAAGGCCACCGCGTGGAACATATAATACATAGCATGTAGAGATGGAAATAATAGGATAGTTTATTATTGATGAGAGACTATATATATATAGGAGAGGCTAGCCCCCTCTCCTATTATTCTAAGCAATGTGGGACTAAAGCCCATTAACTAATAACTCTAATATAACACTTAACACCCTCCCTCAAGCTGGAACATAGATGTCAATCATGCCGAACTTGTTACATAGAAATTGAACCCGATGACCCAAAAGAGGCTTTGTGAAGATAACAGCTATCTGGTCGCCGGTCCTCACATGTTGAAACTTTATTACTCCTTTTGTATACTCATCACGAACAAAGTGGATATCAATTTCAATATGCTTCGTCCTGGGTTGGTGGCAATATGAATAGCAGATTGGTTATCACACCATAGATCTGCCGTTTGAGATCTTGCGTCTTCTTTCAGTTCTTGTAAGAGATGCTTCATATATAATACCTCTGACGTGCCATGAACAATAGCTCGATATTCTGCTTCTGAGCTTGAGCGTGCTATCACACTTTGTTTCTTGCTCTTCCATAACACTAGATTTCCGCCAATAAATATTGAGTAGTCAGATGTAGATCATCTATCTGTCAGACTTGCTCCCCAATCAGCATCAATAAAACATTCAATACGAGTGTGTCCATTATTCTCCATCCAAATTCTTTTTCCTAGATTCTTGACTAGATAACACAGGATTCTGAGAACTGCCTGCCAGTGTGGAACTCTTGGAGAAGCCATAAATCTACTTGCAACACTTACTGCAAAGGAAATGTCCGGACGAGTCATGACCGTCAAGTAGTTGAGTTTTCCAACTACTCGACGATACTGTTCTGGGTTGGACATCAGAGCCCCTTCATTTGGAAGTAACTTTGCCCCTAGATCCATAGGTGAGGTTGCTCCCTTGGCTTGCATCATGTCTGCAATATTTAGTATGTCCAGCACATACTTTCTTTGGGATATTACAATGTCTCGCTTACTCCGTGTGACCTCAATACCCAAGAAATAGTTCAATGATTCTATATCCTCGGTTTGAAATTGTTCTCCCAGAAACTTCTTGAGGCCTTTAATACCCTGACTGTCGTCTCCTGTGATTACAATGTCATCAACATAGACACCAAGTAATATTCTTCCAGCTGATGTCTGTCGTAGAATACGGAATGATCCTTCTTTAATTGACACAATCCAAACTGGGTAACCATGTGTAAATCGACCAAACCGCGCACGGGGTGACCGTTTCAGACCGTAGAGGGCCTTCCTCAGATGACACACTTTACCCTCCCTAGCAACGAACCCGGGAGGTTGCATCACATATACCTCTTCTTCAAGATCCCCGTGGAGGAAAGCATTCTTGATATCCAGTTGAACCAACGGCCAGTCATAGCGAACGGCTAAGGCCATGAGGACACGAACAGACGTCATTTTTGCAATAGGGGAGAAGGACTCGAAGTAATCTTCACCATAGGTTTGAGAGTATCATTTGGCCACCAGACGAGCCTTCAGGCGATCAAGAGAGCCATCTGGTTTCACCTTGATTGTGAATACCCATTTGCAGCCTACTGCCTGTTTACCAGTGGGTAAATCGACTAAGTCCCAAGCGTGGTTTTCCCGGAGAGCTTTCATCTCCTCATTCATAGCAGCGCGCTAACCAGAATGTCTGAGACCCTCCTCAGCGGTCTTGGGAATCTGAATTCCATCAATAGTAGCCACCAGAGACTGAGCGTGACTGGTAAGTCCTTTGTAGCTATCAACATACAGGGGATGATCACGACAGGCACGACGAGAACGTTCTGGAAGTGGAACCGCCGGAGCTGCTGGCGGAATCGGTGGAACTGCTGGTGGAACAGGTGGAGGCAACTCATTGGAGCCGGAGCTGCTGGCAGAATCGGAGGAGAAGGATTCTGTGGGCGATGTCGGCACTGACTGAATCAGTATATGCGGACCATCAGCCTGGAAAACTGGCTCGGTAAGGGAGGGTACCCGTACGGAGGGCTGTTGTGTTTGATCAGGAAATAACAAAAAATTCTCTTCTGGATAGACGGGAGGGGGGGGGAATGGACCCGTTGGGAGTGGAGGAAATTCGATTTCGTCAAAGGTAACATCCCGAGTGAAAAAATCTCTCTTCAGGACAGGGGAATAACACTGATACCCTTCTGATCTTTAGGATATCCAACAAAAATACATTGTATCGCCTTAGGATCTAATTTAGAAAGAGTTGGTCGGGTATCCCGAATATAGTATAAGCAGCCAAAGATTCTGAGAGACAGAGGAAATGGCTCTCGTCCGGAAAAGAGCCTAGAGAAGGGAGTTTTACCATTGAAAACTGACGAAGGCATGCAGTTAATATGGTAACAAGCAGTAAGAACCACATCCGACCAAAATCTCTTGGGCGTACGTGCTTGAAACATAAGAGCACGTGTTGTTTCCAAGAGATGACGATTCTTGCGCTCGGCCACACTATTTTGTTGTGTGTATGCACAAGAAGTTTGGTGGATGATGCCATTATGGGCCAAATGTCTGTCGAGATCACGAGATAAATACTCACGGCCATTGTCACTCCGAAAATTTTTGATTGGAATACCAAATTGTGTTTTTATTTCAGCATAAAAATTGTACCAAATGTTAAACAATTCAGAATGATTTTTCATCAGATAAACAAAAGTGACACGTGAATAATCATCAACAAAAGTAACAAAGTACTTGAAACCCATTATTGATTCAACCGGACAAGATCCTCATATATCATAATGCACCAACTCGAAAGGAGCGGAAACAATTTTATTTTGACTCACCGGATAGGGAACCCGGTGATGCTTACCTGAACTACACGGCTCACAATAAAAAGAAGCAGGAATATCTAAAGAAGGGTACATTTTCTGGAGAGCTTGGGTTGATGGATGGCCTAACTGACAATGTAACTCGAAAGGATCGAGTTTCATGCCGGCACAGACAACAGAAGAAGGTGCGTCAAACAGGTACAAGCCTCCAGCTACATGTCCCTTACCGATAGTCTTCCCAATTTTCAGGTCATGAAAAACACAACCATCAGGAAAAAAAGGTTACCGAGCAATGTAGTTCACGAGTAATTTGACTAATAAAAATTAAACTAAACGGGTTCCCAGGTGTAAGTAATACAGAATTGAGTGACAGTCCGGAAGAAAAATTGGTACTTCCACGTCCTCGGACTGTCAGGGAACCTCCATTAGCAACAGTAATGCCAAAAACACGACGGACAGGTACATAATCATATATCATACCTGCGTCACCAGTCATGTGAGAAGACGCACCAGAGTCAATTATCCACTGCTTTGGTTTTACTATGCACACTGCTGAGTATCCGTCTGTGGATCCAGACGTTGAACCTTTACCACGATGTTGAGCCTGGAAATCAAGAAACTCTGTATATGAGACCGAAGTCATCTGAATAGATCGGACACCATCATCAGGAGCATCATATGTGATATTAGCAGCAAGTGATTTAGTGCATTGCCAGTAGAAATGGCCAAGCTGACCACAATAAAGTATGTGCGTGGTCTTCCTCCATCACGTCCGCCATTGCCACGTCCCCCATAGCGACCAGCATTTCGGCTACCTCGTCGGACACCACGACCACCACGGAATCCCGTACGAGTGACACCGAGAGTAGAGCGATCAGCAGGAGTATCACCCGGAGTGGTCTCAACGACTTTGGCTGCCCTAAGGACACGATAGTGTGCCTCCAACAGGGACGAAACTTTAGATCCAGCAATAATCTGAGAGCGAGCAGAGTCCGCATCAGGGCAGAGAGAGGCAAGATAAGCCATGACATGAAGCTGCTCACGTTGAGCCCTCGCTTCATTAATATCCGACGTAAGAGGTAAAGCGCGGTCGATCTCATCAGACATAGCCTTAAATGTCCGAAAATGGTCCTTATGAGATTTGTCTCTCCAATTTGCTCGGTATACACCAACAATCGAGTCATAGATACGAGACAAATCGCATTTACCATAAAACGCCGCCGCCAGTACCTCCCAATACTCCTCACGGAGTCGGTATTTTGAACTATGTCTTCCACCGATGGTTCTATGGAATTTATCAACTGTGTAAATAGTCGACTATCATCTGTCTCTCATTGCTCAAAGATAGGATCATCTTCTGCTGGAGGGTTGTCAGTCAGATATTTGGACAACTGCATCCTGCGAAGCGTCTTCTCGATCTTTTTTTTTCCATGTCGAGTAGCCCTCTGGCCCTTCCAACCTTCGATCGACAAGTCGAATTGAGGAAATCGTTGTGCTGGTGCCTGTTGGTCCTGCTAGTGTGTTGTTGACACTAGTATCGGCGGTACTGCTATTCGCCGTAGAGTCTGCCATTTGTCAGAGTTTTTGATTCGACTGTCGATTTGTTCTTTCCAACTTGATAATCACATCCACTCTGCTAATGCGCTAAAAACGGAGCCAGAACCGGCACACGCGCATAGAAAGCTATAGGATAGTTTATTATTGATGAGAGACTACATATATATAGGAGAGGCTAGCCCCCTCTCCTATTATTCTAATCAATATGAGACTAAAGTCCATTAACTAATAACTCTAATATAACACTTGACACCCTCCCTCAAGCTGGAGCACAGATGTCAATCATGTCCAGCTTGTTACATAGAAATTGAACCCGAGGACCCAAAAGAAACTTTGTAAAGATATCAGCTATCTGGTCGCCGGTCCTCACATGTTGAAACTTTATTATTTTCTTTGTATACTCATCACGAACAAAGTGGATATTAGTTTCAATATGCTTCGTCCGTTCATAAAATACTGGGTTGGTGGCTATATGAATAGCAGATTGGTTATCACACCATAAATCTGTCGCTTGAGATCCTGCGTCTTCTTCCAGTTCTTGTAAGAGATGTTTCATATATAATACCTCTGACATGCCATGAACAATAGCTCGATATTCTGCTTCTGAGATTGAGCGTGCTATCACACTTTGTTTCTTGCTCTTCCATGACACTATATTTTCGCCAATAAATACTAAGTAGCCAGATGTACATCGTCTATCTGTCAGACTTTCTCCCCAGTCAGCATTAGTAAAACACTCAATACGAGTGTATCCATTATTCTCCATCTGAATTTCTTTTCCTGGATTCTTGACTAGATAACACAGGATTCTAAGAACTGCCTGCCAGTGTGGAACTCTTGGAGAAGCCATAAATCTACTTGCAACACTTACTGCGAAAGAAATGTCTGGACGAGTCATAATTGCCAAGTAGTTGAGTTTTCCAACTACTCGACGATACTGTTCTGGGTTGGTCATCAGAGCCCCTTCATCTGGAAGTAACTTTGCCCCAGGATCCATAGGTGAGGTTGCTCCCTTGGCTTGCATCATGCATGCATCATTTAGTATGTTCAGCACATACTTTCTCTGGGACATTACAATGTCTCGCTTACTCCGTGTGACCTCAATACCCAAGAAATAGTTCAATGATCCCATATCCTTGGTTTGAAATTGTTCTCCCAGAAACTTCTTGAGGCCTTTAATACCCTGACTGTCGTCTCCTGTGATTACAATGTCATCAATATAGACACCAAGTAATATCCTTCCAGCTGATGTCTGTCGGTAGAATACGGAATGATCCTTCTTTGATTGACACAATCCAAACTGAGTAACCATTGTGTAAATCGACCAAACAGCGCACGGGGTGACCGTTTCAGACCGTAGAGGGCCTTCCTCAGATGACACACTTTACCCTCCCTAGCAACGAACCCGGGAGGTTGCATCACATATACCTCTTCTTCAAGATCCCCGTAGAGGAAAGCATTCTTGATATCCAGTTGAACCAACGGCCAGTCATAGCGAACGGCCAAGGCCATGAGGACACGAACAGACGTCATTTTTGCAACAGGGGAGAAGGACTCGAAGTAATCTTCATCATAGGTTTGAGAGTATCATTTGGCCACCAGACGAGCCTTCAGGCGATCAAGAGAGCCATCTGGTTTCACCTTGATTGTGAATACCCATTTGCAGCCTACTGCCTGTTTACCAGTAGGTAAATCGACTAAGTCCCAAGCGTGATTTTTCCGGAGAGCTTTCATCTCCTCATTCATAGCAGCGCGCCAACCAGAATGTCTGAGACCCTCCTCAGCGGTCTTGGGAATCTGAATTCCATCAATAGTAGCCACCAGAGACTGAGCGTGACTGGTAAGTCCTTTGTAGCTGTCAACATACAGGGGATGATCACGACAGGCACGACGAGAACGTTCTGGAAGTGGAACCGCCGGAGCTGCTGGCGAAATCGGTGGAACTGCTGGTGGAACAGGTGGAGGCAACTCATTGGAGCCGGAGCTGCTGGCAGAATCGGAGAAGGATTCTGTGGGCGATGTCGGCACTGACTGAATTGGTGTATGCGGACCATCGGCCTGGGAAACTGGCTCGGTAAGGGAGGGTACCCGTACGGGGGGCTGTTGTTTTTTATCAGGAAATAATAGGATGATTATTATTGAGGGAGAGATTACATATATATATGAGAGGCTAGCCTCCTCTCCTATTATTCTAAGCAATGTGGGACTAAAGCCCATTAACTCATAACTCTAATATAACACTTAACAATGCCATTGTGGGACAGATGAGTATTAAACTCACGAGATAGATACTCATGACCATTATTACTTCGAAGGTATTTAATCGGAACACCAAATTGTTTTAACTTTGGCATAAAAATTGCACCAAATTGCAAATAATTCGGAACGATTTTTCAGCAGATAAACAAAGGTAACACGTAAGTAGTCATCAACAAATGTAACAAAGTACTTGAAACCCATCATTGATTCAGTCGGACAAGGTCCCAGATATCAGAATGCACAAACTCGAATGGAGTGGATGCAATTTTATTTTGACTCACCGGATAAGGAACCCGGTGATGCTTAGTTAAACGACATGACTCATAATGAAAAGTAACTGAAACATCTAAAGATGGGTACATTTTCTGGAGAGCTTGGATTGATGGATGGCGTAACCAACAATGTAACTCGGATCGAGTTTCATGCCGACACAAGCAACAGAAGAAAGAACGTCAAACAGGTACAAGCCTCCAGCCACATGTCCCTTACGGACAGTCTTCCCAGTTTTCAGGTCCTAAAAAACATAATCAGGAAAACAATGTTATCGAACAATGTAAGTCGCGAGTAAGTTGACTAATGGAAAGCAAATTGAACGGGTTTTCTGGTATATGTAATACGGAATTGAGTGACAATCCAAAAGAAAGACGACACTTCCTCGTTCACGGACTGTTAGTGAACTACTATTGGCAACAGTAATATCAAAAAAATGATCCACCGGTACATAGTTGCGTATCATACTTGTGTCGCCAATGATGTGAGCATACACATAAGAGTCAATCACCCACTGCTTCGACCTCACCACACATGTTGTTGAGTACCCGGCTGTAAATCCAGATGTGGATGTTTCACCACGTCGTTGAACTTGAAAGTCAAGAAAATCTGTATATGACTCTGCAGTCATCTGGACAGATCGAACACCATCATCAGGAGATATGTTGTAATGTTGGTGGCAGGTGCTTAAGGATATTGCCACTGGAAATGGCCATGCTGACCACAGTTGAAGCATGTGCGCGGTCGTCCCCTATCACGACCAGCATTTCGGCCGCCACGTCGTCCACCACAACCACCATGAAATCTTGCACGAGCAGCACCAAGAGTAGATCGATCAGCAGGAAGATCACCCGGAGTGGTCTCAACGACTTTTGCTGTCCGAAGGACACAATAATGTGCTTTCATCAAAGACAAAACATCAGGTCCAGCAATGATCTGAGAGCGAGCAGAGTCCGCATCAGAACGAAGAGAGACGAGATATGCTATGACATAAAGCTGCTCACGCTGAGCCCTCGCTTCATTGATATCCGTTGTTAGCGGTAATACGCGATCGATCTCATCAGTCATAGCCTTAAAGGCCCGGAAGTGGTCCTTATGAGATTTGTCCCCCGAGCTCGGTATATGCCAACGACCGAGTCATAGATTCAAGACAAATCACGTTTTCCATCAAATGATGCTGCGAGGAACTCCCACAATTCCTTCACGGAATCCGTATTCTGAACCATGTCTTTCATTGATGGTTCCATAGAATTCATCAAATGTGTAAACAATCGACTATTATCTGTCTCTCATTGCTCAAATATGGGATCAGTCTTTGCTGGAGGGCTATCAGTCAGATATTTGGACCGCCACATTCTTCGAAACGTTTTCTCGACCTTCTTTCGCCATGTTGAGTACCCTCTGGTCCGTCCAACCATCGATCGACGAGTCAAATTGATGAAATCGTCATGCCAGTGCCTATTGGTCCCGTCATTGCAGTTCCGACACTAATGTCTGTAGTACTGCTATTCGAATCAGTGCCTGTCATCCTTCAGTAGTTCCTAATTCGACCTGTCGGTTTGATCTTTCCAACTGGATAATCACATCAACTCTCTCAATGTGCTATAAACGTGGCCAGAACTGACAAGCGCATAGAAAGCAGAGATGAATGTAGGTCACACAAGCCAAGACAGAGAAGTAACCCAGATTACCCTCTGTTAGATCCTGATATGAAGAATAAGTTAGGAAAGAAACAAAGATTCACGCAAAACAAGCACCTTGTCTGCTCTTCGTTAAATTTCTGTAATTAACGTTGAGAGTCAGAGGTTCCAGCAAACAAACCGATGTTTACCCTCTGTAGATCCCAAGTCAATATTGAGAGTCAGAGGTTCTTGCAAACAAACCATAGTTTACCCTTGAGGATCCAAACATTTTTTTATTTTTTATTTTTTTTGTGAAACTAGGTTAGAATTTGAAGGAGGTAGGCGGCTGTGTGGAAGGAGCTAGGGTTAGGGTTTGGACTGTGATCCATGGAAAGGGGAAAGGGGGTGTTGGAGGTGGGGGCGGCAAGGGGGGCTGGCAGCAGCAGGGGGATGCGGGGCAGGGGCGACAGCAACAGCAGCAGGGGAGGGCAGGGGGCGGGCAAGGGGAGGGGGCTGGCAGCAGCAGGGGAGGCGTAGGGGGGCAGGGGGAGCAGCAACCGGCGGGCTGCAGCAGCAGGAGGCAGGGGAACGGCAAAGGGGCCTGGCAGCAGCAGGGGGATGCGGGGCAGGGGCGACAGCAACAGGGGGAAGGCAGGGGGCGGGCAAGGAGAGAGGACTGGCAGCAGCAGGGGAGGCGTAGGGGGGCGGTGGGAGCAGCAACAGGCGGGCTGCAGCAGCAGGAGGCGGGCTGCTGCAGCAGGAGCAATAGTAGGGGAGATTAGGGGGGCAGGCAAGGGGGAGGGGGGCTAGCAGCAGCAGGGGGCAGAGGGAGGCAGGGGGGAGGTGATGGCGGTGGCAAGATTTAGGGTTAGGGTTAGAGTTTTGTTTTGTGGAGAGAGAGGGGAGTGGATGGGTTATGGCACTAATACCACGTAGAGTAGAATAATGGGATAATTTTTATTAATGAGAGAGTTACATATATATATATAGGAGAGGCTAACCCCTATCACTATTATTATAACCAATGTGGGACTAAAGCCCAATAATACCCAATACTTAACACTTTTCTATTTAAAGAAACATCCAATACAAGATCAAAATCACTCACACTTGATGTAGTGCCAAGTGGTCTAAATTATTACTTTTTACTTTTGTAAAAGGCTCTTGCATACTAATAACCTGACAATATATTTGTAGTTACTTTGCTATCTCGTCTTTTGGAAAAAAAAAAAAAAGGTGGAAATAAATTACCACCATGATAATTAACGAAACAAGTCCCAAATACAAAAGTAGATTACTCTGATAACACAATGAGAGAGGTAGTATGCCGCAGCTAGAAGCAATCAGTCATGAGTTAGATGCACATCAAGAACTTGAAGTATCCTCCATCAGTGGTGAGACCTAACAGTGGCAATTTAGGCTTAAGCTGCCAACCAACCTTCTTATGTGGGATCGGATCAGGTCCAAACAGGTTTGTTATAAAAATTGGTAGGGTTAGGAAGAGATAAGGCATTCTGACCATGATTAACCCAGTGGAGATGAAATATCAGCCGCTATATCGTCTTGAGACCAAAACCATATATATTGGCCATATATCGGACCCACAGGATTTTGCAAAATATCGGCCAATATATCGGTCGAAACCCGATACATCGGTACGATATCGGCTGAGATTCTCCGATACTTGAATATATCAGTTTTATGTTTTTTTTGGGTCGGGTCGGATTATACTGTTTAGCTAAAAACCAAATCCTGATCAAATTCGAGTCGCAAGAGGATCTACCTCTCTCGAGCTCGCAAGGGGAGTCCCTCCCTCGATCACATCTTTCTCTCCCTCTCTAAATTTTATTGGAATTCGTTGCTTTTTTTCTTAATTTGTAGAGTTAGAGGAAGCATAAGCAAATAAAGAAGAAGAGATGAGGTAAGTTCTCCTGTCCTTTTGAATATTGAATTTGATGCTGCTTTTTTCAAAAATTAGTTAGATTCGGATAAGTAATAAACCATTTGAACCCTGGTCCACACAGTCTTCAATATCGGAAATATCAGTCCATATATCGTTTTATGGCTATATATATATATATATATATATATATATATATATATATATATATAATATATATATATATATATAGGAATTGGTAATTGTGTCGAACGCTCCCACTGGGAATCGATCTCCTGAGCACTCGGATTGCATGCCTCACCACTACCACTAGGCTAGGGGTTATTGGCTATATATATATATATATATATATATATATATATATCGGACCTGTAGGGATCACCCAATGGGAGGAAATTCAGTGAGGAAATCAGCGGGGTCGCGATAAGCCGGAAGATCCGCACGAATACGTGGGTTTTGGACGGCTCCATGAATGGTTAGTTTCTGCACAGGTTGGCGTATAACCAGATTCAGGCTGTACACAGTAAGTTGCAGCTCGTCGAGGTCATCTGATTGAAGGATATTGCAAAAATAATGCAACTGTATGTACAAATTGGTACTGGGGAGATTGCTCACGCTTGACAAACTTGCGAAGTTTGGGATCCAGACTGCGGTCAGGGCTATTCCCTCTGCAAGTAGGGTAATGAAACTATGGCCCATATTTTCTTCAATTGCACCTTCGTGCGGTACATTTGGAATGAACAAGCTCTGAAGCTGGGGATAGTGATGGAAATACCCTTGATTTCGAGGTTGTGTTTGCCGCGATCAGGAATCTGAAATGTAGGGGCTCTATTTGGTACAAGAAGGTCCGTATCAGAATTGCTTCGTCAGTCTGGCATATATGAAGGGAAAGGAACAGACGGATTTTCGAAAGGCTTCACACTTCTCCGATTGGGATTCTTCATAAAATAGGTCATGATGTCAATGTAATAGGTCAACCCAGAAATGGTTGAACTTCTGGGACTGGAATCTAATCGGGTCTTATTCTTTTCAATAAAATTACCTTTTCAATATATATATATATATATATATATATATATATATATATATATATATATTGGTCAAATATATTATAAAAAAGATGCCATCGGGAGCGGGCGACAGGCGATCGAGCGAGGAACCTAGGGTTCCCTTCACCTGGGACCCTGGCGCCCCTGGCGGTGGGGCAGCCAGGGTCAGCACGGCAGGGGGCGGTCCGGCCGAGGGCGGCGCGTGCAGCGGCAGGCCAGGCGGTGGCGGCGCCGGCGATGGATTGGCTAGGGCTGACCCAAACGTGCATCGGATGGCCAGGCCTGGCGCGGGGAGTGGCTGCGCGGACGGCAGAGGCGGTGGCGGCAAGGCCGCTGGCGGCGCCGGCGGTGGCGGCAAGGCCGCTGGCGGCGCCGGCGGTGGCGGAAAGGGCGCTGGCAGCGCGGCGGGGAGTGGCCAGGCTAAATACAGCGTAGTCGGGAGCGGCGGAGCGGCAGCCGGGGGCGGCATGGCGGGCGGCGGGTCGGCTAGGAGTGGCGCGGCCGGAAGTGGATCGGCAAGGGGCGGTGGTGGCTTGGGGCAGGCTCCGGACGGGGTTGAAGGCACCGTAGGAGACGGTGATCGACAAGGATGACCCGGAGGAGGAGGCGGGATGGACAACGGTGATCAGAAGGCGTAATGGGATAGGAGATGTAGAAGCTCGTCGGCCAGGAGGGACTGAGGGAGGCGTCCATCCTAGGGGAGGTGACCATCGACACGTGCTACGGAGACACATTGACGGTGCAGACCCGGGGGGGGCTAGGAGGCCGGATGGGAGTTCTCGCCAAATACATAACAATGTGTCCATACCACCAATGCCTCAACAACGATGGTCGGCGGTGGATAAGGGCAAGCAGGTTGTTGGAGACCAACGTAAGACGGAGGTTCCGAAATCCTACGCGGATATATTGAATGGAGGGGTGAATACCTTGCCAGCACAGATGACTTATGTACAACCGAAAATGGTGGGCACAACACTTCGGACGACCCTGACGAAGGAAGATCTTGCTGAGACCGCGGACTACTGCCGCAACTCAGTCATCCTATACGTGCTTGGCTCGAGACCGTTTTACGGACAGATCCGAGCGTACGCGGCACGAGTGTGGAGACCGAGGGGCGGTATGGAATTTTTCTCACGAGATAATGGTTTCTATCTCGTGCGTTTCTGCCTGGAGGACATGGAGTGGGTCCTCCAGGGAGGACCGTGGACCTTTGATGGCAGGCTTATCATCATGAAGGCATGGACGCCGGAGTCAACTTATGAGCGTGAAGTTCTCCTCACAGTTCCGATTTGGATCAGACTACCGGGTTTACCTGCTAACCATTGGAGCATCTCCATGATGATGAAGATTGCCAGTGTCATAGGCAAACCAATCAAGGCCGATGAAGCTACGATGTACAGAACTCGTATGGGGTATGCGCGGATCTTTGTTGAAGTAGATACGAGTGCTGACATGCCGCCTTTCGTTGAGTATATGGTGCCTTCCGGTGGAGTCTTTCGCCAGACTGTGCAGTATGAATTTGTGCCACCAGTTTGCAGCCATTGTAAATGCTTTGGGCATCCATCTAAAGGGTGTTCGGTAGGGGAGGTAGGGGATGTGGAAGGACATGGGGTGACTGATACCCCTGGAGATAGAGGACTACATACAGGTAGTGGGGTAGCTTGTCTGCAGGAGGCGTCCACTTCTATGATGGAGGGGGTCCAACCTAGTGCAGGGGGACTGATACAACTCAAGCTAATCCTTTCTCTCAATGGGTGGATCGGGTGATACAACCTCGTAGAGAAATGACTGATGCTGGTGGCCAACAAGACCCTGAGACGGGAACCGGGACTGGAATGGAGATGGAGAGAGATGGCCAGACCTTGGAAGAGAGCGGAGAGGGCGCTACTGCTGTTGTGCGCGAATTCAATCCCAGAAAGACTATTGTTTTCCAGTCCAGACGTAACAAATCCCTAGGCCATCCGGGAGGGCGTAGCGGAAAGAAGGTGACGGCAGATCGTACCCATCAGACGGAGGAGAGCAACAAGCAGGAAGCGTCGGACGATTCTACCTAGAGAGGATGGAGGGCAGGAGGTGATGGGGTTTCTGAATACGGGCAACTCTAACCTGTGTACCTAACCCCAGATGGAAGGACCATTGTGACAATGGAGGGGATCCCAGCGGGTTTAGCCCACCCCTTGAGATTTCTTCGGAAGGCGCAACGGCCGAGGGTCAGATAATGGAGCACGCTATTTCCCCTAATGGCGGCTCTGGAGATGTTTAGGGGTCATCCCCTGGATATTAAATGTCTATCTTAGCTTGGAACGTTCGAGGGGCGTGTGCGATAGGGAGATGGAAAGAGATCAGAGAGGTTCTAAGGAGAGAAGCTTGCTCCATTGTGGCGCTACTAGAGACTAAAATTAAGACTCCTAGACTGCTACAACGGAGGACCAAACATCAGTGGTGTCAGGTTCATAACTTGGAGATAGGAGGGGTGGCGCGTATCTGGGTGAGCTGGGATAGTAAAAGCTGGACTGGACAGGTAATTCTTCTGTCAGATCAGCTGATTGTCGTGTCTTTCACTAATAAGGGGGGATGGCTTTCATCTTGGGAGCGGTATTTGGCAACAACGATAGGAGGCTGTGGGAAGCTCTATGGGAGGAGATTCTTCAAATCAGTGTTGTAGCAGAGAATCAGTTCCATGTAGCGCTGCTGCTGATAGGAGATTTTAATATCCTACTTTTCAGTCACGAAAAAGTGGAAGGTCGGTGTGTCCCTGACGGAGTACTGCAAGATTTCCAAAATTGCCTTCTGCGATCTGGCTTACAGGCAGTGGAGAGAACTGGTCACATTTGGTCTTGGCATAATAAGGCTACCCACAAATGAGTTGCTTGCCAACTTGATCGTGTTTTGGGAAATTGAGAGTGGTTTACTATGTTCCCGGATGTGGTAGCTGAGTGCCTCCCAGCTGGTACGAGTGATCATTCGCCAGTTCGCATCTATCTATCGACGGTTGTCTCCCAAAAGGCACCTCCTTTCAGGTACAACAACAAATAGAGCTGTATGTCGGGCTATGCGAAGGTGTTCCAGGCGGGTTGAGGCTATCCCGTTTAGGGAAACCCTCAATTCCGCATGGTCCAGAGGCTGAAGCGGGTGAAGGCGGGTTTGAAACCCTGGACGAAAGGTTCCTGTCATACCCTTCTCGCTGATAAGGAGGACCAACTTCGGGAGGCACAGATTGCTTTGCAGGAAGACATTCTCAATAGCGACCTGGCAGCGACGGAGCAGGACCTATGTAAGGAAGTCGGGGAGCTACGAACTCTGGAAGTGATCGAACTGGCTCAACGAGCCAAGTGCAGTTGGCTGCGGGACGGCGACAAGTGCTCCAAGTTCTTCTATGATATCATCCGGACCCGCCAACATCGTAATCACATCTCAAAACTATACGGGATTGATGGTCAAGAGGTGGTTAACGCTACTGCACTACAGGAAGAAGCAGTCAGGTACTATACTGAGCTTTACAATCGAACTACCTATCTATCTGACTTTCCGAAAATTGTTTGCAAGAGGCTGGTTACCCCTTAGGGTAACAATGTACTTCTGTCACCAATGACTATGGAGGAGATTGAAGCTATTGTACGCTATGCGGACCCGAATAAATCCCCTGGCCTAGATGATTTTAGGAGCCAGTTCTTTAAAGTCCATTGGGATATTTTGAAGGAGGAGATGCTGGAGGTCGTCCGAGATTTCTTCGACAACGGCAAGCTGCTTAAGGAGCTCAACCATACTTTTTTGACACTTATACCGAAGAAGAAAGGAGCGACGTCTCTTAGTAATTTTCGTCCTATCTCCTGCTTCAATTTTATCTATAAAGTTATCACTCACCTGATGTGTAGACGTATGGAGCAGATTATGCAGGGCCTGGTGTCCAGTAATCAAGCGGCTTTTGTGAAGGGGCGGTCTATTGCTGATAACAGTCTCCTTGCCCATGAGCTGATCCGGGACTTCAACAAACCGGAAGGAGATAAAGTGTGTGTCAAGCTGGATCTGAGGAAGGCATATGACTCTGTCAATAGGGAGTTCGTCTGCCACATTATACTTGCTATGGGTTTTGATCGTACTTGGGTAGATAGGGTCCGGATCTGCATTTCCACTCCCACTTTTTCTGTCCTTGTCAGGGGTCAGCTGTATGGCTCCTTCGGCAGTTTAAGAAGACTTCGGCAAGGGGATCCGCTATCGCCATACCTCTTCACCTTGGTCATGGAGTTTTTCACATCGCTCTAGGACGTGGCGGTCTATAAAGGCCAGATCACCCCACTGTACAAACAGGTGCTTCCTCAGGTATCCCATCTTATATATGCGGATGACCTGCTAGTCTTTCTGGTCCCTTCGCGACATGGGATTATGGCTCTGAACGAGATCATGGAACGGTTTGGTTCAATGACGGGTCTGCAGCTGAACAAGGACAAGAGTATGGCCTATTTCAACAAGCACTGTCAGCAGAAGGAAGAGAATGCGCTATTTCTTAGGATTAAGAAGGGGGAGCTACCGGTCAAATATCTAGGAATCCCGTTATCTATCAACTACGCCAGAGAGTCCGAATGCCAAAGTCTGGTTGACTATGCTCAGAGACGGTTGGAGGGGTGACATGCTCAGAGCCTATCTTTTGGAGGACGCATCGAGTTAGTTCGATCCGTCATCTATGTCATTGTCCGATTCTGGTTGCAAACTCTCATGTTGCCATCTGCGACCATTAGCAAAATCGAAAGACTCTGTGCCAACTTTATCTGGAGAGGAGGCCTACACTCTATTGGATTGACGACTCTATGCAGACCTCGGGAGGAGGGAGGTGCCGGCCTACAGTCTTTGCGGATCCTGCGTGATACTGCAGGGGTAAGACAAGCTTGGCGATTTCTCGCCCAGGACTCCTTATGGGCGATATGGATGAAGGGGAGATATATGAAGGACCAGCCCTTTTGGGAGATCCGAGCCAACAGCAACGACTTCATGACTTGGAAGAACCTTCTCTCCCATCGGACTACTTTGAAGGGGCTTATCTCCAGATCAATTTCAAATGGAGAGACTACTGACCTGTGGTGGGATCCTTGGATCAACCATCTGAGCTTGGCAGATCGAGTTGGTAGGCAAGCGATGCCAACGGCGGGGAGGAGGGCCCGGGTGAGCGCTATTCTTCAGGAGGGTGTGTGGCTAGCGGACCTTCACTCTATGACGAGACAGTTTTGGCAGGAGATTGAAGTGGTCCAGGTGGATACTGAGGGTACGGATAGGGACCGATGGGTGTGGACGGACACCGGTCAGTATACCTTTCCCCAATCGATCGTGTACGCGTCTATTAGGAAAGTTTACCCTCCCATGGAGGTGGCTCAGATGGTGTGGACCAAAGGGGTGGCCTCCAAAATACAATTTTGCTTGTACAAACTCTGTCTTGGAAAGTTGCTTACTCGGGACCGCCTAGTGAAATTTGGTGTGCATATTACGTCACCTCTGTGCGAGTTATGCAAGCAAGATCATGAATGTATGGAACACTTATTCATTAGATGTTCCTTCTCATCATCCGTTTGGCAACATCAATGTTCTCAGCTCAGCTTACAGACTCACGGCTCTCGAAGCTGGAGAGAGGAGGTGGCAGATATCATAGCCAAAAAGAATCGGAATTCCGAGTGGTACAAAACAGCAAGGATTCGGCTGGCGGCTGGCATATATGGAAGGAAAGAAACAATAGAATTTTTGAGTTGTTGACTACGCCCACTATTGGGGTGATACACAATATAGATTTTGATGTAAAAGTGATGGAGAACTTTAAGTCTCCATCAAGATCTACCTTGTAGACTCAAATTTTTATATATAACAAGTACCTTTTTCCCAAAAAAAAATTTATATATACATATATATATATATATATATATATATATATATATATATATATATATATATATTGGTCAATGAGGAGAGATATAAGCTTGAGGGTCGACTTGGTGGCAGACGGTCTCAGGATCGAGCCATGGCCCCGATCATGGGCATATATATATATATATATATATATATATATATATATATATATATATATATATAGTGTTTTGGAAAGATATAGAAAAAAAAAAATATATATATATATATATATATATATATATATATATATATATATATATATAGTGTTTTGGAAATATTGATCGATATGTCGGTCGTCGGCCGATATTATATAGTATTTATATATCGATTTTATGTGGTTGGGTTCGGTTATACTGTATAAGTAAAACTCAACAAGTTTAACTAAAAACTTAATCCTAACTCTCATATCCCTCTCCGTGATCCAATTTGAGCCGCAAGAGGATCTCTCTCGATCTCGACCTCAGGTAAGGTCTCCCTGTCTCGATCTTAACTTCCACTCTCCCTAAATTTCTTCTAAATTGTTATTTTTTTTACTTTATTTTAGATTAATGGAAGCATAATCATAAAAACAAAAACAAAAAAGATAAGGCGTGCTCTCTCCTTTTGAATATTGAATTTGTTGTTGCTTTTTAAAAAAATGGTCAGATTCGGTTAAGTAATAAACCATTTTGACCTTGGTAAATCTAGTGTTTGAGATATCAAAAAATATTGGTCGATATATCGATTTGAAGCTAAAACAATATATATTGGCCATATATGGATGCATAGCGTTTTGGAAAATATTGTCGATATATCGATCGAAACTTGATATATCGGCCGATATTTGAATATATCTGACTTATAGGTTTTTTATGGTTTTTCCTGTCGGGTCGAGTTGGATACCGTTTAAGTAAAACCTAACGTGTTTAACTAAAAATCTATGCCTCCCCCTCTTTTTATCCGTCTCCCTGATCGAATTCGAGCCACAAGAGGATCTCCCTCTCTCTCGATCTAAGGTAAGATCTCCCTCTCCCTTTCCCTCTCCCTCTCCCTCTCCCACACTAAATTTACTCTAAATTTGCTGCTTTTTACCGATTTGCAAAGATTAGAGGAAGCACAAGCAGAAAAAGAAGAGATACGTTAAGCTCTACTCTCCTTCTGAATACTGGATTTGCTCCTAGTTTTTTTTTAAAAGTTGGTCAGATTCGGATAAGTAACAACCATTTTGACCCTGGTCAACCTAATGTTCGAGATATCAGAAATAGTGACCAATATTTCGTTTTGAGGCCAAAATGTTGTATATCAGATGTATAGCATTTTGGAAAATATTGATCGGAATACGATAATACCGGACGAAATGATAATTGATATATTGGCCGATATGATACTGACCGATATTTGAATATATCGGATTATGGATTTTTAATGATTTTTGAGTTGGGTAGAGTTGGATTGGGCTATATCGTTTAAGTAAAATCCAACTCGTTTAACTAAAAGCGTAACCCTAACTCTCTCTCTCTCTCTCTCTCTCCCCCCCCCCCCCCCCCCCCCCCCCCCCCTATCGAATTCCAGAATCAAAGAGGAGCTCTCTCTCTCTCTCTCTCTCTCTCTCTCTCTCAATTTCTTCTGATTTTTTTTCTTTTTTGCTTGATTTTCAGAGATTAAAAGGAAGCATCAGAAGAACAAGAGATAAGGTAAGCTCTCCTCTCTTTTTGAATTCTGAATTTGTTGTTGCTTTTTTTATTTGCTGCCGCTTTTTTCATTTTGTTGCTGCTTTTTTGTGTTGCTTCTTTTTATGATCGTGGAAGTAATACTGAGAGTTTGGAAATTTGCTAAGAGTGAAATAATCTAGTTTGAAGAATTGATTTTGGAAGTAATGTTGTAATTTTTGCTTGATCTGTTAATTGTGGGTTTTTCCCCCTAAAGTTAGTTCCTGTGTTTTCAGAGTTTGCTGGAAGTGACTTGTTGATGTAGGTGAAGTATTTTAGAGTAATGTTAGGTTAAGTTTGAGATTACACACTTTGCTTGTCTTAAGCCAACTCGGTTTTCATCTATATCACACACTTTCCCTGCGGTGACTAATCCCTCCTGTGAAGTGTGGGGTGACTAATCTACAAGTTGTATCACTGGAAGTGATTAATCCCTCCTGTGACTTGGATTTTGAATAACATTAATGTTTACTCATGGAATCTTGTGTATGATAAAGTATTACATGTGCTGAATTGCTCATGATAAATGTGTAATAGAGATAAATCTCTTTAAGATACATTATGTTTTTCATATCGCTAGTGATAGGATTAGTTTGGCAACATTTTGTATCGTGATCTTGTTGGAATTTATTGAAATTACTTTCTAGAGAATGGCCCCACATAAGCCATGCTCACACGTAATGGATATCATAATCTTTATGGAATTGATACTCCTATCTTCTCCAAGCGAAATAGTTCTGCATGATGTGGCCCTTCTTGCCACAACGGTAACACTCCTCGTACCGACTCTTATACTTTCATCTGCTCTTGTCTCTGTCACCATCTGGACCCTTGCTTCTACTCCTTCCTCGAGTCTCTGAAACAAGTGTCTTTGAATGGGATGTGGATGATATGTCTTTAGATTTTCTCTGCATCTCATCATTCAACACCCCTCTCTTCGCGAACTCCAGACTAATCACGCTTTCTAGAGTACAAGTGATCATGGGCACTCGTACGATCTCCTACGAGTCTGGCAATATACATAGTAACCAAAGTCCAAAAATCTCGTCGTCGTAATTTACTCCCATAAAGGATAACTAGTCAACCACGTCTTAGAACTCACTCAAGTGTTCCGTAATGGACGAACCATCCTTGTATCTGAGACCCAACATCTGCTGGATTATGAACAATTTGTTTACCCGGTCTTCTTCGCATACAGGGGTTCTAACTTCTCCCACAAAGTCTTTGTATGCTTAATATTTGACTATATGATTATACACATTATCGCTCACGAACTGTTTGATATACCCACACACCTATATATGCTCGAAATTACAGTCCTTATTGAATTTTTCACTGGGCTTCTCGAAAGCAAATACCAAAAGATGCAACTTATTGACGAACAAGAAATTTTTCATCTTGCTCCGCCAATAGTGGTAATTAGAATTTTAGGTTTACCATGCGCACTGGCTTTGTATCCTTCTCTTCTACTCGGTATGACTATCAACCTTGACACCTAGCAACTTGTACTCTAACACAACTTTGATACCACTCCGTTGGGAACAAAACGTGGAAACCGTTCTCCCAAAACAATAGGACCTAGCGAGGACCGAATAAAAAATACACAAAACCACAAAGAAAAACACAACGCAAACACCAAGACATTTACGTGGAAAACCTAAACGAAAAAAATCATGTAACAAACGGAGTCCAACCTGAAAAAGCCTCCACTAATGGAATAAGAAGATACGCCGGTTCCTTACAAACTTCTCCTCTGATCCACAAGGATCACAGCAACACTTTAATATATAAAATAAATTACAATGAGTAGAACGAATATGATCGACTATTTGACAAGGATGAACCAATGAAGAGAACTCCTGGAAACGATGTCTCCTCAAAACAATCTCCGAAACTCCGAATCTCTCTTCTCCTCTTAGCAAGTTACAAACTTTGAGAAAGTTCTCACCTTTAATCTCTTGATTATGATGATAATGAACTATGGTTAGAAAAGACCTATTTAAAACACCACAATTTCGAAAAGATCACGATCCAAAGGTGTAAATAAAACAACCAAATTTGGCTTTCAACCCCGACATCGGTATACCGGTAGTGGTATATCAGCGGTATGACAAAAAATGTTCATTTTTAGTCAGAACCTATAATGGTATCAACTGGTATCTCTTCGGTATACCGGTATCTCTGATATTGATTTTCAATAAAGTCTGATATGCTCTCAAATCAAGCCACTTTCGTCACCTTCGACTTCCCAAGCTTTTCCAACACACGGATGGAGCTCATTGCACTCCGGGGTGTTCTCCACATAGGCTTGGAACCCCATCTAACACCAACATATCCCACTCCAGAGATTGTGCTTTACCACTGAATTGGCCCTCAAGATCACAACTTTTATTGACCCAGATTAGATCTCAACCAAAGGATAGAATGACAATCTAATCTTGACAGGTTCTTTCATATCCGGCAATATAGTGATCACTGAGCCTATTCAATAGTGACCAAATTCAGATCTCATCCAGAACCAGACACCAGTGGTTTACAACTCAAATCAAGAATTTTCATGCAACAACTCAATGAATCCATTCCCAACAACAGTTCAAAGACCAAAGGTTCAATTTTGATCAAGACCCAGATGAGATCTCGGGAAGAGTGCGCAAATTCATGTGGATTTTCCGATAGCGGTAATGATGGAATGGAACGGAATGGCCATTTCATCATTCAAATCAAAATTTTCAATGAATCTAATAAAAAAAAGATTCGATTTTGACGAACGAGATCCCAACCAAAAAAAAAAAAAATCAAATTTCACCTGGATTTCTTCTTCACGGTGGTGGCGGTGCTGAAGGATGAAGAGAACGAACGCAGCGGCCATGAAGAGGGAGAGGATCCACCAGATCCACTCCGAGAGCCTCCTCCTGGCCGAGCGCCTGAACTCGGCCGGCGCCCTCCTCCTCATCAATCCGACGGCCTCTACTGCTGCAGCTGCTGCTCCTCTCTTCTCTGTGCCGAGAGAAATGGAGCAGGATGGGTCTTCTTCTACTTCTGCTGCTGCTGCTGCTGCTGCTGCTGCAGCAGGATTCTTTCCTCGTACCGTTTTAAATGAAATGAATGATGATGCTTTGTTATTACAGCAGTACCCCAGGCGTACCAACAGTGTACTTTGGGGGAGTGCAGATGAAGGAAACAGAACAGACACCTGGCGGTGTTCCGAGTGTTATTAGTGTAGCTTGTTTGTGCGGATGTTGATATTTGTTATTTTGTATTTTCTAGTTCAATAGGTCTACAAATATAGCGGTTTCAACTGCGACCACGTGCCACTAGGAGAATTCGGAACAAGTCTGCTTATAGATTCGAATCAACTCTTAGGACAGTACTTCGTACGCGACTTTTCCGGAGGCCTGTAACTTTAATGTGATTTGTTTTGTTTATAGATTTTTATTTTAAGAAGTAATATTTCTAACAATCTAAGAGTTGATTCGGGTCTATGTGCAGACTTGTTCCGAATTCTCCTAGTGGTAAAACTTCCGCTCTACCGGTATCCCTTCGTCGCACACAACTCAGGGAGATTGACCCTGACTTTATTGTTGTATAATTTGAAAAAAAAAACAACTTCCTTTTTCCTCACTTCAATGTCATTTTATTTTCTATTCAATACTTTCAACATTTTTTTGTGTTGTTTAAATTTTGACCGTTTCAATATTTATTTTATATTCATTGGTATTTTATGGACTTAATGATCAAATGACTACATAACTAGCCATAAAATCCTATTAAAATCTATTAAATTTGTAGCAAGAGGGGTTGCCTATATATGTATCCATATTGTTAGTATTGAGAATATACTTGTGAAGAAAAAAATGGCAACCATGTGATTCCTCCTCCTCCTCCTTCACAAACATGTATTCTTTCTTTCCTTTCCATTCCAATCTTTTCTGCTCTGGGTAAGAGCTAAGTCAGGGTCAATCTCCCTGAGTTGTGTGCGACGACGGGATACCGGTAGAGCGGGGGTTTTACCACTAGGAGAATTCGGAACAAGTCTGCACATAGTGTGATGACCATAGTTCGTATTACGTATTTTAGAATACGTGTACGTGTCTGACTCGTATTGCATGTCTCCTGGCTTGGTTCGGCTTGTTTGGGTTGGCTTGGTTCGGCTTGGGTTGCTTATTGGTTCATCATGAACCAAGGGGAGAACCCTTACCTACCACCACCATCCCCATTTATTAACCCAACACTCTTTCTCTCTCCTCAGTCACTCTTCTTCTTCCTCACCATTACTCTCCACCTACACCCAAGAGCCCTAGGCAAGTGCAACTTGCTTCATGATGGATCTCCAAGTTTTATTGTTCCATTCCCTTCTTTACATGATTATAAGCCTCTTTAGAACTTGGAGTTTTTGATTTTTATGGATAGATTCTTCTAGATCTACATTATAACTTTGGGGTTTCATGAGTTCATGGAGTTTTCTTGGTTTTGATCTACTAAAACTTGTTATTTTCGAAAACTAATAGTTCTTTCGTATGAATTTGGTTTTTGATTCACCTCATTCCGAGTTAAAATGAAGTTTTTATGGCCAAAACAAGTTTTCTGGATTTTTCATGTCGGCTGAGTAAAATTTTACGCAGGGAACCCTGAATTTGCGCATTTTACGCTGGATAATATCCAAAATGTAAGATTTTACGCAGGGAACCCTGAATTTGCGTATTTTACGCTGGATAATATCCAGAATGTAAGATTTTACACAGGAAAACCTGAATTTGCGTATTTTACGCTGGATAGTATCCAGAATGTAAAATTTTACGCAGGAAATCCTGAATTTGCATATTTTACGCTGGATGGTACCCAGAATGTGAATTTTTACGCTAGAACCCTTCTCTTTTGCGTATTTTACGCAGAATTGAATTTTTGGCGTAAAAAGTGCTCAGAATGACTGTTTTTGCCTAGTTTAGCTATTTTCTAACCAGAATTTCGAAAAACTTAAAACATGAAAGTTTTAGATCTTTGTCTTGCCTTTCCGAATATCTCTGGAGCACCTCATTTTGAGTTCTTATGTGGAAGTTATGTCTCGTCTCCCATGAGCCGCATGATTCCTCCACCTCTTGTACCATGTTTATATTTAGTTATTGCATATATGCTTATACCAGGTTAAATGTTAATTTTAAATATATTACATGACATAATGGTGACCCGTTGTGGTGCACTTTTGACAAATGACATGACATGATAGTGGCCCGTCATGGCGTACTCTTGACAGTGAATTTGACATGATATATCTCGAATGCTGTTGCGATGGCTAACATGTTATGACAGAATTGAATGGCCTGGACACCGTGGGTGATTGTGTTTGTACAAAATGAACCGGTAATATTTTGCATCATGTCTAGGACTGGGATCCCTGAGTACCTCGGTTAGGGGTACCTACTGTAAATGACTAAGGCTAACAACTAGAATAATTCGGTAGTCATGAGAGATTTTCCCAGTTATAGGCGATCTCGTTATCCCGGCCACCATTGTTGGACTTGTATCCTGCCGACTAGTAGGGCACATGTCTAAATTCACCGATATATGGAAAAAAAACGAGGCATTGCTTAAAGAATCCAAGTCACCTGGATAACCTGGATTAGCTGCAGGACTTGTGGCTGGAGGAACATCTCATTACATATTGCTAGTAACTAAGGCTTGTGATAACCCTAGTTAGCTAATGTAGAAAGCCGTAGTCACTGATTGGCCATGAGCGATTGTATGGTGTAGATTCAGTGCTCGAATATTGCAAGCATGATCGCATGATTGTCACTTTTTAACAATAAAGATCAGAGGCTAAGTTTTGTTCAGGCGAAGGGTTACAACCCCGATCCTTGTTTGGTTTAAGGGTTGTAACCTGACTCCCGGAGCAGTTCTGTGTCCTCTCTTTGTTTATTGTCTTATTGCACCCCACGTCATGCTCGTCATGTTTCACTTTACCAACGAGATTTAGAGACAGAGTTCTATTCAGGTGAAGGATTACAACCCCGGTCCTTGTTTGGTTTAAGGGTTGTGACCTGGCTACTTGAATGGTTCCCTCGTACTCTAATATGACTGTTGTTATTTTTATCATTATCAGGCTCTTTCATAATTACTTTTAATATTTGTTCTGATATGCTGGTTTTAGTTCTTAAGTGAAGCCTCCTTTGTGGCACTTGCTCTTTCTGGGATCTGACCCAGCTAGTTTTGTATGGCCAGATTTCGGAGCAGCTCCAGAGGATCTATCGACTTTCCATCCCGATGGTGACCACCAGGCGTAACCAGGGCAACGAGTGGGTTTATTTTTGGCTCTCCACTCTATTCTAAAATTATTGTTTTGAGGCGTTTAGCCGGCGAGCACATGTTAGCTCGTATTGCATACCTTATTTACTATCTGCCTACGGGCTGTAGCAGGATTGACAAATCCTAGGGTTGATCATGTATTACTGAACTCTTGCTAGTCCTCATATTTTGTAACGATTAGCTTCATGATCAGCTGAATATGTAATGTTTGGGATGCCTTACTATTGTATATCTGGTGATCTTACATCTTGTAACTTTACTTGCTTGCTTGAGATTGAGACATTTAGGCTTGTTATTGACCATAGGAGACTGATGGATTGTAGTTAAATCCTCATATATCTAGACAATCGTGACCGTATAGTGAGATGGATTCCATTTCATTATACGTAGCTGGATATGTATGCCCCCGCTATCTAGTATTCTGGTTCTGGAGCGTGACATGGTTTAAGTGGTGGCCCATGCAGGTCTTGTAAATCAAGATATGTGAGGGTTTACCGAATAGATGTCTCAATCAGCACTCTCCCTCGATCTCTGCCCGTATCTTCTAATCCCTGAGATTCTCGACCTGATCACATGCTTGTATCGTTGATATGTCTTGGTCCTTCCTTATTGTTCCCTATGTCATCTTCTTCAGCGGCATTGTTCCTGGTCCCATCGATCGGCAAGGCGAAGCACCTCCCGTGGACCAGCAGCAACCAGAAGATTAGGCCTAGCACTCAGGAGCAGCTTCCCGGGTCATGCCTCCCGGAGATCCAGAACCCCCAGTACAGCCTGCCCAGCCTGTAAGGTAGGATGATGGAGCCTTGGTTGGACTTATCAGGGAATTACTTGTATCGCAGGATCGTCGAGGAGATGCCTTGCATCAGGCAGTGGCAGGTGCTCTAGACAGAGGTGGACATCATGGGAACAGTGCAGCGAACAGTTTCAAGCGCCTGAACCCTCCATTCTTCGATGGCAGTGAAGATGCTATCGCTGCTGATGCGTGGCTTCAGGATACAGAGGTGATATTGGAGGCAGCAAAGACCCCAGAGGATGAGAAGGTGGTCGTAGTGTGCCTGCAGTTATTGGATCTAGCCCGCAGCTGGTAGGCGGCGCAGGCTATTGGATTAGTGGCGCCTATTGCCTGGACAGTTTCCGTGAGAAATTTTGGACCAAGTACTTCGATGTTGTAGCTCGGTACGATCTACAGACGAGGTTCACTAATTTGAAGCAGATGGGCAGGACGGTCGATGGATATGCGGCCGAGTTTTCCAGGCTTAGTCGGTTTGCTCCCACCTTGGTAGCGACCGAGTTCGATAGAGCCTAGCGGTTTCAGCAGGGACTCCAGCTGGAGATTTTGCTGGCGGTGGAGCAGTTTGAGCACCAGACTTTTGATGCAGTATTGAGGGTGGCTAGAAGGCATGAGTATACGTTCCAGAGGATTGTGGACAGGACTGGAGGTCGAAAGCGATCTCACGGCCAGATGAACCAGTCGTCAGCCCCAGCCTCGACAGCTAGGGCTTTGACCATTGGAGCTCCGAGAAGGACAGCTTCAGTTACGTCGGTTCGATATTCAACCCCGACGTATCCTCAGCACAAGCAGAAGCAGTCTTCCACTATAGGCTGCTCTTATTGTGGAAAGCCTGGACATGTTGTTTCAGAATGTCGCAAGGCTCGAGGATTATGTTTGCTTTGTGGAGCGCCGGACCATAAGATAGGGTCCTGCCCGTTCAGGACTGACTCATCATCATCCATGACCAGTTCATCAGTTAGGGGACCAGCCCCGGTACCAGTCCAGCAGCAGTTTCCATCCTCGAGGCCGTTGCCGACACAGACCCAAGCTTTTCAGCAGCAAAGGCCTCAGCAATATGTCCAGGCACAAGTTCAGAATCGACAGAGAGGAATCCAGCAGTGGGGGCCGGCACCCAGAGGACAAGGGCAAGTGTTGGCTTTAACCATGGAAGAAGAAGGAGTGGCGCCAGGTGAGGTAGTGGCAGCTACTATTCTCGTCAACACCTTTCCGACTTCAGTATTATTTGACTCTGGTGCATCGCATTCATTTATGTCTGTACGATTCGCGACACGGATAAGACTGGAGCCCGAGTCATTATCAGTAAGGCTCAATATACTTACTGGTAACGGTCTTGTGGGAGTAGATAGAGTGTTTTCCTCGTGTCGGGTCGTAGTTAGCGGTAGAGAGTTTTCCGCTAGGTTGATAGAATTTCTGATGGCCGATTATGATGTGGTCTTAGGAATGGATTGGTTGAGGGACCAGTATGCCAAGATAGATTGCCATATTGGCAGGGTTATTTTTAGCATCCCAAGCGAGCCAGAGTTTTCTTTTTTCCGAGGCGAAGTTGAACCTTCTCCTCCCGTATTGCGGATGGCAGTAGCAGCAGTGCAGTTACCCCAGATCGTCGAGGAGTTTTCAGATGTTTTCCCAGAAGAGCTTCCAGGAATGCCGCCAGAGCGAGAGATCGAGTTCACCATAGACTTGATCCCCGGGACCGCACCTGTGTCAGAGAGAGTCTACAGGATGGCGCCGTCAAAATTGGAGACATTGTACAAAATGATTGAAGAACTCAGGACCAAGGGATTCATTCGTGCTAGTGGATCGCCTTGGGAAGCCCCGATGCTTCTTATAAAAAAGAAGGATGGTACGTCCAGATTATGTGTTGACTATCGTACCTTGAACTCAGTGACAATTAAGAACAGATATCCTCTCCCAAGGATAGATGACTTATTTGATCAACTCAGAGGAGCAGCAGTATTCTCGAAGATAGATTTGCGGTCAGGGTACCACCAGATCAGAGTCAGAGAGCAGGACATCCCGAAGACGGCATTCAGATCTAGATATGGGTATTGGGAGTTTCTTGTTTGCCATTTGGAACAACCAATGCGCCGACTGTATTTATGGACCTCATGAATCGCATCTTCATGCCTTATTTGGATCAGTTCGTGATTGTGTTCATAGACGACATCCTGGTCTACAGCAAGAGTGAAGCGGAGCATGAGCAGCATCTCAGAGTTGTCCTCCAGATTCTTCGAAAGCACCAGTTGTATGCCAAGTTCAGTAAATGCGAGTTCTGGCTTGATCGTATTTCATACTTGGGTCATATCATCACCAGAGGAGGAGTAGAAGTGGATCCCCAGAAGATCGTGGCTATTGAGACGTGGCCAGTGCCTAGCACAGTTGCAGAAGTTCGCAGTTTTCTTGGATTGGCCGGCTACTATCGACGATTTGTTTCAAACTTTGCCCGGATTTCAGTGCCTTTGACGCAGTTAACCCGCAAGGATGTGCAGTTTGCTTGGACAGCAGAATGTCAGGATTCTTTTGAGAAGTTGAAGCGAGGCTTGATGACGGCACCCATTCTCACACTTCCAGATGGGATCGGAGGATTTTTAGTGTATTGTGATGCTTCAGGCAGAGATTTAGGATGTGTTTTGATGCAGCATTGGAAGGTAATAGCTTATGCGTCACGACAACTTTGTGATCATGAGAGGAATTACCCGACCCACGACTTGGAACTAGCAGCAATAGTGTTTGTACTCAAGCTTTAGAGACACTACTTGTATGGAGATAGGGTGGAGATTTTCACCGACCACAAGAGCCTGAAGTATGTGTTTACTCAGAAGGATCTTAACATGCGTCAGAGAAGATGGCTATAGCTGCTTGTGGATTATGATGTCAACCTACAGTATCATCCTGGGAAGGCCAATGTTTTTGCAGCTGCATTGAGCAGGAGAGCCGGAGTCTATTTTCTGACAGCGCAACCAGAATTGTTAGCAGATCTTCAGAAGATGGGTATAGAAGTTGTCCTTTCTACCAGTGTGTCATTGATGGCCAGCATGCAAGTTCAGTCCAGTATAGTTGAAAGAATCAAGATAGCTTAGTCATCAGATTCTAAGCTTCAGCGGCTTAGGACAGAATGTGTAGCAGGGCGAAGACCAGAATTATACATTCATGAATACGGTACACTTCGACATGGTAAGCGTCTTTGTGTATCCAGTGGAGATATCAGACAGGAAGTCATGACCGAAGCTCACAGTTCTCAGTATTTGATTCATCCCGGTGGTACGAAGATGTACCGAGATATCCGTCAGCACTTTTGATGGAATGGCATGAAGATGGAGATAGCTCGGTTTGTCTCTCGGTGTTTGGTTTGCCAACAAGTCAAGGCTGAACATCAGAGGCCAGCTGGACTTCTTCAGCCCTTGCCGATTCCAGAATAGAAGTGGAAGCATATAACCATGGATTTCGTGACTGGATTACCTCGATCCCCGACCAGTAGAGATGCTATTTGGGTTATAGTTGACCGGCTCACGAAGGTGGCTCACTTTCTCCCATTCAGAGTTGGTCAGTCGACGGCTCAGCTAGCAGAGATGTACCTCAGGCAGATAGTCAGACTTTATGGAGTACCGGTCAGTATCACTTCGGATAGAGATTCGAGATTCACGTCACACTTTTGGCGTAGTCTGTAAGAAAGTTTGGGAACTCACCTCCAGTTCAGCTTAGCTTATCACCCGCAGACAGATGGTCAGTCGAAATGCACGATCCAGACTCTTAAGGATATGTTGAGATCTTGTACGTTCGACTTCGGTGGTTCGTGGAAAGATCACATGCACCTGGTGGAGTTCTCGTACAACAACAGTTTTCAAGCTAGCATCCAGATGGCACCGTTCGAGACACTGTATGGTAGGAAGTGCAGATCCTCACTAGCATGGGACGATGTTGGAGAAAGGCAGATGCTTGGTCCTGAGTTAATCACTCAGACAGTTAAGGTGGTCAGGAGAGTCAGAGATCATCTTCGCGTTGCACAAGATCGTCAGCGCCATTGGGCCGATTCTCATCGGTGTCCCCTTGAATTTTTTGTCGGCGACCATGTATTCCTTAGGATCTCGCCTAACCGTGGCGTCATTCGTTTCGGCATATGGAGAAAGCTTAGTCCTAGGTATATAGGGCCGTTCGATATCCTGGAGCGAGTAGGAGATGTGTCCTATCATCTCGCTCTTCCGCCGTCTCTGAGTGAGGTGCATGACGTGTTCCATGTATCCCAACTACGATGGTATATTTCGGACCCGAGCCACATCCTGGATCATTCGAAATTGGTTGTTGGTACCAACCTTTCGTATGAGGAGAGGCCCGTATCCATATTGGACCAAAGAGAGAAGATACTCAAGAACAAGACTATCAAGTTAGTCCGTATTGCTTGGGGTCATCACTCCTTGGGTGAGTCAACGTGGGAGCGTGAGGATGATATCCGATCGCGATATTCCGACCTGTTTGACTCGTAAGGTATAATATCTTTCTTATGCCTTACGCTCTAAATTCCTTGCTTGAAATGAATGATTGTATGGTATATTGCTTGAATATAGCTTGTACATGCCACTCTAGCCTTTTAATTAAATTCTAAGGACGAAATTCTTTTAAGGTGGGTAGAGTTGTGATGACCATAGTTCATATTACGTATTTTAGAATACGTGTACGTGTCTGACTCGTATTGCATGTCTCCTGGCTTGGTTCGTCTTGTTTGGGTTGGCTTGGTTCGGCTTGGGTTGCTTATTGGTTCATCATGAACCAAGAGGAGAACCCTTAACTACCACCACCATCTCCATTTATTAATCCAACACTCTTTCTCTCTCCTCATTCACTCTTTTTCTTCCTCACCATTACTCTTCACCTACACCCAAGAGCCCTAGGCAAGTGCAACTTGCTTCATGATGGATCTCAAGTTTTATTGTTCCATTCTCTTCTTTACATGATTATAAGCCTCTTTAGAACTTGGAGTTTTTGATTTTTATGGATAGATTCTTCTAGATCTACATTATAACTTTGGGGTTTCATGAGTTCATGGAGTTTTCTTGGTTTTGATCTACTAAAACTTGTTATTTTCGAAAACTAATAGTTCTATGAGCAAGAGCACGAAATTTCGTATGAATTTGGTTTTTGATTCACCTCATTTCGAGTTAAAATGAAGTTTTTATGGCCAAAACAAGTTTTCTGGATCTTTCATGTCGGCTGAGTAAAATTTTACGCACCCTGAATTTACGTATTTTACGCTGGATAGTATCCAGAATATAAGATTTTACGCAGGGAACCCTGAATTTGCGTATTTTACGCTGGATAGTATCCAGAATGTAAAATTTTACGTAGGGAACCCTGAATTTGCGTATTTTACGCTGGATATTATCCAGAATGTAAAATTTTATGCAGGAAACCCTGAATTTGCGTATTTTACGCTGGATGGTACCCAGAATGTGAATTTTTATGCTGGAACCCTTCTCTTTTGCGTATTTTATGCAGAATTAAATTTTTGGCATAAAAAGTGCCCAGAATGACTGTTTTTGGCTAGTTTAGCTATTTTCTAGCCAGAATTTCGAAAAACTTAAAACATGAAAGTTTTAGATCTTTGTCTTGCCTTTCCGAATATCTCTAGAGCACGTCATTTTGAGTTCGTATGTGGAAGTTATGCCCCATCTCCCCTGAGCCGTATGATTCTTCCATAACTCTTGCACCCTGTTTATATTTAGTTATTGCATATATGCTTATACCAGGTTAAATGTTAATTTTAAATATGTTCCACGACATAATGGTGACCCATTGTGGTACAGTTTTGACAAATGACATGACATGATAGTGGTCCGTCGTGGCGCACTCTTGACAGTGAATTTGACATGATATATATCTCGAATGCTGTTGCAACAGCTAGCATGTCATGACAGAATTGAATGGCCTGGACACCGTGGGTGATTGTGTTTGTACAAAATGAACCGGTAATGTTTTGCATCATGTCTAGGACAGGGATCCCTGAGTACCACGGTCAGGAGTACCTACTGTAAATGGCTAAGGCTAATAACTAGAATAATTCAGTAGTCATGAGAGATTTCTCCAGTTACAGGCGATCCCGTTATTCCGGCCACCATTGTTGGACTTGTAGTCTGCCGACGAGTAGGGAACATGTCTAAATTCACCGATATATGGAAAAGAACAAGGCATTGCTTAAAGAATCCAAGTCGCCTGGATAACCTGGATTAGCTGCAGGGCTTGTGGCTGGAGGAACATCTCATTACATATTGCTAGTAACTAAGGCTTGTGATAACCCTAGTTAGCTAATGTAGAAAGCCGTAGTCACTGATTGGCCGTGAGTGATTGTATGGTGTAGATTCAGTGCTCGAATATTGCAAGCATGATCACATGATTGTCACTTTTTAACAATAAAGATCAGAGACTAAGTTCTGTTCAGGCGAAGGGTTACAACCCCGGTCCTTGTTTGGTTTAAGGGTTGTAACCTGGCTCCCGGAGCAGTTCTATGTCCTCTCTTCATTTATTGTCTTATTGTACCCCACGTCATGTTCGTCATGTTTTACTTTACCAACGAGATTTAGAGACGAAGTTCTATTCAGGTGAAGGGTTACAACCCTGGTCCTTGTTTGGTTTAAGTGTTGTGACCTGGCTACTTGAATGGTTCCCTCGTACTCTAATATGACTGTTGTTATTTTTATCATTATCAGGCTCTTTCATAATTACTTTTAATATTTTTTCTGATATGCTGGTTTTAGTTCTTAAGTGAAGCCTCCTTTGTGGCACTTGCTCTTTCTGGGATCTGACCCAGCTGGTTTTGTATGGCCAGATTTCGGAGCAGCTCCAGAGGATCTACCGACTTTCTAGTCCGATGGTGACCACCAGGCGTAACCAGGGCAACGAGTGGGTTTATTTTTGGCTCTCCCACTCTATTGTAAAATTATTGTTTTGAGGCGTTTAGCCGACAAGCACATGTTAGTTCGTATTGCATACCTTATTTACTGTCTGCCTACGGGCTGTAGCAGGATTGACAAATCCTAGGGTTGATCATGTATTACTGAACTCTTGCTAGTCCTCATATTTTGTAATGACTAGCTTCATGATCAGCTGAATATGTAATATTTGGGACGCCTTACTATTGTATATCTGGTGATCTTACATCTTGTAACTTTACTTGCTTGCTTGAGATTGAGACATTTAGGCTTGTTATTGACCATAGAAGGCTGATGGATTGTAGTTAAACCCTCATATATCTAAACAGCAGTGACCGTATAGTAAGGTGGATTCCATTTCATTATACGTAGCTGGCTATGTATGCCCCCACTCTCCAGTATTCTGGTTCTGGGGCGTGACACATAGACCCGAATCAACTCTTAGGGCGGTGCTTTGTGCGCGACTTCCCCGGAGGCCGGTAACTTTAATTTGATTTGTTTTGTTTATAGGTTTTTTTTTAAGAAGCAATATTTCTAACAATCTAAGAGTTGATTTATATGATTTGTTTAATTGATCTTCAAAATTAGCATTCGGCTAGTGACAGAAAAAATTATGTAAATTGCTCAATTGATCTCCACAATTTGTATGATTAAACTAGTGTATCCAAGAATTTAAGATATAAAATTGTTCTGACATGTTACTAAGAAAGCGCTAGCATATATGTGTTAGTATGTATTCTTCTTGTCAAAGTTGTGATTTTCAGTTCACTGGAATTATCGAATAGTTCTCATATGTTGTATATCTCGTTGTCCACATGAATGGTTATTTGTCTTTTCATTAAATATTGTTTCATTTTACTTGCCGGTCGTGGATCTACTCTAGCTAAGTATACTAAATTTTATGTGTTGATAACAAATACTCTATATCTCTCCACCTTGGTCCTTAAATTTTATTTCATTGAAATGTGATAATTTGTAGAAAGAAATGCTTATAAACATGCATACTTGTGCATGTATGTTTGGAATATGTTATGTTAATGTGCAATATATATTTGTTTTATAAATTATCTAATTGTATTTAGATGATATTTAATCTAGGATTGTTATTACTGACATGATACTATAATATGTTCACAAAATTGTAGACTCAGCATGTGATCTTGCTAGAATTTTTTTCTTGGTAATTGATCATATATTTTTTGCAAACTTCATCAATCCTATAAATTTTGCAAACTTGTTCTAATGAATTGATTTTTGAACTAGTGAATTCATTTTGAATGCATGATTTATGTTATATTATAATTGATCATTTAAACTTTTGAAGGAGCAATTAATAATAAAGTTGTAAAATAGATATTTGTAATGATGGCAATGCTATGGGGGCTGTGGTCTTATAAGTTTATGCTTTAGCATAATCTACCATTGTTGGAGACACTATAATTCTATACATGCTGAAATTATTCGACACAAATTTTTGATTTTGTAATGTTCATAAAGTTCTTTTAATGATATGTAAATATTTTCTTTTAATGACATGTAATGTTTATGATTAGAATTTTTTTTCTTTTCTCTTTTGCGATTAAAACCAAATTTATTTGTCAGGACCAAGTGTACCTAATCATATCCCATGCATCATATAAAATAGAAATGCACGCGGCATAGAATTAAGTTTTTTTCTCCTATGTAAAATTCCTTGGTATCAGCTTGAAAAATTTTGATAATTGTTTTATTTAGACTAATATTACTATTTTCTGAATGGTGGAGTCATTCTCATGGTTAGAATAAATATATATATATATATATATATATATAAATTGTTGCCAAGATGCAACTCATGGTTTGAAGTGTATACTACTTGCTTATTGTATACTGAAAATTATAGAAATGTATCCTTTTGATTTGAAAAGATATTACCAATCATTGATAGTTATTAGTATAAACTTCTTAAAGGATATAAATATTGTCAACTATCCATATATTCTTCTAGTACTATTCTTTATGACATTTGTGGTAATTTAATATTGTAATTAACTTGTATCATATGCATAAAGGCTAATAATGAGAAGATAAATATGGCAATTAAAGTGTGTGCATGGCTAGAGTTATTTATATTTGGTTTTATTGCCTCTTATGAAATTAATTGATATCTTATATTTATTTTTTGGTTGACATTAACAATTAGTAATGATCTAAATGATATAAATCAATTTTTTTAACTACTACCTACTTTTTAGTAGATAATATTTTTTTGCATTCAAAGACCCATATAGAAACACAACATACATATACATGCTTATATGAAATGTTGGGAGCTATAATTATTATATTCTTCCTCTTTTGTGAATGGTTAAATAATCATTTCCCATACTAATGGTTTACATGATACATATAAATATGTAGTCTACTATAGTTTTCATATTATTTTAACATAATATTTTACATGTTGTCCTGACTTAGAAAATAAATGTTAATATGTTTACAAAACATTAGACACATCAGTAATGAATGACATATTAGTTATTCTTGTATCTTTCATATTCCCTACTAATGGATAACTCTTAAATGTCACCATTCAGCTTTAAAGTTTGGTCAAAGAATATTTTTCACTAAAGGATTCTTGCAATTTCAATTGTTATGAAATATTATTGTCATTTCTTGACTTGGAATACATAATATGTTTAAACAAGTTTGAATGGCATAATATGATATGTTCCCTTATAGAAACTGTGGAGTAATATTAGTTCAAATTTTATTTTTATATCTATTAGTTTTATTTATTATTTCTTGTCTAACAAGAAATATTATTTTTATACTATTGTCTTGACATTGTTATAGTTAATATTAGCAACAATAAACGTATTCTTCTTTTACTGGTTATACCTTGTGACTGTTATTGGCTATGATACAACATTAACTTAACATCATAACCCTTGGTGGATATTTGGTTGGACTTTTACTGTTAGGTAGAACACTTTGCACAAACAGACAAATTTTTCCTTTCTTAGTCCACTAGTTTAACACAATATATCATTGACATTTTGTCATATATAAAAATATATGTTATTTTTCAAATCTTGCATATTAAAACTTTGTAAAATTATTGTTGAAAAAGTTTGTGCATAGTTTCAAGTATATATTTCTTGTTAATATGCAAACTAACCCCTATTCTCTTGAAGGTAGAATCCTTAGAGATATTTTTAATTTTGGAAAAGAGCAACATATTATTGGTGACGGTACTAAAAATTTGTTTGTACTCACTCATTCTTAACATGATCTTTGTAAAGTTATATTTCCAAATCAGAAGCATTAGAGATTGTGACTTGTTAGTCCATCTCTAACATGTCAAGGGTGAAGTGAGAATAATAGAAATATCTAAAATGATGGGGAAAAAATGACATCTTCTGAAGTGTTATTGGTAAGCCAAAATCAAGAGGTACAAAATTGTTCTGATCACGTGGAAAGGTAATTTTTCATATTTACAATTCACGTATTCTATTCATTTTGATTACTAAATTTAATTGGAGAAATATATTGTTGAAATCTATGAGCCAATTATCTTGGTTTATACATATGGTTTGTATATTGTTGTATAAAAGCGATATTCTTCGCATGTCAGTTTTATATATTTGAACCTTAAATGAATATATTATCACAATATTAGAATTTCTAGTGAGAAAGAAATCACAATATTGTTCTATCACAATAGTTAGACAAACTTTATTTTTGCTTATATTTCGTGACGCTATATAAAATTCTTTGATTCATTCAAACAATTTTGTCACAAGAAAATAGTTAGTGAAATTGCAAATTCCTTTAAATCTAAAGTTTTAAAAGTTAAGATCAGTTTGGGTACAAGCCGAAAGGGTCCTTCTGTCAACCGGACGTAAATAGCTCTAAGCGACACGGTATTTAATCGTCCCCCTGTGGACCTCCGCTAGCTGGGAACCGGCCCCTACAGCTAACCCAAGTTGATCAAAACTTGATAAACTAAAGATTTGATAAGGCCAATTAGCAAAATTCACTTAAACTATTATTCTAATACTTTAGACAGTCATTCTTGTAAAAATGGCTTGTAAAGATAAATCTTTAGAGCCAAGACTGAAAGTTATTGTATCTTACTTTAAGAGATGATAGAATCAGCTGAGTTTTTGCTCACTGTCCTAATGTTTATATCAGCAATTAGTGAAATCACATACTTGTTAAATAGTTGTGATGCCACCAAATCTAATTTAGAAAATAACTAAATCAGTCAAACCAGTTTTAGAATATATTTTTAAGGAAATTCTAGATTGTAAAATTGTATCATATTAGATAATCTTATGTCATAGAAAGTCATTTTAATACAAACTGGGTAACTGACTCATATGACATCTAATCCATTTATGGATATATATATATTTTCTACCCTATGCGGAGTTGTCATCTCTTGAGTTTATGTAAGAATCATAGCTAAGAGTACTATATACTCAGAAATGTTATCTTCAGTTACATCTTGTACTGAAGATGTATGGCTTAGACATTTTATACTTTACGTGATCAACATATTTCTTACCTGTCATTTATTTTAAAATTATGCTAAAAGCATGATCTTGTGAATTTTAAGATGGACAGGTACCTGCAGCTGCGTTTCAAGATATTAAAAGATCTTAAAAAGCAAAAAATGTAGTTCTTGACTATAAAGTCATAAATAACTTTACAGATCTCTTGACGAAGAGTCTGTTTACTCTTGAAGAAGAGTCTGTTTACTTTTGACGAAGAGTTTGTCTAGGAAATTAATCCTAGAATCATCGAAGGGGATGGGGTTAAGCCTATAAGTAAGTCACTAGCAGTGGCAACCCAACCGAGTCTGACTGGAGATCTCAAGAAGCCGGTTCAATGGGTAGAAACAAGCTGGACTTAGGTAACTTTATGGAACACTGACCCGAGATTAAAATCTCATTAAAATAATGCCCTAGTGGCTGTACATGTGTACAATGATTCCCCATCCCTATGGTGACAGTGTTCCGGTGTGATTTGGTTAGGATGAGTTTTAAACTCTTAATAGGTCCAAGCATGATTATGCAGGGTTGACTCCAATCACCAACCCTTTGAGGACTTACCTATGTGAGAGGTCGTGAAGGCCGCGACTATGGGACAGGGCGATCCCAGACAACTCTCATAAATATGGAAAAAGTGCGCATGGCCATTCTAATGCGCCACCCGATAGACCCAAGTACCTCTAGCGTACTATGTGTGCTATTTTCTGAATCTGGTTCAAGAAGTCGAATTCAAGGCGTAGTCCATCGAGTACTTCTTCAAATAAAGACAATAGTCACTAAGTGAGATTCAAGGCTGTAGTCCATCTCATCTATGCATAGTATATAATTGCCCAGAGTTCTTTTTTTTCCCTCCTTTCTGTTGTTCGGAACTTGGTTTTTTAGGGGGATTGTTGTATAATTTGAGAAAAAACCAACTTCCTTCTTCCTCACTTCAATGTTATTTTATTTTCTATTCAATAATTTCAACCCTTTTTTTGTGTTGTTTAAATTTTGACCGTTTCAATATTTATTTTATATTCATTGGTATTTTATGGGCTTAATGATCAAATAACTACATAACTAGCCATAAAATCCTATTAAAATCTATTAAATTTGTAGGAAGAGGGGTTGCCTATATCTGTATCCATATTGTTAGTATTGAGAATATACTTGAGAAGAAAAAATGGCAACCATGTGATTCCTCATCCTCCTCCTTCACAAACATGTATTCTTTCTTTCCTTTCCATTCCAATCTTTTCTGCTCTGGGCAAGAGCTAAGTCAGGGTCAATCTCCCTGAGTTGTGTGCGACGACGGGAACCGGTAGAGCGAGAGTTTTACCACTAGGAGAATTCGGAACAAGTCTGCACATAGACCCGAATCAACTCTTAGGACAGTGCTTCGTGCGCGACTTTCCCGTAGGCCGGTAACTTTAATTTGATTTGTTTTTTTATAGGTTTTTTAAGAAGCAATATTTCTAACATGTCGGCCAGTAATTGGCCACATGGCTCTGCATTTGTTTTCGATTTTTTCGGACTGAGTAGACTTTTCTTTTCTAAATAGGGTCAAAGATATTTAGTTGGAATTTTTTTATGCTACCAGCGCTATGCAAAATCTTGTTGGATGCAACAAATATATTTTTCATGTAATTATTTTTCAAACTAGTATTTGCTTTTCTCATGTGCAACGTATATTTTTCCTCAGGTGGTGCAACGTATTGGGATTGTCAAAATTATTTTGACAGTCCTAAAGGCAAAAAAAATTCTAACTTAATAACTGTCCAAATTTTGACAGTTCTACAATACAAAAAGATTGTCAAAATTATGACAGTCCTGCAATCGTCAGGGAGGCCAAAATTTTGACAATCCTCAATCATTCCAGACGTGGTTGTGTCTCTTTCGAAACTTCGAACATCCATTAATGAATTTTGATAGTTCGAAAACAACACCTTAGTGGACTTTCTACTAGAAAATCATGTATTACCTAAGAATCCAAACCAAAAAAACCTAGATTTGAAAAAAAAAACATAGATTTTTTTCATGTTTTGATGGTTTTTTTTTATTGTGTTGGTGAAGTTATATATTTTGTGTTGGATTTGGAAGAGAAAAGAAAGAGAAGAATTGCCATGCTTCAGTTCCAAAACTCACGGGACCATCACATGACCTTGCCAACTAGTACGAACCGTAGGGTACTCCAAAATACGAAAAATCCAATGATTCGTACTTGTGTTGTTTATGGAGAACTCCCGTTCAACTTTATATTCTAGTTTCTAAGTCACGGGCAATATGTATCTCATCCACAACATATAACATAGAATCCATAAGTGAATAAGGTACAGAAATAACTAATAAAGTCAATATGAGCAAGGATAATGAATAGTTTGGTGGAGATAAATCCACTGCTAGTACTCATAAATGAAAGCAAGTAAAGAAAGTAACACAATGCATGGTAAGCCCCAATCACAAGAACTCTGGTGAATCAGTCTCCTCGTGATCTATAATGGGTGCTCCTACGTTGGTTCCGGACCGTAGATTTGTGGATAAGTTAGCTCGTCTATATCTGGAGAAAAGTCGAGGTCCTTAGGGGATATAGCATGATACATAATATACAAGCTTATAATACGATATATATAACATGCATGGAAAGAGAGGAATAAAAACATGAAATAATTGCAAGTAGAAGAACACAAAAAGGAAATAATTTTACAGATGGTGACATGTCATAGAGTATAATATGAGTCGTGGATATTAATAAATCATGTAATATAAACAGCAATCCAGTGAGGCGCTAATAGTCCTAAAACAGGTCTCTATCACAGTTCGATGAGGCATTAACGATCAAGGGGTAATAGCCGAAGCCTATATAATACTCTTTCCTAAGTGCACACCCTAGTACCAGAATACGGAGAATGGGGGTAAGACATGGCCAACTACGTACTACTGAGTACACCAGCACCCCACAATACTGTCACAACTGTCACTAGACAAGGGGTTGCATACTACAATCAAGTCTCCTATAGTAACACAAAACATCTATGTCTCAATCAGTCAATCAAGAAGCAATAAATAAAAATCATGTAAGATAAAGAAGTAAGGCATCTACGACGCTCTACCAAAATGATCATGAATCTAGCTATACAAAATAAAAAGCTAACACAGTATCAAATATCATGATCATAGTCAACTGCAGTCTGAATAAGTACAACTATGTAAAAGAAAATATCTAGATATCAGGCTAAAAAGGTGTATATATATAGGTAAACGTCCAAAAGATACAAAATGCTATACGAGTGGTGAAGAAGAAACCCACTTGATCCCCTCGGCAGCCATCCGTCTGGTGCGCGCCATCATTAAGGGGAAGATACGGCTCTAGCTCTAGATCTGACCAACAAAAATAGTGGGATCAAATCCCAAATAGCAAGTACCACAAGGAAGCACGAGTGAATGAAATAAAACCCACACTACTAGGATATGGACTTTAGGTGACCAATATTTTTGTCGCCTAAATGCAAAATTAGCTCTATAAGGTTTATCGCCACCAAATTTGTTTGTCGCAAGCATCGTCGTCTCGGGCTCCTGACCCAAAGTCAAGGACAACTAATTATGCATTTTAGTTGCAAAAGATCTTTGGCTACTACACTATTGCGAGAAAATGTCTTTGTCCTTCCAAAGTTTTGGCCAAGAAGGCTTATGTAATTTATAATGACTACTGTAGAATGGAAAATGGATGATTATTATTGAGGGAGAGATTACATATATATAGGAGAGGCTAGCCTCCTCTTCTATTATTCTAAGCAATATGGGACTAAAGCCCAATAACTCTAATATAACACTTAACACTCTCCCTCAAGCTGGAGCATAGATGTCAATCATGTCCAGCTTGTTACATAAAAATTGAATCCGAGGACCCAGAAGAGGCTTTGTGAAGATATCAGCTATCTGGTCGCCGGTCCTCACGTGTTGAAACTTTATCAGTCCCTTTGTATATTCATCACGAACAAAATGAATGTCAATTTCAATATGCTTTGTCCGTTCATGAAATATTGGGTTGGTGGCAATATGAATAGTAGATTGGTTATCACACCATAGATCTGCCACTTGAGATCCTGCGTCTTCTCCCAGTTCTTGTAGGAGGTGCTTCATATATAATATCTCTGACGTGCCATAAGCAATAGCTCGATATTCTGCTTATGAGCTTGAGCGTGCTATCACACTTTGTTTCTTGCTTTTCCATGATACTAGATTTTTTCCAATAAATACTGAGTAGCCAGATGTAGACCGTCTATCTGTCAGGCTTGCTCCCCAGTCAGCATCAGTAAAATACTCAATGCGAGTGTGTCCATTATTTTCCATTCGAATTCTTTTTCCTGGATTCTTTACTAAATAACACAGAATTCTGAGAACTGCCTGCCAGTGTGGAACTCTTGGTGAAGCCATAAATCTACTTACAACGCTCACTGCAAAAGAAATGTCCGGACGCGTCATGACTGCTAAGTAGTTGAGTTTTCCAATTACTCAACGATACTGATCTGGATTGGTCATCAGGACCCCTTCGTCTGGAAGTAACTTCGCCTCTGGATCCATAGGTGAGGTTGCTCCCTTTGTTTGCATCATGCCTACATCATTTAGTATGTCCAGCACATACTTTCTTTGAGATATTACAATATCCCGTTTACCGCGTGTGACCTCAATACCCAAGAAATAGTTCAAGGATCCCATATCCTTAGTTTGAAATTGTTCTCCAAGAAACTTCTTGAGACTTACAATACCCTGGCTGTCATCTCTCGTGATTACAATATCATCAACGTAGACACCAAGAAGTATTCTTCCAGCAGATGTGTATCGATAGAAGATTGAATGGTCCTTCTTCGATTGACACATTCCAAATTGAGTAACAACCTGTGTAAATCTACCAAACCATGCACGAGGTGATTGTTTCAGACCATAGAGGGCCTTCCTCAGATGACACACTTTACCCTCCCTTACAACGAACCTAGGAGGTTGCATCACATATACTTCTTCATCAAGATTCCCGTGGAGGAAAGCATTCTTTATATCAAGCTGGAGTAATGGCCAATCATATCGGATGGCCAAGGTCATGAGGACACGAACGGATGTCATTCTGGCCACATGAGAGAATGACTCGAAGTAATCCTCACCATAGGTTTGAGAGTATCATTTGGCCACCAGCCGAGCCTTCAGTCGATCAAGAGTGCCATCCGGTTTTATCTTAATCGTGAACACCCATTTGCAGTCGACTGCCTGTTTACTAGTAGGTAAGTCGACTAAGTCCCAAGTATGATTCTCCTGGAGAGCTTTCATCTTCTCGTTCATAGCAGCTCGCCAACCAGGATGTCGGAGACCCTCCTCAGCGGTCTTGGGGATCTGAATCCCATCAATAGTAGCCACCAGAGACTGAGTGTGACTGGTAAGACCTTTGTAGCTGTCAACATACAAGGAATGATCACGACAGGCACGACGAGGACGTTCTGGAGACGGGACCGCCGGAGCTGCTGGAGGAACTGGTGGAGCTGCTGGTGGAACAGAATGAGGCAACTCACTTGAGCCGGAACTGCTGATGGAACCAGAGGAGGATGAATCTGTGGGCGATATCGGCAGTGGCTGAATCGGTGTATGTGGACCATTTGACTGGGAGAATGGTTCGGTAAGTGTCATGCCCCACTCCCGTAGGAGCGATCGTCCTCGCTAAGGCATGATGCCGCACAAGCCTAGGTTGCGCTCGTACAAGGCGGGTTCCATAACGGCCGATTTCAGCGGCTGCAACGGGGTCGTCGCACAGAAGTCCCATGCAGAGACATTGAATAATAGCAGCAGAAATTAGAACAAAACACATGTTATTCAAAAGAAGTTCTTTATTGATATTGGAACAAAGATTACAATAGGGCGCAAGGCCAAGATTACAATCACTCAAGCTTACTCTTCTCACATTACAAGTCACTCAGCTCTCTCTCATCTCTTAATACATGTCTTGAGCCAGCGGATGCTTCGGAAGGCGACGTCCATACATTATGTCCCATATAAGTATTAACTCCATGCGGCCGCACGTTTCGATTCGCCAAGGAACTCCATGCCTCGACGCATCCAAGCGAGCTCTGCGCCATGAGCTTCTACCTGTGCCTGCACATGAAAACTATGTGGGTGTCAGTACTCAACTGTACTGGTGGAATGAGCTCCTCGCCCACCCATACAAAACCAACATGTTTGATTTACTTCGTGCAACATAGTCCCCTTTATGATTGTCTTTCTACTCTTGCCTTAGGATCAGTTTTAAGACTGACGCCTTGGCCTATTTTGTGTCTCAAGACCATTTCGTGCTTGCAACGCAACATCGACTCAACAACGTCAACCTACAAGTCGTGCTTGTCTTACGGCTTAAAATCAGAGATGCAACTACACGACAGACTCCATTTCCGTATGACCATGCTACAAACCCTTGCTGAGGCCGTGCCTCGCAACTCAGTGGGACTTAACCATATCGCCGCTTCGTGGCCCTTGCTACTTTGATCATCAACTGACCCAATCGAGACTTGTAAACTTAGTGTCACTTATACAACTTACCTTGCGACGATTCCTGACTTAAACTCGAACAACTCAAACCCAACTTTTGCAACTCACATGTCTACACTTGAGACTCGACGCCACATCTCGTGCTGAAGCACGACGCCTATGTTGAAACCCAATCTTAGGCCCAAACTTTGTGTTCTAACTGTACACATATTCAACTCGACTCAATCTAAAGGCATACACGCGGATAGCCGCTATTTGCCGACATCTATATGAACTTGGTCACTAGCATAACAAGCTATCCTGAGACGTATAGCTTGGTTAAATCGGGGACCTTTCAACGCAAGTAGCTAGCTCCGTTGTAAGCCCCCGCTTTAACCCGTGCTAAAACCTTATGCACGACTATACCCTGTTTCCTCCCAGGCCGAGTCGGTCCCATGGCCCAGGGTTGCCGCTCGAGGAAACATCGCCCTTGTCGACAAGTTGTCCATGACCATGCAAGACTCGACTCAAACTGACTTCTCACACAGTCATCCTTCTTTCAATGTTACCCTCTCTTCCAAAACCATGTTCAAGACTTCTATCCTTGAGACCCCTCGACGACCCACGGTCGCGAGCAATATTTCCATGTTACCATATCATTTTATTCAACTTATGAATGCCTATTTGACAGTCCTTTCTCCAAAACTCACTTGAATCAAGTGTGGTCCTTGCCTTAAACACTAAGTCCGTGCATCGTGCCTTAGGCCCATCGTGCTCTATGCGATACTCCTGCCCAAGTCGACGGGCCTTGAGATCGTGGGACTACTTAACTTTCACAAACCGCGAAAGAGAGGGACGGTACTTATAATGTCATAGGTCGACCGGCATAACTTTGCCTAATTTAACTTCACAACAACTTAACGAGCAAAGGCTGTGTCAAGCTTTGCCTTTACGGATCATGTCGTGCACGCATTCGACTTGAACGACCAAGTCAATCGGGTGCCTAGACTTAGGTCACAAGCCATTCAACGCAACTTAATTCATGGGCAAGCCAAGGCTATGCCAAGCCTTGAGTGATGGGACCGTGCATGCTTTATGAAGCATTCATGCGGACGACGCCTATGACTTAGGCTACGATCATAACTTCGCCTACTCAACCAACTTTCCTTTCCCAAGCTACGGGACGAAGGATCGAGTGTCATTTTTAAAGCACGCCGTGCACCAACTCTAAGCCGACCGTTGGACCTTTCTATATTCTAACTCAAATCGAGCCGTCGGGATTATTCCTCTATCTATGTGGATTCATCTCTTTTATTAACAAGTCTACTTGTGCAAGTTGAAAACATGTGAATTATTATGTAAAGGCTAAGATGAGGCAAGTTCACCGAAACTACCCCACCTGAGCGAGCGGGCGTCTCGACCGAGCGATGTCTTCGAGCAGCCATTGCAAGGCTAAGTCCGAATGTCGTTAGCGTTCCGATTCCTCCGATTTACTAAGCGGGATGGGGCACTACATCATACACCACTCAGAAAAAGTTTCGTCCTCGAAACTAACTGAGTACACTTATCGACTTATCACTTATTCAACATCCTATATTTCCCGCACACATTTTTCCTATGCATTTCTCAAATCCGAGCCACGCTCGTGCTACCCTCAATCCTTTCTTCAAAACTTACGATCTCAAAATCTTCGACACTTTTCCGTTCCTCAAGTCTCACTTGATTCAACGTATCACTTAGTTGGATCGTGCACATATTCTAGGCGTCCCCAAAATACATACATTTCAGCCAAGCCTCGTGATAGCAAATTCTGCCATTACCACTCGAGTCGGATCGTGCACATATTCAAGCGTCCCTGATATACATGCATGTCAGCCGAGGCTCATGAGTGGTATTTTCATATTCCTGAATCATTCCCTTCATCAATGACAATATCCCAACCAATCAATCCTTAAGATCACCCGTACCGATGCTAACTCTCACAACATGGACGTCTTGCCTAACCGTTAGGCTATGTCTTTCTATCAGTATTGGAATCATAGTTTCCAAACAACGATATCAACACTGACCCCATCCTAAGGTCAAACCAAGTTGATTGTACGAGGTTTTCTACCCAAGCTCGCATCACTCCGATTTCTAAACTTCGAGCATAGATTTCCTATATACATCCCAAAGTTCGTCGCACGGGGTCCGACTCATTCAGCAAAGCCATCCTACAACAACTCACGTTTCAACCAATTTCACGACGTATCAAAATCGCTCATTCAATAAGTCATCTTGTATAGTCTATCCCTTCAAACATGTTCGATATAGTTCGCCTATCAATCCTTCTCAATTCAAGCACGCTATGACACCATTCGTCGCTAACCAAAATTTCACATTCCATATTTCCTAAGTCGTCTATTCTAATTCACGTAATCGATCATGAGATCGTCTAGCTTAACAATATGTTGTGCCCCGATCTTATGCGATTCTGATTATCCACGGTGGGCATGAATCACCATGCACGCCCCCGTAGGATAATCATCCTCATCGGGACGTAACTCTTGTTTTGTGTCTAGACTAATTCATTCTCGATACGCGGATTGGACCTACTCGATCCTCAAGTTTATTCAATCATCAATTGTAAGTCCTAACATTCCCGAATTTTCCTTCGCATCAAACCAACAAGTCGAGACAATCAACGTTGCCGTATCCTGATTTTTCGAGTTCGATCATTCCCGCGACATGAATCACCATGTCAACGCTCATGCTGAACGATTGCCCCAAATCCGACGCGACACATGTGCGGGGCTAGAGTTGCGCTCGTGCAAGGCAAGAATGTCGATGCTGTGGTTATCCGTATAACCCTCAAGATACTTCTATTTTCATCCAACATTCATCTCAATCAAAGTCCTAAGTATTGCATCCAACCGAACAATAAAACTTGTACGATCGTCATTCGCCGAGTCAGAGTACCCCCGAGTTATCGTATATCGATCTTTGATACGCCTCAATACCATCGATGATATGCGTAACCTGACGATCTTCCTTTGCAACCAATTTCGAGTCGTGCGAATGATGCTATCGTCCGACTGGATAATCTCCTCGACATTCAAATTCAAGTTTGATCATTATCCCTCGAACCCCTCACAACATCAATTTCCTCAAACCAATTTCACGTATTGTTCATCCGTCTATCTTAAGTCATCGACCAGCGTATTTCCTCAATTCGTATCATTCCTTGCTAACTCAAATCATCAAGTACATCCGTTCCGATCCTCGGAATCATTTGCGTAACTTCGAAATCAAACTTTTCATGCACGCTATCTACCTGTCGTGCTAACTTTTCGTATATGATCCATATCAATTTCCTCGATCAAGTCATCCATTCGTACACCCTAAGGGCCCGTTTGGTTACATTTTATAAAGCACATTTCTGTGTTTAAACTTCATTTGGGGTGGAAAGAGTGTTTGGCAAGGAAATTTATGAATGTGAAGTTCCCAAAAAAATTTTCCAAACTTGCTTTTAAACACCCATTCTGCGGAGTAGCTTTTAGTTGCTTTTAAACTTGCTTTTAGCACTGTTTGGCGGGCCCCTCCTCCCAACCAACCCCCCATCTCTCCATTCTCTCTCCTCTGTCATTTTTTCTTCTTCTCATCTTTTCCTCCTCCCATGAGCTGAGCTCCACCCCCTCCCCCATCTATCTCGTCCTCAATCAACTCCAACTGTGGAGCCTAGCTCGTCAACGACAGGTTGTCCTCGTCGTCAAGGACGACCACCTACCTCCGAAACCCTAGATCCAACTCGTCGTCGTGGAGACGACGACCTAGCTCGTCGACGAAAGGTTGTAGCTCATGGACGGCGGAGCTGCGGTGGGTGGTGGGGTTGTCGAAGACAGCGACGGACGCGGACGAGATCCTCCTCGACCTCGAGGATGGTGGTGGCGGTTTGGCGGTGGGGTCAGGGGTCGAGCTCGACACATGGTGGTGGGGTTGGCGATGACGACGGGGTCGAGGGGTTAGGGTTTGTGCTCGAGGACGGTGGTGAGGGCGGCGGTGGGGTTAGGGCTTGTACTGTATTGTATTGTCCACCGTGGGGACGACGGGCGGCGGTGGGTGCGCGGCCAGCAACTACATCGGCTTGATTCGTGTCAAATTGGTGGTGGACACATAAAATATGCATGACACAGAAAACAAGACATAGAAAATATGATACAGATATTTTATTGGACACGAAAAAAATGTGGGGACACAAATTGGACACGAACAAATTAATTTTAATATAAATATTTTATAAATTTTTAGTAAAAACTATTTTCACAAAAAATTTTACCAAATAGAATTTTTGAACTTTTATTTCATAAAACAATTTTTCAGATGAAAGTAACCAAACGCAAAGTCATAATTTTTACACTCAGAAAACAACTTTATAACTTACTTTCAAAAAACTGTTTTCAGAAAGAAATTTCAGAAAGCATATCCAAACGGACCCTAAGTCTTTCTCAATTTGATTTCCTACTTAATCATTTTTGCGTTTCATACTCGCGCGATCCACAATCTCGTGCACGTTCCGTGCGCATCAATTTCTAGGTTGTTCGAATCGATTCGTCAAATCTTTAAGGCTATATCTTGTTCAATGACACTCAATCTAAGGCTTTGCATAACACGACGCTTGCTGATAGACTCATCGACACCCCGAATCCTCAATCGATCGATCGACATCCCTGAGGCTATCGCATACACCACTCAGGGATGAAGTTATTCAACAAATCCTCAACTTATCATTCGATTCACAATTCTATCTCCTCGAATTTTCGTTCGAACGATTCTTTAAATTTTAAGCACGCTCACCTATATCGCATCGACGATAACATCGTCGTTCAATAGCACCCCTATTTCCCATTTTACTCAATCGAGTTCAACTCATTCTTGCTCAATACTATTCAATTCCCGTACTCGACTTTTCTAAGGTCGACGCAACTTTGGTGTATATGCCCAGTCCGACTTAGCCAACCGTTCTTACGCGAACCATCCTTTTGTTTTATAAAAAACTGTTCTCCTATGTTTTGCAAAATAGATAGAATTATTGTATGGACATTCGTAGGATATTTGAGAGAGAGCTCACCAACGATATCAACTTGCGAAAGCATAATTCAGAGTTTACGGAAATAACGGAGTTAAAGAATTCAATCGATAGTCCAAGAACGTAAAGCCGTGCTCTGATACCATTATGTCACGCCCCGTTCCCGTAGGAGTGATCGTCCTCGCTAAGGCGTGATACCGTACAAGCCTAGGTTATGCTCGTGCAAGGCGGGTTCCATAACGGCCGATTTCAGCGGCTGCGACGGGGTCGTCACACAGAAGTCCCATGCAGAGACATTGAATAATATCAGCGGAAATTAGAACAAAACACATGTTATTCAAAAGAAGATCTTTATTGATATTGGAACAAACATTAGAATAGGGCGCAAGGCCAAGATTACAATCACTCAAGCTCACTCTTCTCACATTACAAGTCACTTAACTCTCTCTCATCTCTCAATACATGTCTTGAGCCAGCGGATGCTTCGGAAGGCGACGTCCATACATTATGTCCTGTATAAGTCTTGACTCCATGTGGCCGCACGCTTCGATTCGCCAAGGAACTCCATGCCTCGACGCATCCAAGCGAGCTCCATGGCACGAGCTTCTACCTGTGCCTGCACATGAAAACTATGTGGGTGTCAGTACTCAACTGTATTGGTGGAATGAGCTTCTCGCCCACCCATACAAAACCAACACATTTGATTTACTTCGTACAACATAGTCCCCTTTATGATTGTCTTTCTACTCTTGACTTAGGATCAGTTTTAGGACCGACGTCTTGGCCTATTTTGTGTCTCAAGACCATTTCGTGCTTGCAACGCAACATCGACTCAACAACGTTAACCTATCAAGTCGTGCTTGCCTTACGGCTTAAAATTAGACTACACGATAGACTCCATTTCCGTGTGATCGTGATACAAACCCTTGCTGAGGCCGTGCCTCGCAACTCAGTAGGACTTAACCATATCGCCGCCTCGCGGCCCTTGCTACTTTGATCATCAACTGACCCAATCGAGACTTGTGAACTTAGTGTCACTTAACCAACTTGCCTTATGGCGATTCCTGACTTAAACTCGAACAACTCAAACCTAACTTTTGTAACTCACATGTCCACACTTGAGACTCGACGCCACATCTCGTGCTGAAGCACGACGCCTATGTTGAAATCCAATCTTAGGCCCAAACTTTGTGTTCTAACTGTATACACATTCAACTCGACTCAATCCAAAGGCATACACGCGGATAGCCGCTATTTGCCGACATCTATATGAGCTTGGTCACTAGCATAATAAGCTATCCTGAGACGTATAGCTTGGTTAAATCGGGGACCTTTCAACGCAAGTAGCTAGCTCCATTGCAAGCCCCGCTTTAACCCGTGCTAAAACCTTATGCACGACTATACCCTGTTTCCTCCCAGGTCGAGTCGGTCCCATGGCCCAGGGTTGCCGCTCGAGGAAACATCACCATTGTCGACAAATTGTCCATGACCATGCAAGACTCGACTCAAACTGACGTCTCACACAGTCATCCTTCTTTCAGTGTTACCCTCTCTTCTAAAACTATGTTCAAGACTTTTATCCTTGAGACCCCTCGACGACCCACGGTCGCGAGCATTCTTTCCATGTTACCATATCATTTCATTCAACTCATGAATACCTATTTGACAGTCCTTTCTCCAAAACTCACTTGAATCAAGTGTGGTCCTTGCCTTAAACACTAAGTCCGTACATCGTGCCTTAGGCCCATCGTGCTCTACACGACACTCCTGCCCAAGTCGACGGGCCTTGAGATTGTGGGACTACTTAACTTTCACAAACCGCGAAAGAGCGGGACGGTACTTGTAATGTCTTAGGTCGACCGGCATAACTTTGCCAAACTTAACTTCGCAACAACTTAACGAGCAAAGGCTACGTCAAGCTTTGCCTTCACGGATCGTGTCGTGCACGCATTCGACTTGAACGACCAAGTCAATCGGGTGCCTAGACTTAGGTCACAAGCCGCTCAACGCAACTTAACTCATGGACAAGCCAAGGCTATGCCAAGCCTTGAGTGATGGGACCGTGCATACTTTATGAAGCATTCATGCGGGCGACGCCTATGACTTAGGCTACTATCATAACTTTGCCTACTCAACCAACTTTCCTTCTCCCAAGCCACGGGACGAAGGATCGAGTGTCATTTTCAAAGCACGCCGTGTACCAACTCTAAGCCGACCGTTGGACCTTTCCATATTCTAACGCAATTCGACCCGTCGGGATTATTCCCTTATCTATGTGGATTCATCTCTTTTATTATCAAGCCTACTTGTGCAAGTTGAAAACATGTGAATTATTATGTGAAGGCTAAGATGAGGCAAGTTCACCGAAACTATTCCACCTGAGCGAGCGGTCGCCTCGACCGAGCGATGTCTTCGAGCAGCCGTTGCAAGGCTAAGTTCGAACGCCGTTAGCGTTCCGATTCCTCCGATTGACTGAGCGGGACGGGACACTACAGTAAAGGAGGGCACCCGTACGGGGGGCTATTGTGTTTGAGGAGGAAATGACAAAAAATTATCTTCTGGATAGACCAGATGAGCCGGACTCTTTGATTGTGGGAGTGGTAGAAATTCAGTTTCTACAAAGGTAACATCCCGAGTGAAAAAATATCGCTTTAAGACAGGAGAGAAACACCGATACCCTTTCTGATCTTTAGGATACCCAAGAAAAATACATTGTATTGCCTTAGGATCTAATTTAGAAAGGGTTGGTCGGGTATTCCGAATATAGCATAAGCAGCCAAAGATTCGGAGAGGCAGAGGAAATGGCTCTCGTCCAGTCTAGAAAAAAAAGTGTTACCATTGAAAACAGACGATGGCATGCAGTTAATATGATAACAAGCAGTAAGAACCGCATCTGACCAAAATCTCTTGGGAGTACGTGCTTGAAACATAAAAGCACGTATTGTTTCCAATAAATGGCGATTCTTGTGTTCGGCTACACCATTTGGTTGTGGTGTGTATGCACAAGAGGTTTGGTGGATGATGCCGTTGCAGGTCAGATGTTTATCGAGATCACGAGATAAATACTCACGGCCATTGTCACTCCGAAAATTTCTGATAGGTAGACCAAATTATGTTTTTATTTCGGCATAAAAGTTGCACCAAATGTTAAATAATTCAGAGAAATTTTTCATCAAATAAATAAAGGTGACACGTGAGTAATCATCGACAAAAGTAACAAAGTACTTAAAGCCCATGACAGATTCAGTCGGACAAGGTCTCCATATATCAGAATGCACCAACTCGAAAGGAGCGGAAGCAATTTTATTTGGACTCACCGGATAAGAAACCCGGTGATGCTTAGCTAAACTACATGACTCACAATAAAAAGAAGAGGGAATATCTAAATATGGGTATATTTTCTGGAGAGCTTGGGACGATGGATGGCCTAACCGACAATGTAACTCGACATGATCGAGTTTCATGCCGGCACAGGCAACAAAAGAAGTTGCATCAAACAGGTACAAGCCTCCAGCCACATGCCCCTTACCGATAGTCTTTTCAGTTTTCAGGTCCTGAAAAACACAACCATCAGGAAAAAAATATTACCGAGCAATGTAGTTCACGAGTAATTTGACTAATAAAAAGTAAACTGAACGGGTTTCCAGTAGGGGTGTAAAATGGACAAAGTAGTCCGTTGTCCGTACGTGTCCGGCTCGATAAATGGTTCGACCGCGGAACGTCCGATTCATTAACGAACAAATTTTGGACATTTTTTTTGGTCCGATTAAAAATCGAACCCGGACACGGTCATATCCATGTCCGGTCCGAATTCGTCCGTGAACAGTCCGATAGTGGAGATTCCTTTTAGTTTTGTATCAATTATGTCAAAATATTTTGGTTTTGCATCAAGTTTTTGTTGTCCCGTCTCGATTTTTGTTATCATTTTACTATTGTTTTTTGTATTCTATAACTTTCAATTGTATTTTCTTTCAACTAGATTTTTTGAACCAACTATTAAGGTATCTTGATAAAATAATAACTTTTGGTAATATATTTAATTTGTCTGCGGACCGTCCGATTGAATTAACAAACAGTGGTTGTCCGTGTTCGTCCGGCCCGAACTTGAACAATGAACTGTCCGTATCCGTCCGTACGAACTCATTTTCATTAACGGACCGAACACGGACAGTAGACTGTCCGTGTCCGTCCGGTCCGTTTACACCCCTAGTTTCCAGGAGTAAGTAGCACAGAGTTGAGGGACAGTCCGGTAGAAAGAATGGCACTTCCACGTCCTCGGACTGTCAGGGAACCTCCATTGGCAACAGTAATGCCAGAAGCACGACGTACAGGTACATAATCATATATCATACCTGCGTCTCCAGTCATGTGAGAGGATGCACCAGAGTCAATTACCCAATGCTTGGGTTTCACTATACACGCTGCTGAGTATCCAGCTGTGGAACCAGACGTGAATGCTTCACCACGACGTTGAGCCTGGAAATCAAGGAACTCTGTATATGAGTCTGAAGTCATTTGAATAGATCGTACACCATCATCAGGGGTATCAGTGGTGATATTAGCAGCAGGTGATTTAGTGCATTGCCAATAGAAATGGCAAAGCTGACCACAGTTAAAGTATGTGCGCGGTCGTCCTCCATCACGACCGCCATTGCCCCATCTTCCATCACGACCAGTATTACGGCCACCATGTCGACCGCCACGACCACCACGAAATCCCGTACGTACGATCCCGAGAGCAGAACGGTCAGCAGGAGGATCATCCGGAGTAGTTTCAACTACTTTGGCAGCCCGAAGGACACGATAGTGTGCTTCCAACAGGGACGGTACATCAGATCCAGCAATAATCTGAGATCGAGCAGAGTCCGCATCAGGACGGAGTAAGGCAAGATAAGCCATGACATGAAGCTGCTCACGTTGAGCCCGTGCTTCATTAATATCCGACGTAAGAGGTAAAACGCGATCGATCTCATCCGTCATAGCCTTAAAGGCTCGAAAATGGTCTTTATGGGATTTGTCTCCTTGATTTGCTCGGTATACACCAACGACCGAGTCATAGATACGAGACAAATCACGTTTACCATCAAATGCTGCCGCCAGTACCTCCCATAACTCCTTCACGGAGTCTGTATTTTGAACCATATCTTCCACCGATGGTTCCATGAAATCATCAACTGTGTAAACAGTCTACTGTCATCCGTCTTCCATTGCTCAAAGATGGGATCATCTTCTGCTGGAGGGTTGTCACTCAGATGTTTGGACAACCGCATTCCTCGAAGTGTCTTTTCGACCTTCTTTCTCCATGTGGAGTAGCCCTCTGGACCTTCCAACCGTCGATCGACAAGTCGAATGGAGAAAATCGTTGTGCTAGTGCCTGCTAGTGTGTTGATGACACTAGTATTGTGGCGCTGCTATTTATCGTAGAGTCTGCCATTTATCAGAGATTCGACTGTCGATTTGTTCTTTCCTCTTGAAAAACACAGCAACTCTGCCAATGCACTAAAAACGGAGCCTAAAACCGGCACACGCGCATAGAAAGCAGAGAGTGTGGATCACAAGCCAGGACAGAGAGATAGCCCATGGTATCCTCTGTTAAATCCTGGTGTGGAGATCAAGAAAAGAAACAAAGATTCATGCACAACAAACCATATGTGTGCTCTTTGTTAAATTTTCAGCATTGAAGGGCAGAGGTCCATACAAGTGTTTCCCCTATGAGATTCCCAACAATTTCTTTTTTTTTTTTTAATACCTAAACCAGGGTTTGGAGGGAGTGGGTGGCGGCTGATGGAAGTAGAGGGTTAGGGTTAGGTATTGTCGGCATTGGGGGGGGGGGCAACGGGGGGAGGGTACTGTAGCAGCGGAGGGGAGGGGGGGTACTGTAGCAGCGTGGTGGGGGGGGGGATGGGAGATTAGGGTTTTGTGGAGGGAAGGAGAGTGGTGGGTGACGGCTAGGGTTTTGGCTCTGATACCATGTAGAATGGAAAATGGATGATTATTATTGAGGGAGAGATTACATATATATAGGAGAGGCTAGCCTCCTCTCCTATTATTCTAAGCAATGTGGGACTAAAGCCCAATAACTCTAATATAACACTTAACAACTACATTTGGTTGCAATAGGTAGTCTATGGCAACTATCATTGATCCTCCAAGGTTGTTTATGATGACTATGATTGGTCATAATAGGTATTGTGTGGAGACTATCATTTGTAGCCTAAGATACTTTGTGGCAACTATGTTTGGTCGAATAGATAGTGTGTGGAGACTACTATTGACTATCAAAGGTAGTATGTGATGACTATCGTTGGTCGCCTAAGCACTTTGCGGCGACGTCGCAATAGATAGTACGAAGAGACTACTATTGATCGCCCAAGGTAGTATCTGCCGACTATCGGTAGTCGCCTAAAACACTCTGTAGCGACTATGATTGGTTGCAATAGGTAGTGTGAAAACCCTTTCTTGTAAATTGTTGAGAAGGTCAGTTTGATTAAAAATAATTTGGTACCAATTATGTTTATAATTATGTTTTATCTTCCATTTGTCGGTTCAAATACACACATAATATTAATATAACAGAAACGACCACTTTGCAAAATGGCCTTATTTTATTAAAAACATACAATTTGTACATCACAAACATTCAAAAGCTATACAAAAAAAAAAACTAAGTTTTAAATGGATTGAACTTGGACTTCTTGTCATAGAACATTACTACAAATTTGTAATGGATTGAACTTGAACTTGTTATGACTGGACTTTAGGTGGAAAAGTCTGATAACCCTTTCCCATTCTTGCGCTTCTTCTTGACAGAACTGCAATAATGACATCCTGAAATTTCAATCGAGAGAATCATGATTGTGAAATTGAATATAAATATCTACGTAAATATAAACTAGAATAAGAACTACACTAATAAAAGGAAGACATTTACCTTATCGTTGTCGTCGTCGTCATCATCATCATCAAAATAACCATGCATGAGCCAAACATAGCCATAAGAAACATTTGAGAAGCGGCTAGTTTTGTTCTTTCCAATCACCCTCTTAGGATTGAATTCCCCCTTATCCTCATCGAAGCTCCCAATTCATAAGATGAAAGTTCATCCAGTTCCGTTATTTGGGAGCAGCCCAACTTTGGCATGCCTACACAAAAGTGAGTATAAACAAATGTTCAATGCACCTGCAAAATAGCATTCCTTAAAAGAATTAGTATCGCAAAATCACAATTTGTACTCAAAAGTTCCTGCACAAGAAACTACTTTCTCCATTGTCAACAAAAATCTATACTCTTAAGGCGTACTTTACTAAAGGGATTAAATCTTAAGATAGTAACAAACAAGTTAAACAATCAATCGTAAAAGCTGTAATTTACAACAAGTTCATAAAATTCAAGCAGCTACTGCGGAATTCCATATGCTAAAAATACCGTAATTTTGAGGTAATATCAGGATGCAAGCTGAAAAGCCATCAGAAACAAAAGACGATTAAGCGATACAGCTCGATCATTGCAGAGGAACAAGCTGGGATGTTGGACATAGGAGTAGGGAACATTATAGGGATGTTAAAGGAGAGTAATGTAATAAGCATCAAATAGAAAATGTGCTTTAAGAAATAATGGCCAACTAGATCTCCCAACGTGTCAAATGGTATTCTAGGAGAAGTATCTTACATGCAGCTTTAACTGTAGACTTGGCCATTATCTTGATGGGGTGTTGATGACATGGCGATAGCCACTTTGAGAAATTTGGCCAATCCTTCTTCTGACCAATCTTGATTTAGTGTTATGTTGCTAGGCCAACCCGATTTTGCACATTGTCGGTGGGGATATTCATAATGCATAGATAACTCATGATCAAAGGTTTTCTGCATTTTGTTTGTACAGATGGAGGTGGGGGTGGTTACAGTTTTACGAATTTCTGCTTGTGCACAGAGAAGGTTCATTGTTAAATTTATAAGGATCTTATCAAGGTGAAAATCATGCCATATTTGGGTTTCACAATAGCACAGTAATACAAAAACATAAAAAAAATTAAAAAGATTAATTATGACAAATATATAAATAAATGAAGGAAAAAGAAGAAGAATGAGAATTACCATCAATCCCAATAGCATAGCTGCATATGTTGTACAAATCTACCGAAGACTCCATTAGTACTCCACACTTACTACCAACAAGATATATATATGTAATGCATGTTCCGTATTCTCACAGCATCAGCAGGATCTTTTCGGTAGACAATATGTTGATGGAGCTGTCCTTTCAAAAAGTTTAGTATCTCTGGACAAAGCTGCAACAATTGATGCCTCAGGTGTTTTGCTTGTAGTTAGGCTCCTTAGTCCAGATTTCTGACAGAAGATGAGAAGAGGTCAAGAAACTGGTCGAGTAAAATATCAAAATAGAACATTCAATATAGTTGGAGGCATACCTGAATTTTCTCAGCAACATCTAAGATGGTAAGGCCTCCACTTCCTTCAAGAGAAAGACATGAAACACAACGAACTTAACTGTTCCAGGAGTCAAGCGGTGGCGTGACCTGCGTCAATGAGAATAACCCTTTTCAAGCAACTGCAGTTCAGCTGCCGCACCATAACGTGAAGTCGAAATCACATCCTCTCCATCATTTCCCTGTGACAAGAAGAACCCTACCATGACTATGAAAAAAATAAATCTTCATGTAAGGACAAACTGCCTAATCACCTAAAGGCCTGTTTGGTTAGTTTGAAGTGGCCAAGGATTTGGAAATACACAAGAACTATGCCTAATCATGTAAGGACAAACCCGCTTCACCGGAATCTCCTTGTCGCACACGACTTGGAGAGAGCGACCCCGACTTAGCTCTGCCCAGAGCAACGAAGAACAACAACAGCAATACGAAGGAGACGAGAATTTTGAGAGAGTGAGAAGATAATTTCTGTGTGTAAAAATTGAAGGAATGAGACAAGATATTTATAGGGTTTTTCCAACGTAGGAGTATAATGACAGATTTAATGAGTCAATAAAAGTAAACGTTACAGAACGTTTTTCAGTACAAGGTTCATTGAACCTGGACGGAAATCAAGATCCTACCGTTTAGAAAATTTAAAAAGATTAGTAACGGTCAGAAAAAATAAATATGAGCAAAAAATCTTTTAGGGTCTCGGCCCGAACCCGAAGAAGGAATCGAATCGGCATTCGGCGCCCGCAGACGTGGGCACGTACCCGCACCCGTTACGCGCGCCGAACCGAACCGAACCAAACCGAGCGGCGGCGGCGGCGCGCGCGTGTGGCCCATGGAGCTCCCACACACAACTTTTAATGAAGCAAAAGGAGAGTAGGTAATATATGCATAGTGGGAGAGCTCCCACTAGCCGATGTGGGACTATAGGCTTTAGGAATTGAGCTTTTTGCTCACAAGCAAAGCTAACAAATATAAGATACCAATATGAGAAAGAGATCCAGCATATAAAAGAGACATAAAACCTATATGAAACTGCATCAAAAAAAATTCAAAGGATACATAACCAGGAAGGATTTGGAAACAAATGAGCATTAACTAAAAAAAAGCAAAGGATACAAAGCTGATTCTTATACAAGCTTGTTATACGAAGTGAAGTTTTAAGCACATCAGTAAAAACTCTTGCTAGTAACTAAGCATTAGGTGCACCTCAAGTACTGCCAATGGAGCTTCACATAACTAGGCACCATGCAACTTACAGTCGTAGGAAATTAAATTGCATATGAAAATGTAGTTGCAGGGCAGATCTAATTGCATGCAGCTGAATATATAATCTGAGATAAAGTAAAATTTCATGTGTTTTTGCCAGGTAAATCCCTGCAGATAGATTTACAAGAAAAGTTGTAATTGCTTATAGAAAAGGCCATCCTTGCAGCAAGACACACACATACACCCCCCCTGATAATCACACATATTATGTATAATAACTTCTAACACATACACCCCCCCTGATATTCACCCCTAAATATGAAGAGAGCCTCTTGGCATCCTGCTTTGAGACAAGTTGAGTTGTTATGAGCCTAATTACCACAACCATTATAACAATTCCTTGCTTGAAACTTACTGTATTTTCTGTAGACCATTATAACTTGCCTATTTTTATTTCAATCCAGTCCGGGTATCTAAAGCTGATGTGTAATGCAGGTCCATTTAAGAGCATAATCTCTACTACTCTCAAGAATCTAAACCTTTCGAGCAATGAACTGACAGGTCCTTTCCTGCCAGGATAGGAAGTTGTGCAGTTGTGGATTTTAGTAATAACATGCTTTATAGGGACCTTCCTGTCGTTCAAAATTAGGGAAATTGTTGGCAAACTAACTGGAACCTTGCCCAATAAAACATCCCGATTTTTTAGGTTGATATCTTATTTTTCTTCACCAATAAGCATCAGGAAAGGAGGTGGAGGACTGGAGAAAGATAGAGAATCCTTCAAATACCTTTTCGGGAGAGTTCTGGAATCATTTACGTTTGTGATTGGTGTAAGCCCAATGGTGGATCCTGCCAATAAAGAAGCCATTTTCTTTTGCTAAGGAACAATATAGTAAAGTTAGTCGAAGGCTTTGCTTCCCAACTTGGAGAGCTAGATGAGATTTCTTTCTCTTTACTGTCGTGACATGGGCTCAAGGAATCGTGTGAATTATATTTGCGAAACAAAACAATTTTATCCCAGAAATACTGGTTATATAAGCATACCCTACAAATTCTAGGCCTGATTTAGTGCTAAAGTACCTAGAGTCTGTCAAGACGGGCCGGCGGGGCGGGCCGGCCCGTAATCCACCAAAATCCACCATTTGGCGGGACGGGACGGGCCGACCCACCATTTTGGCGGGCTGGAAAAATTCTAACCCAGCCCAACCCACCGGCGGGCCGCGGGCTAGGCGGGCCGGCCCGCTTAATTTTTTTTTAAATTTTTAATTATTGTTTAGTTTCTTAAAAGGAAAAAAAAATCATATATATAATATTTTCTACTCACTCTCATATGCATCAAATTACAAGTAAAATACAAGAAATATTATAATAGTAGATATTTCTTTAAAACACCTTCATTCATGTAAATAAATGACCAAATTTAACATTTTATACGTCATTACTTGCATTAAATGAAAATTTTTATCATTTATAATACATATCTTATATATATGCTAAATAAAAAAATTAAAATTTTTACAAAAAAATAGATGGCGGGCCAACCCACTTGGCCCGCGGGCTAGCCCATCGCGGGGCGGGCTACTAGCGGGCTAGCCCACCTAGGCCCGCCTGTTTGGCGAGCTCCTAAATGCTCGATCCAACCCACCTTTTTGGCGGGCAGGGCGGGCCGGCCCAACGGGCTTAGCCCATTTTGACAGCTCTAATGATAGCGTACATATGAATAATGATGCTTGGTATGGAAGAAGAATGTTCTGATTGAATGTGGAAGTAACCCTTTGCTGATGAAAGAATGTTCAAAAGAGTAGAAGTGATGGATTATTGCTTATCAGGGATAGAGCATGGGCTGCTGGGAGGAGGTTTCGGGATGTTCAATCACTAAAAATGGGGATAAGAAAATAAAAGACTTATCAATGTATGTCAAGGTTCATTGAACTGTAGCAGCTTGTGTAGTTTCAACAATCATCGGAATAATAGAGAAAAGAACTTTGTCGACAATTTTGTAGGAAAAGAGATCTTGAAGAAAAAGTCATTAGATTATTATGCGATTAGCAAGCACTGCACAAATTTATGCAGAATACATAAGGCTTTGATAGAAATCTGACTTTCCAATTCATAACAGGTCAGCAGTAAGCTAGCAAACATACTGCCATCAGATTAATAAAGTATAAATACTAAGTAAAAATAGCTAATTGTAATGCCTGTAGTTCGTATTACGTATTTTGGAATACGTGTACGTATTTTATCTTGTATTGCATGATTCCTTGCTTAGCTTTTATTCATGACTTGGTCTATTTCATGGGTTGGTTCGGCTTGGCTTGGTTTTGCCTTGGTTCATCATGAACCAAGGGTGAACCCCTACCTACCACCATCATTAGTATTTATTACCCATTCTCTTTTCTCTCTCCTCATTACTCTTCTTCTTCACCAGCATAACTTCTTCACCTACCAGAGAGAGAGAGAGGTCTAGACAAGTGCAGCTTGCTTCATGGAGGAACTCTAATTTGATTGTTCCATTCTCTTCTCTACAACATTTTAACATACTTTAGTACTTGACATTTTTACTTTCCATGGCCGGATTCTTGTAGATCTAAGTTTATTTTTATTTTCGAAATTCTTGGGTTTTGATCTACTTAATCTTGTTATTTCTAAGTTTTGATGGTTCCATGTTTTAGAGAATTTTGTTCTGCCCCATTTTGACCTATGGAAGTTCGGATTTGGACTCTGAATGAAGGTTTCATGGAGCTTGGAAGCCTGGATTATGGTGTTCTTCTTCTCGGAAATTTTGGAGAAGAAGAACAGTTCTCTGGCCGCATGGCAGTACTTGACCGCATGAATATTTATGCGACAAGTCGCCCTCAGCCGCATGGGACCCTCGCACTCCTAGTCGCATGGGCATCTCCCCACTCAGCCGCATGCACCCCCTTGCTTCAGCAGCCGCATGGACATCTCCCCACTCAGTCGCATGCACCCCCTTGCTTCAGCAGCCGCATGGGCGTCCGTCCCTTTAAGCCGCATGAATCCGAATTCCGCTAGCCGCATAAGGGCCGAACCCAGCTAGCCGCATGGAACTACTCTTCGTCCAGCCGCATGTGCACCCATCACTCCTAGCCGCATATGCCGCCGTCCTCCCTTGACCGCATGGACTTGCTTTCCGTCAGTCGCATGAAGCCCACTCTTCCGCTGGCCGCATGAGACCCAACTTCTTGGGACCGCATGCGCCCTTGCCTTTTAGCCGCATGCCCCTGTCCTTATCAAGTTGTATGCGCTCTCCTTATTGGCCGCATGGGTTTTAGTGGTCCTGAGCCGCTCGCCTGCTTCATGTTGAATCCGAACCCATTGAGCCGCATGAACCGTCTTGAGTTAGCCGCATGGACTCATCTCCCATTGAGCCACATGGCTCCTTCCCATGTCCTGTCTTATTATTTTATGATTATTGTTAACTCATCCTTTGTGACTCCCAGTGTACTTGGGCCTCCTGATATAATGCTTGCACTATGATGCCCTGCACATGTACCTAAACACGATAGTGACCCGTAGGGGTGCACTCCTGACAAGTAAACATGATATGACCTGATAGTGGCCCGTCGTGGTGCACTCTTGACCAGTAAAACCGGACATAATATATCTTGATAAGCTGTTGCGACGGCTACCTGACATGGCATGACCTGTATAATTAACTCGGATACCGTGGGCGATTGTGCTTGTATAAATAATCCAGTCCTGTCTTGCATCATGTCTAGGATGGGACTCCTGAGTACCATGGTCAGGAGTACCTACTGAAATGGACTAAGGCTAAAAACTAGATTAATACATTAGTCATAAAGAGATCTTCCAGCTACAGGCAATCCCGTTACCTGGGCGCGCTTGGGATCTTTAGCCTGCCGTCGAGTAGGGCACATTTCCAGCACACTGTCATGTGTTTCACCCTTCAAGCTACTTAAGGGTACATGCGTTTCCTGGACGATGTACCCACCTGAATTCAACCCCTAATTTTGACCTGGGTAACCTAGATGGTCTGCAGGGCTTGTGGCTGTGGAATAATCTCACTGCATCTTGCTAGTAACTAGGCCTGTGATAACCCTAGCTAGTTAAAGTATCAAGCCGTACTTATTGCTTGGCCGTGATTGTTGAATGAAAAATAATCAGTCTAGTCTTGCCTTGATCCTGTATAAGATTATTACGTGTTCTGATTTTCTTACATTATCTTGCTGAAAAATAGAAAAAACCAAGTTCGGTTCAGACGAAGGGTTACAATCTCGGTCCTTGTTTGGTTTAAGGATTGTAACATGGTTATCTGAATGGTCCCATGGTTATCTTACCGTATATCCTCGTGATGTTATATTTCTCCAGTTTTACTATATTATTATTATCTTCTGTGCTAATTGCTGGTTTTGGTTCCTAAGTGAAGCTTCCTTTGTGGTACTTGCTCTTTCTGGGGTCTGACCCAGCTGGTTTTGTATGGCCAGATTTCGGAGCAGCTCCAGAGGATCTACCGACTTTCCAGCCCGATGGTGGCGACTAGACGTAACCAGGGCAACGAGTGGGTTTATTTTTGATCTTCCACTTTATTGTAAAAATATTCTTTTGAGGCGTTTAGCCGACGAGCACCTGTTTAGCTCGATTGCACTTACTTACTGTCTGCCTACGGGCTGTAACATGATTGACAGATCCTAGGGTTGATCATGTATAACTATACTCTTGCTAGTCCTAACATTTTATAACGACTAGCTTCATGATCAGCTGAATATGTAATATTTGGGACGCCTTATTATTGTATATTTAATGATCATACATCTTGTAACTTTTATCTACTTGCTTGTGATTGAGACACTAGGCTTGTTCATGACCATAGGTGACTGTTGGCTTGTAGTGAACCCTCATATATCTAGACAGTCGTGACCGTATAGCGAGATGGACTCCATTTCATATACGTAGCTGGCTATGTCTGCCCCCAGCTCTCCAGTATTCTGGTTCTGGGACGTGACATGGTTTAAGTGGTGGCCCATGCAGGTCTTGTAAATCAAGATATGTGAGGGTTTACCGAATAGATGTCTCAATCAGTATTCGTCCTTGATCTCTACTCGTATCTTCTGAATCTCTGGATTCTTGACCTGATCATATGCTTGTATCATTGATCTGTCCTGGTCCTTCCGTATTGTTCCCTGTGTCGTCTTCTTCAGCGGCATTGTTCCTGGACCTGCCGGTCAGCAAGACGGAGCACTTTCCGTGGACCAGCCGCAATCAGGGGATCAAGCCCAGTATTCCGGAGTAGCCTCCAGAGTCGTGCCTTCTGGCGGAGAGCCACCAGTCCAGCCAGTCCAGCCTGCCGAGCCTGATGATGGCACTATGGTAGGTCTCGTCAGGACCTTGATAGCTTCCCAAGATCGTCGAGGAGATGCCTTGCACCAGGCAGTGACGGATGCTCTGACCAGAGGAGGTCATCAGGGTAACAGCGTGGCCAACAGCTTCAAGCGCTTGAACCCTCCATTCTTCGACGGTAGTGAAGATGCTATCGCCGCAGATGCTTGGCTTCAGGACACAGAGGTGATTCTAGAAGCAGCTAGGACCCCAGAGAACGAGAAGGTGGCCGTAGTGTGCCTGTAGTTGTTGGATTTGGCCCGCAGCTGGTGGGCGGGTCAGGCCGTTGGATTAGCAGCACCCATTGCTTGGGCGATATTCAGCGAGAGATTCCAGACCAAGTATTTTGATGCTGTAGCTCGGTACGATCTACAGACGAGGTTCACCAATCTGAAGCAGATGGACAGAACGGTCGACGGATATGCAGCCAAGTTTTCGAGGCTCGGTCGGTTTGCTCCCACCTTGGTGGCAACCGAGTATGATAGAGCCCAGCGATTCCAGCAGGGCTTCACTGGAGATTTTGTTGGCAGTTGAGTAGTTTGAGCATCAGACTTTTGATGCAGTCTTGAGAGCAGCTAGGAGGCATGAGTATACCTTCCAGAGGATTGTGGATAGGGCCGGAGGTCGGAAGAGATCCCACGGCCAGATGAATCAGTCGTCAGCACCAGCCCCGACAGCCAGGGCTTTGACCATTGGAGCTCCGAGGCGGGCGGCCTCAGTGACGTCGGTTCAGCATTCAGCCCCGACGTACCCTCAGCAGCAGCAGCAGCAAAAGCAGAAGCAGTCTTCCGCAGTGGGATGTTCTCATTGTGGGAAGCTAGGCCATGTAGTGGCAGAGTGTCGCAGGGCACAGGGATTGTGTCTGGCTTATGGAGCAGCAGACCATAGGGTTGGATCCTGCCCGAATAGGGGTGGTTCATCATCGTCCAACCTTTCTAGCTCTTCGGTGAGGGGACCAGCTCCGGTCCAGCAGCAGCAGTATCCATTGCTGAGGCCCTTGCTGCCTCAGTCCCAGGTGTTCCAGCAACAACACCCCCAGCAGTATGCTCAAGCCCAAGTCTTGAGTTAGAATAGGCAGCGAGGGTTTCAGCAGAGGGAACCAGCACCCCGAGGGCATGGTCAGGCTATGGTGATGACCACAGAGGAAGGATTGGCGCCAGAAGAGGTAGTGGCAGGTACTATTCTCGTCAACTCCTTTCCAGCTTCAGCTTTATTTGATTCTGGTGCATCGCATTCTTTTATGTCTGCAGGATTCGCAACACGGATAGGATTGGAGCCCGAGTCATTATCAGTAAGGCTCAATATACTTACTGGTAACGGACTTGTGGGAGTCGATAGAGTGTTTTCCTCGTGTCGGATCATAGTTAGCGGTAAGGAATTTTTCTCTAGATTGATAGAATTCCCGATGGCCGATTATGATGTGGTCTTAGGGATGGATTGGTTGAGGGACCAGTATGCCAGAATAGACTGCCATATTGGTAGGGTTGTTTTTAGCATTCCAGGCGAGTCAGAGTTTTCCTTTTCTCGGGGCGAAGTTGAGCCTTCTCCCCCAGTATTGCGGATGGCAGTAGCAGCAGTGCAGTTACCCCGGATAGTCGAAGAGTTTCCAGATATTTTCCCAGAAGAGCTTCCAGGTATGCTGTCGGAACGGAAGATCGAGTTCACCATAGACTTGATTCCCGGGACAGCCCCAGTATCCGAGAGAGTCTACAGAATGGCGCCGTCAGAGTTGGAGATCTTGTACAAGATGATTGAAGAACTTCGAACTAAGGGATTCATTCGTGCTAGTGGATCGCCTTGGGGAGCCCCGATGCTTCTTGTGAAAAAGAAGGATGGTATGTCCAGGTTATGTGTTGATTATCGTACCTTGAACTCAGTGACAATCAAGAACAGATACCCTCTTCCGAGGATAGATGACTTGTTTGATCAGCTCAAAGGGGCAGCAGTATTCACGAAGATCGACTTGCGCTTAGGATATCATCAGATCAGAGTCGAGAGAAGGACATCCCGAAGACAGCTTTCAGGTCTAGGTATGGGCATTGGGAGTTCCTAGTGATGCCATTTGGAGCGACCAATGCGCCGGCTGTATTCATGGATCTCCTGAATCTTTTCATGCCTTATTTGGATCAGTTCGTGATTGTGTTTCTGGATGACATCCTGGTCTATAGCAGGAGCATAGCGGAGCATGAGCAGCATCTCTGTGTAGTTTTTCAGATTTTCAGGGAGCACCAATTGTATGCCAAGTTCAGTAAATGCGAGTTCTGGCTCGATCGTATTTCGTACTTGGGTCATATCTTCACTCGAGGAGGAGTAGAAGTGGATCCCCAGAAGATTGTGGCTATTGAGTCATGGTCGGTGCCCAGCACAGTTGCAGAGGTTCGCAGTTTTCTCGGATTGACCGGCTACTATCGGCGATTTGTTTCAGACTTTGCCCGGATCTCGGCGCCATTGACCCAGTTGACTCGCAAGGAGGTACAGTTTGCTTGGACAGCAGAATGTCAGGATTCATTTGAGAAGTTGAAGCGAGGCTTGATGACGGCTCCCATTCTCACGCTTCCAGATGGAACCGAAGGATTCTCAGTATATTGTGATGCTTCAGGCAGAGGCTTAGGATGTGTTCTGATGCAGCATGGGAAGGTAATAGCTTATGCGTCACGACAACTTCGTGATCATGAGAGGAATTACCCAATCCATGACTTGGAGCTGGCAGCAGTAGTATTTGTACTTAAATTGTGGAGGCACTACTTGTACGGAGATAGGGTGGAGATTTTTACCGACCATAAGAGCCTGAAGTATGTTTTCACCCATAAGGATCTTAACATTCGTCAGAGGAGATGGCTGGAGCTTCTTGTGGATTATGATGTCAACTTGCAGTATCATCCCGGGAAGGCCAACGTCGTTGCAGATGCATTGAGCAGGAGAGCCGGAGTTTATTTCCTAACAGCACAACTGGAGCTGTTAGCAGATCTTCAGAAAATGGGTATTGAAGTTGTTCTCCCTTCTAGTGTGCATTGATGGCCAGTATGCAAGTTCAGTACACCATAGTCGAGAGGATCCGGATGGAGCAGTAAGCAGATCCCAAGCTTCAGCGACTCAGGACAGAGTGTGAGGCAGGACGAAGACCAGAGTTGTGTATTCATAAAGACGGTACACTTAGGCATGGTAAGCCTCTTTGTGTACCCAGTGGAGATATCAGACAGGAGATCATGGCAGAGGCTCACAGTTCTCAGTACTTTATTCATCCTGGTGGTACGAAGATGTACCGAGATATCCGTCAGCACTTTTGGTGGAATGGCATGAAGAGGGAGATAGCCCGGTTTGTCTCCCGTTGTTTAGTCTGCCAACAAGTTAAGGCTGAACATCAGAGGCCCGTTGGACTTCTTCAGCCCTTGCCGATTCCAGAATAAAAGTGGAAACATGTGACCATGGATTTTGTGACTGGATTACCTAGGTCCCCAGCTGGTCAAGATGCTATTTGGGTTATAGTTGACAGGCTCACGAAGGTAGCTCACTTCCTCCCGTTCAGAGTTGGTCAGTCAACAGCTCAGTTAGCAGAGATGTACCTCAGGTAGATTGTCAGATTGTACGGAGTGCCAGTTAGTATCACTTTGGACCAAGATTTAAGATTCACGTCGCACTTTTAGCGTAGCCTGCAGGAGAGTTTGGGAACTCACCTCCAGTTCAGTTCAGCATATCATCTGCAAACAGATGGACAGTCGGAGCGTACAATCCAGACTCTTGAAGATATATTGCGGTCCTGTACACTTGACTTCGGTAGTTCGTGGGAAGATCACCTGCACCTGGTAGAATTTTTGTACAATAACAGCTTCCAAGCTAGTATCCAGATGGCACCGTTCGAAGCACTGTATGGTAGGAAGTGCCGATCCCCGCTAGCCTGGGATGATATAGGGGAGAGACAGATGCTCGGTCCAGAAATGATTGCCCAGACAGTTGAAGTGGTCAAAAGAGTCCGGGATCATCTTCGAGTTGTCCAAGATCGTCAGCGCCATTGGGCCGATTCTCATCGGCGCCTTCTCGAGTTTTCTGTCAGCGACCATGTATTCCTGAAGATTTCGCCTAACCGTGGCGTCATTCGTTTCAGCGCACGAGGAAAGCTTAGTCCTAGGTATATAGGGCCGTTCGATATTTTGGAGCGAGTAGGAGATGTGTCCTATCATTTTGCTCTTTCGCCGTCGCAAAGTGAGGTGCATGACGTGTTCCATGTATCCCAATTACGACGGTATATCCCGGACCCGAGCCACATCCTGGATCATTCGAAAGTGGTTGTTGGTACCAACCTTTCGTATGAGGAGCGACCCGTGTCTATATTGGACCGGAGAGAGAAGATACTCAAGAACAAGACTATCAAGTTAGTCTGAGTTGCTTGGGGTCATCACTCTTTGGGTGAGTCAACGTGGGAGCGTGAGGATGATATCCGATCGCGATATCCCGACCTGTTTGACTCGTAAGGTATAATGTCTTCTTATGCCTTATGCTCTAAAGTTTATTGCTTGAATGAATGATTGATTGCCTAGTTATAGCTTGCTTGTGATTAGTATAGCTAGTTCTTGCCCCTCTAGCCTCTTAATTAAATTCCGAGGACGGAATTCTTTTAAGGTGGGTAGAGTTGTAATGCCTGTGGTTCGTATTACATATTTTGGGATACGTGTACGTATTTTATCTTGTATTGCATGATTCCTTGCTTAGCTTTTATTCATGACTTGGTCTATTTCATGGGTTGGTTCGGCTTGGCTTGGTTTTGCCTTGGTTCATCATGAACCAAGGGTGAACCCCTACCTACCACCATCATTAGTATTTATTACCCATTCTCTTTTCTCTCTCCTCATTACTCTTCTTCTTCTCCAGCATAACTTCTTCACCTACCAGAGAGAGAGAGGTCTAGGCAAGTGCAGCTTGCTTCATGGAGGAACTCTAATTTGATTGTTCCATTCTCTTCTTTACAGCATTTTAACAAACTTTAGTACTTGACATTTTTACTTTCCATGGCCGGATTCTTGTAGATCTAAGTTTATTTTTATTTTCAAAATTCTTGGGTTTTGATCTACTTAATCTTGTTATTTCTAAGTTTTGATGGTTCCATGTTTTAGAGAATTTTGTTCTACCCTATTTTGACCTATGGAAGTTCGGATTTGGACTCTGGATGAAGGTTTCATGGAGCTTGGAAGCCCGGATTATGGTGTTCTTCTTCTCAGAAATTTTGGAGAAGAAGAACAGTTCTCTGGCCGTATGGCATTACTTGACCGCATGAATATTTATGCGGCAAGTCGCTCTCAGCCGCATGGGACCCTCGCACTCCTAGCCGCATGGGCATCTCCCCACTCAGCCGCATGTACCCCCTTGCTTCTGCAGCCGCATGGACATCTTCCCACTCAGCCGCATGCACCCCCTTGCTTCTGCAGCCGCATGGGCGTCCGTCCCTTTAAGCCGCATGAATCCGAATTCCGCTAGCCGCATAAGGACCGAACCCAGCTAGCCACATGGAACTACTCTTCGGTCAGCCGCATGTGCGCCCATCACTCCTAGCCGCATATGCCGCCGTCCTCCCTTGACCGCATGGACTTGCTTCCGTCAGCCGCATGAAGCCCACTCTTCCGCTGGCCGCATGAGACCCAACTTCTTGGGACCGCATGCGCCCTTGCCTTTTAGCCGCATGCCCCTATCCTTATCAAGTTGTATGCGCTCTCCTTATTGGCCGCATAGGTTTTAGTAGTCCTGAGCCGCACGCCTGCTTCATGTTGAATCCGAACCCATTGAGCCGCATGAACCGTCTTGAGTTAGCCGCATGGACTCATCTCCCATTGAGCCGTATGGCTCCTTTCCAGGTCCTGTCTTATTATTTTATGATTATTGTTAACTCATCCTTTGTGACTCCCAGTGTACTTGGGCCTCCTGATATAATGCTTGTACTATGATGCCCTGCACGTGTACCTAAACACGATAGTGACCCGTAGGGTTGCACTCCTGACAAGTAAACATGACATGACCTGATAGTGTCCCGTCGTGGTGCACTCTTGACCGGTAAAACCGGACATGATATATCTTGATAAGCTGTTGCGAAGGCTACCTAACATGGCATGACCTGTATAATTAACCCGGATACCGTGGGCGATTGTGCTTGTACAAATAATCTAGTCCTGTCTTGCATCATGTCTAGGATGGGACTCCTGAGTACCACGGTCAGGAGTACCTACTGAAATGGACTAAGGCTAATAACTAGATTAATATATTAGTCATAAAGAGATCTCCCAGCTACAGGCAATCCCGTTACCTGGGCGCGCTTGGGATCTGTAGCCTGCCGTCGAGTAGGGCACATTTCCAGCACACTGTCATGTGTTGCACCCTTCAAGCTACTTAAGGGTACATGCATTTCCTGGACGATGTACCCACATGAATTCAACCCCTAATTTCGACCTGGGTAACCTGGATGGTCTGCAGGGCTTGTGGCTGTGGAATAATCCTACTGCATCTTGCTAGTAACTCGGCCTGTGATAACCCTAGCTAGTTAAAGTATCAAGCCGTACTTATTGCTTGGCCGTGATTGTTGAATGGGGAATAATCAGTCTAGTCTTGCCTTGATCCTGTATAAGATTATTACGTGTTCTAATTTTCTTACATTATCTTGCTGATAAATGGGAGAAACCAAGTTCGGTTCAGACGAAGGGTTACAATCTCGGTCCTTGTTTGGTTTAAGGATTGTAACCTGGTTATCTGAATGGTCCCATGGTTATCTTACCATATATCCTCGTGATGTTATATTTCTCCAGTTTTACTATATTATTATTATCTTCTGTGCTAATTGCTGGTTTTGGTTCCTAAGTGAAGCTTCCTTTGTGGTACTTGCTCTTTCTGGGGTCTGACCCAGCTGGTTTTGTATGGCCAGATTTCGGAGCAGCTCCAGAGGATCTACTGAATTTCCAGCCCGATGGTGGCGACTAGACATAACCAGGGCAACGAGTGGGTTTATTTTTGATCTCCCACTTTATTGTAAAAATATTCTTTTGAGGCGTTTAGCCGACGAGCACCTGTTTAGCTCGATTGCACTTACTTACTGTCTGCATACGGGCTGTAACATGATTGACAGATCCTAGGGTTGATCATGTATGACTATACTCTTGCTAGTCCTAACATTTTGTAACGACTAGCTTCATGATCAGCTGAATATGTAATATTTGGGATGCCTTATTATTGTATATTTAATGATCATACATCTTGTGACTTTTACCTACTTGCTTGTGATTGAGACACTAGGTTTGTTCATGACCATATGTGACTGTTGGCTTGTAGAGAACCCTCATATATCTAGACAGCCGTGACCGTATAGCAAGATGGACTCCATTTCATATACGTAGCTGGTTATGTCTGTCCCCCGCTCTCCAGTATTCTGGTTCTGGGGCGTGACATGGTTTAAGTGGTGGCCCATGCAGGTCTTGTAAATCAAGATATGTGAGGGTTTACCGAATAGATGCCTCAATCAGTATTCGTCCTTGATCTCTGCTCGTATCTTCTGAATCCCTGGATTCTTGACCTGATCATATGCTTGTATCATTGTTCTGTCCTGGTCCTTCCTTATTGTTTCCTGTGTCGTCTTCTTCAGCGACATTGTTCCTGGACTTGCCGGTCAGCAAGGCGGAGCACTTCCCGTGGACCAGCCGCAACCAGGGGATCAAGCCTAGCATTCCGGAGTAGCCTCCAGAGTCGTGCCTTCTGGCGGAGAGCCACCAGTCCAGCCAGTCCAGCCTGCCGAGCCTGATGATGGCACTTTGGTAGGTCTCATCAGGACCTTGATAGCTTCCCAAGATTGTTGAGGAGATGCCTTGCACCAGGCAGTGATGGATGCTCTGACTAGAGGAGGTCATCAGGGTAATAGCGTGGCCAACAGCTTCAAGCGCTTGAACCCTCCATTCTTCGACGGTAGTGAAGATTCTATCGCCGCAGATGCTTGGCTTCAGGACACATAGGTGATTCTAGAAGCAGCTTGGACCCCAGAGAACGAGAAGGTGGCCGTAGTGCGCCTGCAGTTATTGGATTTGGCCCGTAGCTGGTGGGCGGCTCAGGCCGTTGGATTAGCAGCACCCATTGCTTGGGCGATATTCAGAAAGAGATTCCAGACCAAGTATTTTGATGCTGTAGCTCGGTACGATCTACAGACGAGGTTCACCAATCTGAAGCAGATGGGCAGAACGGTCGACCGATATGCAGCCGAGTTTTCGAGGCTCAGTCGGTTTGCTCCCACCTTGGTGGCAACCGAGTATGATAGAGCCCAGCGATTCCAGCAGGGGCTTCACCTGTAGATTTTGTTGGCAGTTGAGCAGTTTGAGCATCAGACTTTTGATGCAGTCTTGAGAGTAGCTAGGAGGCATGAGTATACCTCCCAGAGGATTGTGGATTGGGCCGGAGGTCGGAAGAGATCCCATGGCCAGATGAATCAGTCGTCAGCACCAGCCCCGGCAGCCAGGGCTTTGACCATTGGAGCTCCGAGGCGGGTGGCCTCAGTGACGTCGGTTCAGCATTCAGCCCTGACGTACCCTCAGTAGCAGTAGCAGCAGAAGCAGAAGCAGTCTTCCGCAGTGGGATATTCTCATTGTGGAAAGCCAGGCCATGTAGTGGCAGAGTGTCGCAGGGCACAAGGATTGTGTCTGGCTTGTGGAGCAGCAGACCATAGGGTTGGATCCTGTCCGAATAGGGGTGGTTCATCATCGTCCAACCTTTCTAGCTCTTCGGTGAGGGGACCAGCTCCGGTCCAGCAACAGCAGTATCCATTGCCGAGGCCCTTGTCGCCTCAGTCCCAGGTGTTCCAGCAACAACACCCCCAGCAGCATGCTCAAGCCCAAGTCTTGAGTCAGAATAGGCAGCGAGGGTTTCAGCAGAGGGGACCAGCACCCCGAGGGCATGGTCAGGCTATGGTGATGACCGCAGAGGAAGGATTGGCGCCAGGAGAGATAGTGGCAGGTACTATTCTCGTCAACTCCTTTCCAGCTCCAGCTTTATTTGATTCTGGTGCATCGCATTCTTTTATGTCTGTACGATTCGCAACACGGATAGGATTGGAGCCCGAGTCATTATCAGTAAGGCTCAATATACTTACTGGTAACGGACTTGTGGGAGTCGATAGAGTGTTTTCCTCGTGTCGGATCATAGTTAGCGGTAAGGAATTTCCTGCTAGATTGATAGAATTCCCGATGGCCGATTATGATGTGGTCTTAGGGATGGATTGGTTGAGGGACTAGTATACCAGAATAGACTGCCATATTGGTAGGGTTGTTTTTAGCATTCCAGGCGAGTCAGAGTTTTCCTTTTCTCCGGACGAAGTTGAGCCTTCTCCCCCAGTATTGCGGATGGCAGTAGCAGCAGTGCAGTTACCCCGGATAGTCGAGGAGTTTCTAGATGTTTTTCCAGAAGAGCTTCCAGGTATGCCGTCGAAACGGGAGATCGAGTTCACCATAGACTTGATTCCCGGGACAACCCCAGTATCCGAGAGAGTCTAGAGGATGGCGCCGTCAGAGTTGGAGATCTTGTACAAGATGATTGAAGAACTTCGAACCAAAGGATTCATTCGTGCTAGTGGATCGCCTTGGGGAGCCCCGATGCTTCTTGTAAAAAAGAAGGATGGTACGTCCAGGTTATGTGTTGATTATCGTACCTTGAACTCAGTGACAATCAAGAACAGATACCCTCTTCCGAGGATAGATGACTTGTTTGATCAGCTCAAAGGGACAGCAGTATTCTAGAAGATCGACTTACGCTCAGGATATCATCAGATCAGAGTCAGAGAGCAGGGAATCCCGAAGACAGCTTTCAGGTCTAGGTATGGGCATTGGGAGTTCCTAGTGATGCCATTTGGAGCGACCAATGCGCCGGCTGTATTCATGGATCTCATGAATCGTATTTTCATGCCTTATTTGGATCAGTTCGTGATTGTGTTTCTGGATGACATCCTGGTCTATAGTAGGAGCAAAGCGGAGCATGAGCAGCATCTCCGTGTGGTTGTCACGCCCCAGTACCGAAATACGGAGACGGACTAGGCCAGCTACTCCATATGAGGTACGTAACGTCATACGACGATCGTGGCTGTCGAGAGACTAGGGGGTACATGCTACAATCAAGTCTCCTATGGTCCCACCGAGTTCTATGTCTCAATCAATCAAATCACATCAGCAATTAAATGAACATTAATGATAAAGCTGTAAGGCGTCCCCGACGCTTCATCAAAATGATCATGAGAGACTAGCTTTATAATTTAGCTATCTCAGAGAGTCAAGAGTACAAAGTTATACACAGCTGCAGTCTGTTTAATTACAATCATGTACTGACACAAAATATCAAGTAATCCGGCTAACAGGTGCCGGTGGCTAAATGCCGCACAAAATATAAGCAGGAGTGGTGGAGAAGAAACCCACTCGAGTCCCCGAACCGCCATGCTTCTAGTATGCACCATGGATGTCAGGGAGGAAGATCGTGTCCTCTGGCTCTGCTACGAGATCTGGCCAAACAAAACCAGCGGGGTCATCCCCGAATAGCAAGTACCGCCAAAGGGGCACAAGAGTTAAGATTAAAAACCCAGTTAAAAGAATGATTGATAATAATAATGCTCATGCTACTATTATAGGGTAGCGCAACATCCTCGAACCCATGTGGCACCCTTACAACCAAACAAGGACAAAAGGTGCCGCATGGAGTCGGGACGTGTCGTACTCTATAACTTTCACATAAGTTAAAGGGTATAAACAATAAAATCTCCTGATCGTGACTTCGGTCGATAGCCTATCGTAGCACAATAACCAACCCAACAATCAAACAAGAACATGGGTTGGATCATGTACCATGATAGACCATGTTCCTCAGTCATTCACAGAAGTAGTACTTCACAACCAGAATAAGTCTTCCGTTCATAACTTCGGTCCACAGCCTGTCATAGTACGATAACCAACCCAACAATCAAACAAGAACATGGGTTGGATCACGTACCATGACAGTCTGCTTCCTTCAGTTATTTACGGAAGGTAAATAGGATACAAGCAAGTCATTTTTACGGCCAATCAAGTCTACGAGTTTCTAGTGGGACGAGGTTATCCTCGCATCATGTTATTAGAAATCCTCAGATCGTATCTTTCCAGCAAGGCTAGCCAACCCAGGGGTTCGCGTAGACAGGTGTCATTGAGCACAAGTCCCTCATAAGGCCACCTTGCTAAGACATATAATATATAGCAGGAATTAATCGGATACAGTCATCCACTCGTTGCGGATGACACAGTATCCGTGGAGACCAGCTGGCACGTCGGGACAATATCTCAAGGCGGCTGGTGTAACACGATCTCGGGATTTTGCCCTCCCCATGCATCTAGTATATTTAGTTGCCTAGTTTAACCCTAGGTGAAATCTTGGACTCACATGCTGTGGCTTGCATGATTATCCTCCTAAAAATCGTACTCAAGTACGAGTACCCCAAAAGAGGATCCATGTCAATCAGTATGTCAACATGTTCTACCCTCCTTGGTGTAATGCATCATTGCAAATACGCCACGTAGAGTTACGAGTCATCTGTCGAGCATGAACGAGAACTGGGACATTCAGGTACAAGTATCAGGTAGGAACACTTTGTTCACCGGGGACACATTAGTGCTCATATCATGCTCAGGACAAAAGGCGTAAGGATATATAGCATACACAAACATTAACATATATATATATATATATATATATGCAATATAATATATACATATAAAAATATAGGGTAAGTCAGGCTACGCTCAAGTCAACCTACGCTCAGGTCAGCCTACGCTCAGGTCAACCTACGCTCAGGTCAACCTACGCTCCGGTTAGCCTACGCTCAGGTCAGCCTACGTTCAGGTCGGCGTACGCTCAGGTCAGCCTACGCTCAGGTCGGCGTACGCTCAGGTCAGCCTACGCTCAGGTCGGCGTACGCTCAGGTTACTCCATACGACTCCTCCTCAAGGCAGCGTATGGGGTCCATACGACTCCTCATCAAGGCAGCGTATGCAAGACATACGCTTCCAAAAGGCAGCATATGGGGTCCATACGACTCCTCATCAAGGCAGCGTATGCAAGACATACGCTTCCAAAAGGCAGCGTATGGGGCAGACTGTGCTACGCTAAAGAGCGCGCGCAGCTCAGTGGCGCAAGCTAAAAAGCTCGCGCACACTGTTCACTGTCTTCTCCAAAACAGCAAGAACTCCATAGTTTGAACCCAAAGCTTCAAAAGTCCATAACTTGGTCAAAATAAGTCAAAATCCATCTTTCCAAAGGTCAAAATTGGGTAGAATAAAATTCTCTACAACATGGAACACTCAAAACTTGAAAATAATGAAGTTTGCTAGATCAAAACCAAGAAAATCCAAAAATGGTTAAAACTTAGATCTACAAAAATAAAAGCTTCAAAATGGAAAATTTCAAGTTCTAAACTAGTATAGAATGAGAAGAAGAACATTTTTGACAAATAATTTTATAAGAAAACATGGACAAAATTTATTGATCCATCTCTTGAGCAAGTTGGTACTTGCCTTGGTTGGTGGAGGAAAGTAAATGAGAGGAAATAAATGAGAGGAGAGAGAATGAGTTGAGTTATTATATAGAATCTTGAACCCATGGGTTCATGATGAACCATAGGTGAACCAAGAATAGGTTACCCAAATGAGCCAAAACTGTAGGCCCAAATGTAGAAAATAAATTACGAAATAATATTTTGTCAAATATTTTTGGAAAATACATGAAAAAATACAGCATATAAATATCGTATAAATACAAGGTAAATACAATTTATCGGTTTTACATATTAAAATACGTATTCCAGGATCGGGGAGTGACAGTGGTTCTTCAAATTCTCAGGGAGCACCAGTTGTATGCCAAGTTCAGTAAATACGAGTTCTGGCTCGATCGTATTTCGTACTTGGGTCATATCATCACTCGAGGAGGAGTAGAAGTGGATCCCCAGAAGATTGTGGCTATTGAGTCATGGCCGGTGCCCAGTACAGTTGTAGAGGTTCGCAGTTTTCTCGGATTGGCCGGCTACTACCGGCGATTTGTTTCAGACTTTGCCCAGATCTTGGCGCCATTAACCCAGTTGACTCGCAAGGAGGTGCAGTTTGCTTGGACAGCAGAATGTCAGGATTCATTTGAGAAGTTGATGCGAGGCTTGATGACGGCTCCCATTCTCACGCTTCCAGATGGAACCGAAGGATTCTCAGTATATTGTGATGCTTCAGGCAGAGGCTTAGGATGTGTTCTGATGCAGCATGGAAAGGTAATAGCTTATGCGTCACGACAACTTTGTGATCATGAGAGGAATTACCCAACCCATGACTTGGAGCTGGCAGCAGTAGTGTTTGCACTTAAGTTGTGGAGGCACTACTTGTACGAAGATAGGGTGGAGATTTTCATCAACCATAAGAGCCTGAAGTATGTTTTCACCCAGAAGGATCTTAACATACGTCAGAGGAGGTGGCTGGAGCTTCTTGTGGATTATGATGTCAACTTGCAGTATCATCCCGGGAAGGCCAACGTCGTTGCAGATGCATTGAGCAGGAGAGCCGGAGTTTATTTCCTAACAGCACAACCGAAGCTGTTAGCAGATCTTCAAAAAATAGGTATTGAAGTTGTTCTCCCTTCCAGTGTGGCATTGATGGCCAGTATGCAAGTTCAGTCCACCATAGTCGAGAGGATCCGGATGGCGCAGTCAGCAGATCCCAAGCTTCAGCGACTCAGGACAGAGTGTGAGGCAGGACGAAGACCAGAGTTGTGTATTCATGAAGACGGTACACTTAGGCATGGTAAGCGTCTTTGTGTACCCAGTAGAGATATCAGACAGGAGATCATGGCAGAGGCTCACAGTTCTCAGTACTCCATTCATCCTGGTGGTACGAAGATGTACCGAGATATCCGTCAGCACTTTTGGTGGAATGGCATGAAGAGGGAGATAGCCCGGTTTGTCTCTCGTTGTTTAGTCTGCCAACAAGTTAAGGCTGAACATCAGAGGCCCGCTGGACTTCTTCAGCCCTTGCCAATTCCAGAATGGAAGTGGGAACATGTGACCATAGATTTTGTGACTGGATTACCTAGGTCCCCAGCTGGTCGAGATGCTATTTAGGTTATAGTTGACAGGCTCACGAAGGTAGCTCACTTCCTCCCGTTCAGAGTTGGTCAGTCGACAGCTCAGTTAGCAGAGATGTACCTTAGGCAGATTGTCAGATTGCACGGAGTGCCAGTTAGTATTACTTCGGACCGAGATTCAAGATTCACGTCACACTTTTGGCATAGCCTGCAGGAGAGTTTGGGAACTCACCTCCAGTTCAGTTCAGCATATCATCCGCAGACAGATGGATAGTCGGAGCGTACAATCTAGACTCTTGAAGATATGTTGCGATCCTATATACTTGACTTCGGTGGTTCGTGGGAAGATCACCTGCACCTGGTGGAATTCTCGTACAACAACAGCTTCCAAGCTAGTATCCAGATGGCACCGTTCGAGGCACTGTATTGTAGGAAGTGCCGATCCCTGCTAGCCTGGGATGATGTGGGGAAAAGACAGATGCTCGGTCCAGAAATGATTGCCCAGACAGTTGAAGTGGTCAGAAGAGTCCGGGATCATCTTCGAGTTGCCCAAGATCGTCAGCGCCATTGGGCCGATTCTCATCGGCGCCTTCTCAATTTTTCTGTCAGCGACCAAGTATTCCTGAAGATTTTGCCTAACCGTGGCGTCATTCGTTTCGACGCACGAGAAAAGCTTAGTCCTAGGTATATAGGGCCGTTCGATATTCTGGAGCGAGTAGGAGATGTGTCCTATCGTCTCGCTCTTCCGCCGTCGCTAAACGAGGTGCATGATGTGTTCCATATATCCCAATTACGACGGTATATCCCGGACCTGAGCTACATCCTGGATCATTCGGAAGTGGTTGTTGGTACCAACCTTTTATATGAGGAGCGGCCCATGTCTATATTGGACCGAAGAGAGAAGATACTCAAGAACAAGACTATCAAGTTAGTCCGAGTTGCTTGGGGTCATCACTCTTTGGGTGAGTCAACGTGGGAGCATGAGGATGATATCTGATCGTGATATCCCGGCTTGTTTGACTCGTGAGGTATAATGTCTTCCTTATGCCTCATGCCTTCGATTCCTTGCTTGAATGAGTGATTGCTTGCCTAGTTATAGCTTGCTTGTGATTAATATAGCTTGTTCTCGTCTCTCTAGCCTCTTAATTAAATTCTGAGGACGGAATTCTTTTAAGGTGGGTAGAGTTGTAATGCCTGTGGTTTGTATTACGTATTTTGGAATAAGTGTACGTATTTTATCTTGTATTGCATGATTCCTTGCTTAGCTTTTATTCATGACTTGGTCTATTTCATGGGTTGGTTCGGCTTGGCTTGGTTTTGCCTTGGTTCATCATGAACCAAGGGTGAACCCCTACCTACCACCATCATTAGTATTTATTACCCATTCTCTTTTTTCTCTCCTCATTACTCTTCTTCTTCTCCATCATAACTTCTTCACCTACCAGAGAGAGAGAGGTCTAGGCAAGTACAGCTTGCTTCATGGAGAAACTCTAATTTGATTGTTCCATTCTCTTCTTTACAGCATTTTAACATACTTTAGTACGTAGCATTTTTACTTTCTATGGCCGGATTCTTGTAGATCTAAGTTTATTTTTATTTTCGAAATTCTTGGGTTTTGATCTACTTTATCTTGTTATTTCTAAGTTTTGATGGTTCCATATTTTAGAGAATTTTGTTCTGCCCTATTTTGACCTATGGAAGTTCGAATTTGGACTCTGGATGAAGTTTTCATGGAGCTTGGAAGCCTGGATTATGGTGTTCTTCTTTTCGGAAATTTTAGAGAAGAAGAACAGTTCTCTGGCCGCATGGCATTACTTGACCGCATGAATATTTATGCGGCAAGTCGCCCTCAGCCGCATGGGACCCTCGCACACCTAGCCGCATGCGCATCTCCCCACTCAGCCGCATACACCCCCTTGCTTCTGCAGCCGCATGGACATCTCCCCACTCAGCCGCATGCACCCCCTTGCTTCTGCAGCCGCATGGGCGTCCGTCCCTTTAAGCCGCATGAATCCGAATTCCGCTAGCCGCATAAGGGCCGAACCCTGCTAGCCGCATGGAACTACTCTTCGGCCAGCCGTATGTGCGCCCATCACTCCTAGTCGCATATGCCGCCGTCCTCCCTTGACCGCATGGACTTGCTTCCCGTCAGACGCATGAAGCCCACTCTTTCGCTGGCCGCATGAGACCCAACTTCTTGGGACCGCATGCGCCCTTGCCTTTTAGCCGCATGCCCCTGTCCTTATCAAGTTGTATGTGCTCTCCTTATTGGCCGTATGGGTTTTAGTGGTCCTGAGTCGCGCGCCTGCTTCATGTTGAATCCGAACCCATTGAGCCGCATGAACCGTCTTGAGTTAGCCGCATGGACTCATCTCCCATTGAGCCGCATGGCTCCTTTCCATGTCCTATCTTATTATTTTATGATTATTGTTAACTCATCCTTTGTGACTCCCAGTGTACTTGGGCCTCCTGATATAATGCTTGTACTATGATGCCCTGCACATGTACCTAAATACGATAGTGACCCGTAGGGGTGCACTCCTGACAAGTAAACATGACATGACCTGATAGTGGCGCATCGTGGTGCACACTTGACCAGTAAAACCGGACATAATATATCTTGATAAGCTGTTACGACGGCTACCTGACATGGCATGACCTGTATAATTAACCCGGACACCGTGGGCGATTGTGCTTGTGCAAATAATCCAGTCCTGTCTTGCATCATGTCTAGGATGGGACTCCTGAGTACCACGGTCAGGAGTACCTACTGAAATGGACTAAGGCTAATAACTAGATTAATATATTAGTCATAAAGAGATCTCCCAGCTACAGGCAATCCCGTTACCTGGGCGCGCTTGGGATCTGTAGCCTACCGTCGAGTAGGGCACATATCCAGCATACTGTCATGTGTTGCACCCTTCAAGCTACTTAAGGGTACATGCATTTCCTGGACGATGTACCTACCTGAATTCAACCCCTAATTTTGACCTGGGTAACCTGGATGGTCTGCAGGGCTTGTGGCTGTGGAATAATCTCACTGCATCTTGCTACTAACTAGGCCTCTGATAAACGTAGCTAGTTAAAGTATCAAGCCGTACTTATTGCTTGGCCGTGATTGTTGAATGGGGAATAATCAGTCTAGTCTTGCCTTGATCCTGTATAAGATTATTACGTGTTCTGATTTTCTTACATTATCTTGCTGATAAATGGGAGAAACCAAGTTCGGTTCAGACGAAGGGTTACAATTTCGGTCCTTGTTTGGTTTAAGGATTGTAACCTGGTTATCTGAATGGTCATATGGTTATCTTATCGTATATCCTCGTGATGTTATATTTCTCCAGTTTTACTATATTATTATTATCTTCTGTGCTAATTGCTGGTTTTGGTTCCTAAGTGAAGCTTCCTTTGTGGCACTTGCTCTTTCTGGGATCTGACCCAGCTGGTTTTGTATGGCCAGATTTTGGAGCAGCTCCAGAGGATCTACCGACTTTCCAGTCCGATGGTGGCGACTAGACGTAACCAGGGCAACAAGTGGGTTTATTTTTGATCTCCCACTTTATTGTAAAAATATTCTTTTGAGGCGTTTAGCCGACGAGCACCTGTTTAGCTCGATTGCACTTACTTACTGTCTGCCTACGGGATATAACATGATTGACAGATCCTAGGGTTGATCATGTATGACTATACTCTTGCTAGTCCTAACATTTTGTAACGACTAGCTTCATGATCAGCTGAATATGTAATATTTGGGACGCCTTATTATTGTATATTTAATGATCATACATCTTGTGACTTTTACCTACTTGCTTGTGATTGAGACACTAGGCTTGTTCATGACCATAGGTGACTGTTGGCTTGTAGTGAACCCTCATATATCTAGACAGCCGTGACCGTATAGCGAGATGGACTCTATTTCGTATACGTAGCTGGCTATGTCTGCCCCCCGCTCTCCAGTATTCTGGTTCTGGGACGTGACACTAATAGAATAAGGAGAACGGTTAGTCATACCCAATGATGTCAGCCGCTTCTTATGAGGAGACACCACTCGATCTACCACAGGGAGCCCCACACTTGTTATAGATCCATTTGCAACATCTTTTCGAGTAAGTTGAGTCCCCTTACCACCACGTTGTATTGATGAACCATGATCTGTGTGTATCATGAAATACAAATAAAATAAGTTCTGTAATTAATCATGAAATACAAAAGTATAGTTAAGATAACAACTTAGAACTTACATTCATGAAATTCACCAATAATTCAGAATAGCTACTTCTATATATACATTAGAAAGTTCCTATATATAACTTATAATTTGAATAATGATTGCAGACTTGTCTAGAATAATTAATTACTGGTCATTTCTTAAGAGATGGGTTTAAAAAAACTGTAGCATGAGATTTTTTGACCAGGGCATGGCGATATTATGATATCTGTACACTGATATGATGGGAAAAGGTTCTAACTGATGGACCTATTTAAGAGGAACATCAGACTGAACATAAAAGTGTACCTTTTCTTGCTTCTAAATAATGCCAGGTATTTCATATTGAAAGCATAAGCGCTCAATCAGCTTATCTGAAAGAAACATGAATTAACAGTTTTGTTCAAGTTTGCCTAGTTTGTAATTCGAGCTCAACTTATAGGTTCAACCTTACCGTTTTGGAAAGAAAAGACGTAAGTTCATCAAGTTTCATTGAAATAACGAGAAATAGTACATGGAATATTATAGGCTCAATTTGAATTTTATAATTGATCGAGCATAGTTAGAGATGAATATCAAGGTGATTATGAGCTGTTTGCAAGCTGTTCTTTTCACATGCCTAGTTTTGACTAAGTGATATATGTTGCCAGTTCATAGTTTCTAAACTTACATGAAAATAAAAAATAAAAAAAATTTGCTGCTCAATTTTTCTTAACTCAGTAATTAACATCCATTATAATTTTCTGCTACTGTGTGTGCTTTCATTCATGCATGGCTAAATCTGCTTCATTTAAAATGTTATTTTCAGTGGTTATGATAATGTTTTAAAATTAGAAAATTATAAATAAAATGCTAAATAAATTACAAATAGCACGAATTATTTAAAATTCAGATACTGGTTATGATCTATTTAGGGTCTATTTAGGAAATCCTCCACAGAAAACAAACTCTAAGTTATTTTAGATTAAGCAGATTTTGGCAAAACTGAAGTGAACCACTTGATAGCACAAATTATTTAAAAGGCTTTTTATATGGGCACAACCAAACCTTATCAAGGCTAGCCCGGATTGTGGCTAGCCCAAATTTTTTTTCTTTTGCACAAGACTAGTCCAATATTTTGATTGGGGCTGTCCCAAATTTCCCTCCTCCCCCCAAACCCATCTGAACTTCTGAACTTCTCTCTCTTCCCTCCTCTCCCTCACCCGTCTCTCTCTTCTATTCCATCTCCTCCGACTCACTCCACTCCATCTCCTCCGACTCACTCGAATCAAGGTCGTCGACTTCTCGTCTGCCCTCCTCCTCTTTCGAACAAGAGCAATGGCACCGAAAACTTCCTCGCAAATAATGTACCCATTATTTCTTAAATTTTTCCTATCCGAAACCCTAGAATTAATCTCGTGTGCATTACGTTTCATTCATTATTTTAATTGCAAGTATTTCGATGAAAATTAAAGTCTTTTAAATCAAAATAGCACTCACGAACATAGGAGAATGTCTGTGTCGATGTGGACTGTCCGTTCTTCTAGCAGTCCAATCCTTATCGTGGACTGCCAGAAGAATGGGCAGTCCAAAGTTACACAGGCTATGACTTGGACTGCTCATTCTTCTGGCAGTCCAACACACAGACTGGACTACCAGAAGAATGGGCAGTCCAAGTCACACCATGTGTAACTTTGGACTGCCCATTCTTCTGGCAGTCCAACATAGAAACTGGACTGCCAGAAGAATGGGCAGTCCAAAGTTACACATGCTGTGACTTGGACTGCCCATTCTTCTGGCAGTCCAACATTCAGTCTGGACTGCCAGAGAGTTGGGCAGTCCAAAACTAAACATGCTCTGACCTGGACGATTGTTGGGATAGCCATGATAACTTTTTTCAATGGCAAACTTGTAGATAAACCAAAAAAATGGGCTAGCCTTGATAAGGTTTGGATGTGCCCATATAAAAAAGCCATTTAAAATGCTGATACTGGTCGACAGTGTCATTAGAAAATTATAAATAAATTACAGGAATGGAGTGAACAGGAATAACATATCAAGTTGTACTTAAGTATACTATGCATGATAACTACATAGGAGATTGACAAATGGTTGGCGGATGACCTCAATATTGTCAAGTTATTTACACATGAATAATCCAGAATACTATGTGGCCATGTCGTGTCATAGGACATGTATCAAACACTTCAAGGACACACATCGGACACTCCAAATACACTAGAGCGATATGTGTTGTGTCTGTATCCTCGTATCGCGTCACATCTGTTTCCATGCAACATAAATTTAACCAATAATAGTTCATGAATTAGAGTAAATCAATGTGCATAAAGAACATTGAAAAACAATTATTGACACCAAATCCTTACCGTGAATATAAAGACTCCTCTTGTTGTTGCTGCTGCTTTGGATGTGGAAGAAGAAGTGACCGTGCGATGAAGACGTTTCGATCGAGGAGTGTGGGAGAAGGACCACGCGTCCGAGTAAGTTCCGATCGAGGATTGTGGGAGACCGTGCATCCGAGGAGGATTGTGGAAGAAGGAGCGACAACGCGACGAGGACGTTTCGATGATTGAAGGAAGGACTTACGTTCTAACAAAAAAATTTGGGGGACGGAGAAGAATCCAAGGAGTAATGTCCCTTTATTCTTATATGTTTCAGTTTAGGTAAATTTAATTTGGGCCAAAATTTATTTTGGAACATATATATTTTAACATTTTGGCTATTTAGTTGGCGGCAAAAAAATTTGTCAAACATTTTGCTACTAAAAAGTAATGGCCTGAAAAATATTCATCCTCGCCAAAAATTTGGTGGAAAATTTAGTGTTCCCCGCTCTATCTTAGGAGGGAAATATTTTTGGTAGTGGTCTTATATTTTTATTGCGAAGAACTTATTGGTCGGCCCAAACTAATTAATAGTAGTTAGAAAATAGACAACCACGTCTTTTGTCATCCCAAACTAATTAATAGTCGGCCCAATAAAGAGGACTTTAAGCGACAACTACAATTTTTAGTCACTAAATATTAGTTTGTCTTACTTGGTACACCGTAATATAATCGTAATCGCAATGCAATTAAATGAGAATTTTTTTATTTGATTACATTACGATTACGATTAAATTAGAGTGAACCAAACGGGGTAAAAAAAAATCATCCTAGATTTTGTGGCCTAAAGTCCTTATCCTTGTAGTACAAGATAATACATAAGTAAGATCTATACCAAAATCATAGGTGTATATCCTTACGACATCCCTTCAACAAACAAGGACAAGAGTTATCGTATCACACCGAGATAGAGTACATCATGTAACCCTGGTCAAGCTATAGGCCTATCGTAGCTTTAGATCATAGCCTATCGTAGCACAATAGTCCAACCCTACAACAAAGCAAGAAAAAGGGTTGGACCATCGCACCACGACAGTCCATGCCCTAGGCTACTAACCGATTGTATAATACACAATCAAATTAGGTTTAATAATCGGCCAACCAATCCTACAGCTTGTTATGTGATATCTGGGTTACCCCATGGCTCATCTTCCTATACAAGTTATGCACATGTAGACCAATAGAAATGTACTCCTATATTCTATATGTACCCATGTGCACTAGTACTGTAATGCCCCAGTCCCAAAATATGTAGGACTAGGAACGTAGACATGCCAGCTGTATTCATACGAAGTATACTCCAATATATGGAACCTCGTATGGATACATAAGCTGTAAAATACAGTAGAACCATAACTAACTAATCTCATCCACAAATCAAAGAATAAAAGATATCATATATCAACTATGAATTTGTCTTGATACAATATGTTGGGCGGAGACAAATCCACTACCAACAAAATAAGGAAATGAAATACAAGGAAAATGAAATGAGTGGCGAGCGAAGCGAAGACGAACCAAATGCAATCATCCTCGAAGAAGTAGCGAAGATCACGGCTAGAGCTAGAGCACCTGCGAAAGACAATAGCACACACCTGGCAAGAAACCAGGCCTCAGATGGACGTAACAAGACACATAATAGCATGACATATAAACTGAATAAATATTGCTCAAATGAATAAGTAAATCGAATTATAACATGTTCCAATACGCACCTACTGAACGAGCGTACCATCCCCCCAACCAAACAAGGACAGAAGATGGTAAACTAATTTACGGTAACGTATCTTCCCATGCTATGAATCCAATATGGTATCCGGACCCCAACAAGGTTCAATACCTTCTCATCGAAGTAGTAAGTCACACCTACAACCAAACAAGGACAAGATGTGACGAACTAATCCGCGATAAGTTATTATTCCAAGCCACGGTCAGATACAAGTACCCAAACCAAAAGTACTCGTACCTAACGGATAAGGTAGCCTACCGTTCTAAGTGATACGTAGTTAAGAACAATCCTTCCTACGCATGGGCCGTGGCTGAATAGGATCGGCGTAGTCCCCCTTTGGGCACCAGAGGCCCCATCAGGAAGAGCATGACGTTCCGCAGAATCGTCAGTGGCCGTCAGTAATCTTGGGTCATCAACCCCGTATCTCCAGCGGAGAGTCCGGGTCACAAGGGAAGTGCATCGAAGCCCATACGCCAAGGAATTGTCCTCCCCACCCATTGCCTATTGTGTTGCATCCACAACACAAAACCTCTATAACCGCTAAGTCAAACTAGCATGCAACCTCTATTAGCGGTTATTCCTATCTCACGGCTTGTACGTACTGGTGGCCAGCCAATCACGCACTTCCGTGTTCTACATGCGACACACAACTTCGTGTTTACAACGTGTCAAGGCCAATGAATGCAACACACATGGTGGTCCCTTAAATCTAGGTTTAATTTGTAAGAAAATAATACACAGCATGAAATAATGAACAGTAAGTTCTAACAGTTATGCCATGTATCACAGTTTATTTTGCATAAAGAAAATAAATAATGCATGAAATATGAGCTAAAATAATTAAACAGCGAATGGCAAGGTGTCTTGCCTGGTAGAGCGCCTGGTGTGCTGCGATAATCATGGTGGCATGAACTGCGAGTTCGGTGCAACAACTATGCATGGGGACCTCTGATGGTGGCATGGACAGTTCCATTGGGTCCGGAAGGATCAATTTGGTTAGGGTGGACATAAGGTAGTCTCAAAATTGGCGAAGGAATAGGAATAAACTGGGACTAATTGAGGGCATGAGGTTAATCAAAAAATATTTATAATACTCGAAAAGGAAGATAAATAAATAAATAAAAATAATTCTAATAGTAAAATAGTTTTTAGACCAAAAGTTTGAAATATAAAGAAAACTTGCTTTCAGGCAAAACTCTAGGTTTGTAAAATACTATTTTAGTGATAGAAACCATATTAGTAAAAATACCAAGAAATTTTGAAACTACATTTTTGTAGGCCAAAATAAATAAATAAATATAAATATATATATATATATATATATATATATATATATATATATATATATATATATAAATATATATATATATATATATATATATATATATATATATATATATATATATATATATATATATATATACAATAATACTTCTATCACAAAATATGGTATGCTATCCCTAATATAACATAATTTGTAAAAATACTAGAATTTTAATAAAAATATAAAAAGGAACAGCAACAACTGTACTGCCCTCCATAATAATATTAGTAATGGAAAATAATAATAATAACAATAATAATAATAATAATAATAATAATAATAATAATAATAATAATAATAATAATAATAATAATATGATAATAATAAGAACACCATAATCAGTATTAATAACTAATAATAATAATAATAATAAAGGAAACCAGTAAAAAAAGGCAATTGATAAAGGCACTGCCTTTTTTGATCGGGGCTAGCCCGGATTGGGGCTAGCCCAATTTTTTTGGGGTTTTACTCAGGACAGCCCATTTTTTTTATCTAGGGCTGTCCCAAAGTAAAATTTCCCCAAACTCAAATTTTCCCTCTCATTTGCAAAAATTTTTCTCTCTCTTCCTAAACCCTAACTCCTCTCTTCTTCTTCTTCCTCTTCTCCTCCACCATTTCTCCATCTCCAAGCAAGAAGTTAATTTGAAAATTCCTAGAAATTTCTTCCACTCTAGAAATTTTCTCTTCTTCTTCCCCTTCTCTTCCAAATTTTTTTTCTCAAGAAGATCGATGGCACCCAAATTCTTTCTCTATTTGTTTCCAAAACCCTAGAAATTAAATTGAAAAATTCAAGCATCCATTACATTGTTTATTTCAATTGTCTGTAGCCCATTTGAATTAAACTACATTCGGAGTGGGAAATTATCCATTTAAATTAAACACAAGTTTGCACGAACGAAAAAACTGTGCGTCGACCAGGACTGTCCAATTTTCTGGCAGTCCTACAAACTGAATGGACTGCCAGAAAACTGGGCAGTCCTAAGTCACGACATGTGAAACAAAGGACTGCCCAATTTTCTGGCAGTCCTACAAACTGAATGGACTGCCAGAAAACTGGGCAGTCCTAAGTCACGACATGTGAAACAAAGGACTGCCCAATTTTCTGGCAGTCCTACAAACTGAATGGACTGCCAGAAAACTGGGCAGTCCATTCAGTTTATTGAACATAAAATGATGGGATCCTGATGGGATCCTGATTATGGCTATGGATTCTTGTAAGAATTTATAGTGCTTTGGTGCTGAAGGAAATAATTGGATAGGTTGGCATGTCCATTAGGTAAGATATTTTTGATGGTATATATATGGAACTGATGTTGGTATTTAGCTTTCTTGGTCAGTGTTATGGAAAAATAATATAATTTCTCCTTTTTATAGAATAATCTGGAATTCTAATGTTTACCTACAATAGTTTCTAATGTGAATAGTATGCGATGGAAGTATCAATATGGTGTCAGGACTGTAATACAAAATAATAGATCTAGAAAACCAGTAGGCCTAGCTATTATTATTCAACGGAGGATCCCAATGATTCCAATTGTATGCAGATGCTTTCTGCAACGTGGTACCGATTCTAGTGGTAATTGCAAAGGACTGTCCAATTTTCTGGCAGTCCTACAAACTGAATGGACTGCCAGAAAACTGGGCAGTCCTAAGTCACAACATGTGAAACAAAGGACTGCCCATTTTTTTGGCAGTCCTTACTGTATTCAGGACTGCCAAAAAATTGGACAGTCCTACATACTGTAAGGACTGCCAAAAAAATGGGCAGTCCTTTGTTTCACATGCTGTGACTTAGGACTGCCCAGTTTTCTGGCAGTCCAGTCAGTTTGTAGGACTGCCAGAAAATTGGACAGTCCTTGTTTACAATAGTTGAACAGCAATATTAGGGTTTCCTCCCATATTATGGTTCGTATATTATGAGGAGCCTTTGGGTGCCATCGAAATTGGAAATGAGAAAAAAATTAGGGATAACAATATTAGGATTTCCACCAATATTATGGTTTAACATTTTGTTGTTGTTGTTGTTGTTCTTCTTCTTCTTCTTCTTCTTCTTCTTCTTCTTCTTCTTCTTCTTTTGGATGGGTTAAGGAAGAAGAAGAGGAAAAAAATAGGAAAAAAAAAAAGTGACTTTTATACTAAAGAGTGGGCTAGCCCTAATAAATTTTTTCAATGGCAAACTTGTAAATAACACAAACTTACAAATGGGCTAGCCCCGATCAAATTATGCATTGCCTTTATCAATTTCCTAAAAAAATCATAGAAAAAAAATCAAAACAAAAGAAGTTAACACAGCTGTTCCAGAGAGAGTGAGAAAAAAAAGGGGGCGGAGAAGGAGGAGCAGACGAGAGAGGGAGGTGAGAGAGAAGGAGGCTGGAGAGTGAGAGAGGAGCAGAGGAGTTGGGGAAGAGGGAGAAACGAGAGCGAGGAAGTGGGATCGAGAGAGCGGGGTGGTCGAGAAAGTGAGGCGGAGGGCGGTGGAGGATCGGCGCCGGCGACTGGGGGCGACGCGACCGGGGGACGGGTTTCGACGGCGGCTGGCGCCGTGCGGAAGTCGAGGCGGCGCGGTGGAGAGCTCGTACGGCTCCGGCACGCGGAGAGAGGAGATGAGGGCCGAAGGTCGGGAGATGGGGCTGTGGGATTTGGGGCGGTGTGGAGCGGAAGAGCGGGGGCTCGGCCGTAGAGGAGTGGAGCGGCGGCGGATCTATGGAGGAAGAGAAGTCGGGTGTGGCGGAGGCGGTCGGAAGAGGGTCGGGTTTCCGATGGTTCGGCGGAGGGAGCGCCGGCCACCGGGCGGCGCAGGAGGCGCAGAAGCCTAGGCGGCGAGGAAGAGGAAAGGGGAGGCGGAGCTGTCGGCGGAGGGCAGCGCGCGCTTGCTCGGCGGAGGCGGCTAGGACAGCTGGGGCGGTCGCCGGATCTCCGGCCGGTGGCGCAGGTAAGGGCAGTGATGGTGTTGGTTTCTATATTTTTCTTTTCTCTATTTTGTGTGGTGGTGGTGCTGGGCTGCCGCGGCAATGGCCGCGGTGGTGTTCTGGTCGGGTGGGTGAAGTCGGAGGACGGTGGTTGGGTTGGAGTCGGGGGTCTGGTCGTACTGGCGGTGGGGGTACTGGTGGTTTCTGAGACATGGAGGAGGGGGCTGTGTCGAGGTCGGACACGGGTTTGATGATGGCAGTAGGGTGGTCGGCGGTTATTTGTGGTAGTCGAAGGTTGCGGGGATAGTGGCTGGTCGTGGAGGCGGGGTGTGTGACAGGAGACGGGTACGGCGAAGGAGATGGCAATGGACAAGACGGAATAGGGTTTAGGATTAGGACTGGATGTTTGCCGTGTCGGGATTATCGACGCGGAGGAGATGATGAATGTATATGTAAAGAAATAACTTATTGGATAGACACCGGGGTCGGACCCGAGGCCGTCACGGCTGACACGGAAGAGATGGACACCGACACGAGGCACGTACACTTTGTGGAAATTTGTGGAAGAGTGATGAAAAGTTGGAGAAGTACCTGCCTATTTATAGGATGTGGGAATTTCCAATTTGGATAGGATTAGGAGAATTTAAACCCAAGTAGATAAATCATCTATTTAAATTAAATCAATCAAATCAAATCCAATCCAATCCAAATCCAATTAAATCTAATTAATCCCTATCCTTTATTAAAAACAATTAAGATAAATCAATTTACAAATATAGATACTTATTTAAATAAATCCAAAAAATTTAAATCAACATTTAGATCTTTACAAAAGTTTGAAATATATTTTCCAATAATATTAATAATAATAATTTCGAAAATTACATTAATATTTTAAATATCTTTTTGAATAATAAAATTATTAATATTAATGAATCTCAAAAATTACATTTTTACTAGCAAAATATTTAGGATTTATATGTATGCATAAGAATATATTTTATTATTGATAACTATTATAAACGAAAGACTTTTTATAAATAAATAAAATAATGGAATTGGAAATGTTGATATGATAGCAAAAATAATTATTACATATATTATTTTGAAACTAAAAATGTTTTTCTAAAAATATGTACGCTCGCACATATTCGTACTCGTCGAGCAAAAATAAAATTTCGTGCGCGACGTAAAATACGACTACGCGATGTACAATACAAAATTTTAAATCCGTACAAATATTAATAAAAATAATTAGTAGAAATTTAGGGGTTTTACAAGTACACTTCATTCCCATTGGTCCATATGTGCATGACTCATGTAGGAATATGAGCCACATAGCTTACATCCCGTTTGAGGGGCTAGCCAAGCCATAAATAACACATTGTATGTAGAATACGCACCGGTCCTTCGTAAGGCCACCGTGCTAAACAGATCAGTAACAATTCCATTTCTCCTATAAGAAGATGCCGGCTTGGCATATAACAGTAGTCAAATACTGCACTCCACTAATGCAGATGATATATAGTATCCATGGTGGCTAGCCTTGCATTCCAAACGGATAACTCATGGTATCCGCGGGTGGTTGACATACATGATCTTTGGATCTTGTTCCCTTCCAATATTTCTATAAATTTTAGTTTCCTGATTAACCCTACAGTTATCTAGAATCTGGTATCGTGGTTATGCAATCATCCTCCTAGGTGTCCTACCTTAGTATGTTTGCGCTAAGTACAAATCTATATTGGTTCTCGTGGTCCCAATCGAGATTTATTTCTAGTGTAATGTAGCAATCAAACAAACATCCTATTTATACTACAATTACATACCAACTACAGAACGTCTGTGCAATAATCATGAATATACTATAATATCAGGAATATATAGCACCTTAGTGCACAGGTAGCACCTCAGTACATAGGCAGGATAACACGCTTGGTGCAGAATCAAGAAGTATCAACACGGATACAAGCAGTCAAGCTAGGATATAGGGTAAAACAGTCAGTCAAGCAAAATTCTCTACTCACATCATAGCATGTATATCATGTCATGTATATAGTCCATGCCTCAACTGTAGTAGTCTATTAAGTACCTAAGTAGAGTCTACAAATCTAATTCATCGATCATTGATCATCATTCAGGAAAATTCGGAACAACACAAGTCCTCAAGTTCAATATGATGTACACCCTATATAAAGCCCGGAATTCCTCAAGTATTGGCACTAAGCTATAATACATGGTTCCTAAACATCATAGAAGAAGGTTCGAAAGTCATCAGGACCGTAAAACTACCAAATTCAATTTTGGATCACAAATCGATATATCGTCGGTACACACTAGAATACTGGCGGTATGGTAGTTTTATGTCAAAAATGCTCTATGTCATGGCAACCGGTATACCGTCGGTACACAATATTATACCGACGGTATGTCGTTCTAGTCTTCCGAGGGTTCCCAGTATATAAAAATGGTATATCGCTGGTACACCAGTGTGCTATCGGTATGCCAATTTTATACCCCTAGGACTCTATGTCATCCCAACTAGTATATCGATGGTACGCACCAGTGTACCGGTGATACGTTGTCACTGCTACCCAGGTGCGGTAAACCCATGAAAATAACATTTTTGTAGTTTTGATCTCGCCCCAATCTCATTTAAATTTCCCTAATAAGTTCTAATGCTACTAGTATGTAACATACATCATTCTAGGCTAGTTGTCTATGATGAATCTCAAGTATCTTAAGTTATTCACCAATATCCCCAATATCACAAGTAAAATTCCTGTTTTGTTCTAGGACCATATTCTAAGCCAAAAATCCAACAAAACCGTAATATAATTGCAATGGAATGTTAAAATACAATAATGACATGTACTAAAAGGATTTAAACATATACATATGAAGGAAGAATGAAAATCAAGGAAAATGTATGTTTCTTCACTCTAGCAAGATGTACTTGCCTTACGTTAGCTATCAAAGCTTAGTCTTCTACACTCCTCCAAGGAGAATTCAGAAATCACTCCCTAGGTTCCAAAACCTAGCTCCAATGGAAGACCAAGGAAGAAGAAGGAAGAGAAATGGAGAGGAAATGGTAAAGAAGAGGGAAAAGAGAAAGAAGAGGGGTTTTTTTTTTAATGAAAAGGGGATTGATTCTTGGCCATTGATCATGCCAAGTCATTAATTCGAGGCCGCCATATCAAATCCTAGCCACTCAAACAAAACCAAATATCCACTAGGTAAAAGAAGGTCTAGTCAACAAGCTGACTGAACAATTTTGTGAGCAGACATTATACCAACGGTATAGTGTAGTATACGGACGATATACTGGTCTGAAACCAAATTCTCAATTTTGAGGATTTTTGGGTATTTCTTTTACGTACAGGTCCTATTACAGGTCTATGGCAATGCCAATGAGTATCTTACTAGTCCAGGGTAGTCTCGTGTATTATAATTTTTTTTTATATAAAACTATTAATCAAAATACACTTGTATAAGTAAATTAATCAATTATCCTACGAAATACAACTACGACTATATTATAAATAAAGCCTGAACCATAGACTAAATTCATATCCTATCGAGGCAATAATACACCCCTACAACCAAACAAGGACAATGTGTTTAATACTCCTCTGAGATAGTATATATGTCCATACAGGGGTCAGGGAATAACATTAAAATAAGCCGATCTAGCGGATTATCCTGTCGGGTCTCCAACTATGACAAGAAATCTAATAAATTCGATACTCATCAAGATACTCAATCACTAATACAAGGATACAGGCACAAGCAATACGTACAAGATACTGTATCAAATATGATACATGAATAATACACAAAAAATACGTATATCGGGAACAGTGAGTGACATCACTACCCTCCTTAAAAAAATTATCCTCGAAATTTCACTAAGATCAGCCTAAAAAAAGAAGAAAATCACCAAACTAACTACAAGCCTACCTACACATGCAACCATAAAGAAGACAACAATCATGCAATGAAGAAAAGCAACATCCACACTACATGGATGATATTCAATCACTAGAGATGAGATATGAAGGCATAAGAAGAAATATACCTCTAAAATCGAACAAGTGTAGATATCTGGCTCTGATATCATCCTTGTGCTCCTATGTCGACTCTTCTGACGAGTGATAGCCCCAGGCGATACGGACAAGGTTGATAGTCTGATTCTTGAGCACCTTCTCTCTCCGGTCCAACATAGATATAAGTGCTCCTCATAGGACAAGTCAGTACCACTGATTAGCTATAAAATGGTTGATGATGTGGCTCGAATTCGAGATATAGCTACACAACTGAGATACATGAAAGACATCATACACCTCACGAAGCGAAGGCAGAAGGGTAAGATGATAAGCAACACCGCCCACCCGCTCGAGGATATCGAAAGGACCGATGTACCGCAGACTAAGCTTTCATCTTACTCCAAATCTGATGACACCTCAGGTAGAAACAATTCGTAGGAATATATTATCATGGTTGCTCGAGGCATATGACTGGTAATGCCAATCTGTTTGCAACGCTATCGATGGGGAAAGAAGGATACGTCTCCTTCAACAATAATCTGAAGGGTACATAATAGGTAACGGTAACGTTGGTAAGTCTCCCTACCCTGTAATAAATGATGTTTGTCTAGTACTAAAATATAACCTACTCAGTATTAGTCATTTGGATGATCATGGCTATGGTATTAATTTTGTGCCTAGGATGCTGATCTGTTCAATGATGATGTCGATCCTGCGTAACCCGAAGTCGCTCCCTGATCAGTCTGACCACCTCTATCATTTGATTGATCATCTCTGGTCCAATATTTTTTGCTCACCAACATCATCCCATGCCAAGGAAGATATATACTTTCTTCCATACAATGCCTAAAATAGAGCAGTCTAAACGCTTGCCTCATAGCTATTGTTATAAGAGAACTCAACTAGATTAAGATGATCCTCCCAAGACCCTCTAAAATCTAAAGTGCAAGATCGAAGCATATCCTCCAATGTCTGAATGGTCCTCTTTAACTTCTTGTTTGTCAAAGATGATAAGCTGTACTGAACCTCAAATTAATACCCAAACATTGATGCAAACCTTGCCAAAAGTGAAAAGTGAACCTGCCATCTTGATCTGATACTATATTTACCAAAATATCAATGTTGCCTCACTATCTGCTTATGTTCATCTTTGCCAACTGCTCGGTAGACTGTCCTGGCCTAAAAGGATGAAACCTTCGTAAGACGATCTACTATTATCCAAACTGCATCTCAACCAGTCGAGGATCTAGGTAAACTGGTTACGAAATCCATCGTGATATGCTTCCAGTTCCACTCTAGAATATGGAGCAGATGCAATAATCCTACCAGCCTCTACTGCTCAGCCTTCAGCTACTGGCGTACCAAAAATTGAAAGATAAACCTCGCTATCTCCTTCTACATCTCCTGCCACCAGAAATGCTACTTGATATCCTGATACATCTTCTGTAACCCCCTAAAATTTTACTATATTTTAATTTTATTATTAGATTAATTATGGTAATTTTAGATAGAGTTATATATATATATATATATATATATATATATATATATATATATATATATGTTAATAGAGCTTTATTATTTTAGTTTATGTAGAGAATTTTTTTCCCCCACAATTAACATTTTTCTAGAAGTTAGTTTATTACAAAATATATTTTTTGGTAAAGTTTTATTTACGTAGAAAAATTATTGTTAGTTTCAAAGATTCAAATATAATTTTCTCCATAAACTGCTAAATTATTTTTAAATATGATTTTGGATTTATGTAAATATATTTAAAATTTAGTATTAAATAATTATTTAAATTATTTCATAATATTAACTATTAATTTAAATTATTATCTTAATCAATTATTGATTAGGATTAGATTTATTTGATTTAAATTTATATAAAGTTTAATCTATTGGGAGTTTCTAGGATTCTTGATCTTTATCCAAGATGAAATTATCTCCACCTTTTTAAGGAGAGCCTTTCCTTATTACTTTTCCAAAACCCAAATATTTCCCATCCATCCACAATTGTGTACATGTACCGTGGGTATGGGTTTATATTGCATGGTTAACCTCAAATGGAATGAGATTGGACATCTATTGCTTGTTATAAGTAGAAATTAGTCAAGATTGTTGTGTAGTTAAAATGGAGCACATAAGGTGTGTTTGGGTGGAACATGTATGTCATGGATGTAGAGTGGCTCGTCAAGATCATAAATGTGAAATTTGTTGGAAGAAGAAGACTAGTTTTTGCTCCAAATATCAAAGTCACGGTAGAGGGTATCAAATGATACAAATAGAAGATGGAAGTTATGAACCACTGACTTATTACCTTAATTGGAACCAATTCATCCCAATCACTTGCTAATCTATAAAACCCTAACATTTTAGAGGGGCAACCTAATTAAACTTGTTATACCTCTAATCCTTCTCTGTCTAACATAGGTAAGTAGTAGAATGGGTTGATCCAATGATCCTAGGGTCTCTTGTTAGGGTTAAGTTGCCTATATAAATTCTATACTGCCACTCTGATCAAATCGTTCTAACGAATAAAGGTGTCTATCCAAACCTTCGTATTAAATAGTCAATTCCTTCTGAATTTCTCTATCAGCTTCCTTCTATTCTACGATAAATTATAATCCCAATAGTTCATCAAGCACGAGTATTTGTCCTTCCAAAATAGGGAAATACGAGAGTCCAAAATAAGGAGGTCAAGAAAGATGATCGACTTCAGTCACTACTAAAATCTGTCAAATCAGCGACGCCTCAGGACGTCGCTAAATAAGAAAAATACGTCGCTAATTGAAATTAACGACATTTAGACGTTGTCGCGATTAACCTAGTCACTAAACAACACGACATCGCAATACGTCGCTATTGCGATGACACTTAGCGACGCATACACGTCGCTAATTCAGCGACTACCATCGACGTAAAACGACAGCAGTTACCGACGTAACCTAGCGACATTGAGCGACTTGACATGCATCGATGCTGACCTGGCTTGAGAGCCAAAAGGCGACGTTCTGCGACTTTTGTTACGTCGCTATAGTACCAAAATATAACGACGTTTAGCGATGTGGTACGTAGCAACGTTTAGTGACGATCAGCGACGGTATTCATCACAGTTAGCGACGTTTTGATACTTACTTAGCGACGTAATCTTTCGTTGCTGGACGTCGCTGAACGTCGCTAATATTGAAAAAAAATAATAAAAAATATAGCATTTGCAGTATCCCCTACAACATTTGCAGCATCCCCTACAGTACTTGTTACAACAACGACGGTGTGTATCACGAACACAATATCAAACAACACAGATACACACAATCACGAACACGTTTGAAACACAATCTCATCAATCAACACAGATATATGAAAAATTGTAACAACATTGTCAAACATAATGCTCCACATAAGAATAATGTATGTATAACCACATAAAAGATCCAACAATGGGCCATCACACAATAATATATATATATGTCGACTACGGCTGATCAGGAGGAGCATCACTGCTCCTGGAAAGAAGGTAAGCATACTGCTCCGGTATAAGAACCACCGACGATGATAAAGGAGGAGGCAATGCAACCGCTGGAGAAGGAGGCAGTGTAACCGCTGGAGAAGGAGGCAGTGTAACCGCTGGAGATGGGTGCGTCCGCGTCTCCTCTAGGGCTAGCAGTCTGGCGCTGCATTGCTCCATGTAAGCCGCTATCCTAGTAACGGTTCATGAATGGACTCCTGCGTCCCCTGTACGTGCCGCACGGTGCGCTCGAGCTCGTCAAAGCGTGCGGTGACCGAAGCAGCATCCCCTTGCGCCTGAGACCCTGGCTGCTCAGAAATCTTCCTCAGCATATCGTCGCACAGCTCAGCAATCTGGCGGGCAATGGTACCCTCGACTCGGGATGACTCAGCCTGTGACGGCTGTGAATGCGCACTGGTAGAGGGAGTCCTGGATGCCTGTATCGCAACAAATGCGTCGTAGGACCCCGTACCGTAGTACGTACCCCTCTGAAGACCACCAACAGCGGTCTTCCAGAGCTCATCCTCCGACCGAGGCGGAGAGGGCTGCGATGTACCAACCCCTCCCTCTGCCAGTACACTAGCACTCGCACGCTCATCACGTAGCCTAACAAACTCTTCCTAGAAATAATTGTGCATCTCTATAAATCAGTACTTACCTAAATTAGCCTAATAAATGTCTAAAGTATTTAATTATTATTAACTATATGGTTATCTGTATATTCTTCAAGTTGTGTTAAAAATTAACGAAATCTAAATTAGTACTTACATAGCTCTGAGTAGCCCGGTCGTCGATGAGCTTCCCGTCCTTCCGATGGATGGCCAGGAAGACGGTCACCATGTTTGCGTCCTCACCCTCTTTACCTGCATGTTTGTTATATTTTATTCTTTAGTAAAATAGAAAATTATATACTCCTACTATCAATAAAATCTTATATTTTGCAATAAATTACATACCAGACGACGGAAATGTTCCGTCATAGGAATCGATCCACCACACCACTTTTCGGCCCTCGTCCTAGCCGTCTTGGCCTTCTCCGACCGCTCTCTGTACCGGGGCTCCTCAAATCGAGCCCTCATCGTGGTCCATTGTTCAGGTGTGATCCAACCAGCAATCGGCTTTCCGGAGCGCTGACGAGCTTTCTGATCGTCAATTGCATCACGGATCAACTTGGCGGCGATGGCAGGAAACTGTCTCTCAATCTGCTCGGCCCGGTGTGGTGCATAAAATAAGTCCTCTATAAGAATTACAAATTAAAATAATAAGTTCTAAAAATACTTAAAATTATATTAATCATACTAAATTAACTATCTTTAGTTACCTTGAAGTGGGCAAACCAGAATGCCTTCCTCTCTTCCGAGGCATCCGAGTAGTTGATCCACGGACTCCCATAGTTGGACCTTAGAAAGGAGCCCAACGCTCTCTGTACCGACGATGGACGATATCTGTATACAACGATAACCGACGTATTAATGAATATATATAGATATACAGACATGCATAAAATATATATATATATATATTCATTTAACTTACTTCGTAGGACCGTCGGCCTAAATCTCCATCCTCGTCTCGTCCTGAGGTGCGCATGGAGGGTCGCTCTGGTATGGATCCGCCCGGGCGGGAGTAGGGACTACCTCCTCTACCTGCTCCCCACCCGCCATGCTGCTGTCAGCGGTAGGAAGGCTAGGGGAAGTAGTATGATCAGCAAGCCTGGAACTGCTCGTCGCAGGTGTACTGCCACCCGGACCTGCGATCGTATGGTACAATGGAGTGCTCGGGTCAGACGATGGTCTGGATCCATCCTCTGGTAACGGAGCTCTCTGCCCACCTAAAGACACGGCTCGTCCTGACCTATCTCCGTGTCGTCCTGAGGTGCCTCCGCGTCGTCCTGCCATGCTGATAATAACATATGATTGAAAATATAAATAAATACAATGACAGTTTAGAAATATCTGTATACATTGGAGTTCATAATTTAATTTTTAAAAAATCTGAATACTAATAGAAATGATCATAGTTCATAATTTAAGATTACAGAAATATGAATACATCAAAATTACAGTTTCTCAATCATCCTCTGAAAATTCATCTTCTTCGTTTGCCTCCTCCTCCTCCTCCTCTTCCTCTTCCTCCTCATCGTCACTAGCATCTCCTTCGTCTTCCCCTTTAGATACTTATACCTCTTCTACACAAGTAGATATTGAATGGAAAACTTCTGCTGAGTCGACATCAACTGTATTTGGTACAAGAGGCAGCTCGTCCTCCTGATAAGCCACTTCATCGACGTCGTAGGTATTTCTGGCTTTAGTCTTGCATACTGCCCACCAGTCGTACCTCGTTGTTCCCCGTCTAGGATATGTTGTAAAATATACGAGTTGAGCTTGACTTACTAGGATAAATGGTTTGTATCCTTGGTATCAACGACGGTAGTTAATATCCACAAGACCATGCTTGTCAATTTTCCATCCTTGATCTTGTATGGGATCGAACCAATCAACTTTGAACAACACGATCTTGGCAGGCTCTATGCCATAGTTGTACGTCAATTCCACGATCTCCCGTAAGACGTCATAGAAATCATTGCCTGGAGTGACATCTTTGTAGTTTGTAGATTTGATACACAAGCAACTATTTTTTGTCGAATCAAGATCCAGGAAGCTGTCTCTGATGAGAGCATTTGTTGACTTGAACTTAAACCCATTCACGTAATAACTTGGCCATATTTTGATGGCATAAATTGGTCCCTTGGCAAGAGTTCTAATAGATTCATTCTCAAGGATGACGTCCGGACGATCGACCTAAACACGAGAAGATACAAAATTAAGTTTAATGTTAAGTTATTTCTTGTGCAGTTGTGAATGGAGGAAGATTCTAACTAGCTTCTTACGTACATATGCAGTCAACCAAGACAGAAAATGAAGTCTCATTTCTTCTTCTACTTCTTCATCTACAATGTATGGTCTACTTGACCTCACCTCATCATTACATTTGCTAAAAACCAATAAATATCGGGATATACTCGTTAAATTATAATAACGTAATCAACAAATAGATGACTTGAACGTTGAAGATTTTCATTTACCACTCTAGCTTTTCTACTTCATCCTCCTCGCAGTTGAGTAATATATATAACTGGGCAGCCTTTAGTTCCTCATCATTCAAATATCTCTTTTTCAGTTTTCCAGAAGGCTTTCCAAGAGCATTGAAGACTTTCAATAATGCATCATTATATTCTATATCTCCATCGTCGTTCATCGGAGCTCTTGTTCTATTTGTAGCAATATGAGGCTTGAAATACATTGAACAAAAGTTTATAATCTCCTCAAGGACATAGGCTTCACAAATAGAACCCTCGACCCGTGCCTTATTTTTCACCTTTCTCTTCAGGTGGTTTAGATGGCGCTCGAACGGGTACATCCACCGATAACCGACGGGCCTACCAACACGTGTCTCATATGAAAGATGAATTGACAAATGCTCCATAGAGTCGAAGAATCCAGGAGGGAACACCCTCTCAAGCTTACACAATGTTGCTGCAATGTCCTTCTCATGCTTTTCAAGCCGATCGACGAGCAACTTAGTAGAACAAAGATCTCTAAAGAATATGTTAAGCTCTGTCAGTGGATCCCAAACGACCTGAGGTAAGAATTCCCGAAATGCAATCGGGATTAACCTCTCCATAAAAATATGACAGTTGTGGCTCTTTATACCCTGTAGTTTGTTCTCCTTCGGGTCAACACATCTTCTCAAATTCGATACGTACCCGTTTGGAAATTTTAGGCCCTGGATCCACCTACAAAGTTTACCTTTGTCCTCCTTGTCCAGTAAGAAAATGGCCCTGGGCTGTTTATACTTTCCACTGCCTTTCTTTATCAAATGCAACTCTGGACGTCTGCATATTTCTTCTAAGTCCAACCTGGCCTTGGGATTGTCTTTCGTCTTTCCCTTTACGTCCATCACAGTATTATTATATTGTCAAATATATTCTTCTCGATATGCATGACATCCAGGTTATGTCTGAGCAGATGGTCACTCCAATATGGTAGGTCCCGAAATATACTCCTCTTCGTCCAGTTGTGAGCGCGGCCAAATCCATCACACTTGTACCCCGCTGTAGGCTCTTCAATAGCACTTGACAATTCTGTAACTTCCTCCCATATCGTGTCCCCGGACCACCGTGGCGGTGAACTGGACTTCTCAACCACGCCAGTACGAAAAGCATTCCTGTTCCTCCAGTACGGATGATCCTTTGGCAGGAACTGTCGATGACAATCAAAGAAGCACGGTTTTCCTTCGTGTTTCAAACGAAAAGCCTTAGTACGATCCATGCAATACGGACATGCAAAACGACCATGGGTGCTCCATCCCAATAACATTTCATAGGTCGGGAAATCATTGATGGTCCACATTAGTACGGCCCTCATCTGAAAGTTTTGCTTTCTGGAAACATCATATGTGGTTGCACCTACTTCCCACAACTGATTTAGCTCATCTACCAAGGGCTGTAAGTACACATCGATGTTCCTCTTCGGGTTCTTTGGACCTGGAATAATAACAGTTAGGAACATGTAAGGAGTCTTCATACACATCCAAGGCGGCAAGTTGTACGGAGTAACAATCACAGGCCAACAAGAATATTGTGAGCCCGAAAGTCCAAATGGGGTAAAACCGTCGGAGGAAAGCCCCAATCTGACATTACGCGGCTCCAAAGCAAAATCGGGATACACTCGATCAAAGTGCTTCCATACTTCCCCGTCGGATGGATGATCCAGTACTCCATCTATTTGTTTTCGCTTGTGCCAACTCATATTATCAGCTGTCTCCTTTGCCATAAACAACCTCTGCAACTGCGACGTCAAAGGCAAATAGTGCATCAAATCTGTTGGCTTGCGTGCACCAGAAGTCCTTGTTGTACTAGTTGTCTTGAAGCGATCGGCACCACAAAATCTGCAGACGTCTTCATCCTTGTCGTCCTTATAGTACAACATGCATCCGTTGTGACATGCATCAATTTTTTCATACCCCATCCAGAGCAATCTCACCATTCTCTTGGATCGGTAGAAGTCTTTAGGTAACTTGCCACCCTCCGACAATATATCTTTAATTAACTCCAGGATTCGGTTGTAGCATTCTTGAGACATGAGAATGTTAAAATCTGATTTTATGCTCAACAATCTTGTAATCACCTCCAACGGTGAATGGTCATCACAACCAGGATATAAAGGAGTCCTTGCATTCTCCAGCAACTCCATGAACTTTGCAGCATCGACATTCGGTGCCTCCTCAGCTGCATATTGATTGTTCGGATCGAAACTAGGCCCCGTAGCATCGAAAACCATGTTCGTCCACCCTTGGTCGTAATCAGCATGCTCGTGGACATCTACATAAGGCTCCAGCTCGGAGGCTAAAGGCACAAGTTCTTCATGTACGGTCCACTGATAATAATTTGGCATGAAATCCCTCGAATACAAATGATATGTCACATCTGTAGGAACCCTAGAGGGGGGTGAATAGGGCCAAGCTAACTAATCAATTACTTAGCACAAGCTAATGGGCAATTTAAAAATATATGTGTAAGAGAAGAAGCAATAACAATACCGACACACGATATATCCTGGTATCCTCCCTAGAGGCAATCCAGTTCCGGAACTCTCTCCGGATTTAATCCACTATTTGAGAAAATAGTTACACACGAGTTTGGATCCGAAGAACTCGCCAACTTCTTACACGAGAGCTTTAATCCGAAGGCCTCTCCGACTTCAACCGAGAGTTTGGATACGAAGACTCTCCAACTTCAACCGAGAGTTTGGATATGAAGACTCTCCAACTTCAACCGAGAGTTTGGATACGAAGACTCTCCAACTTCAACCTTTCACAATAGGTTTTGATCTTCTTATACAATAAGATGAAGATCTTACTTTTCAACTCAATAACTCTAACACAATTTGTGGATGGCAAATGAAAGCTTTGTAGAGTTGTTTGTGGATAGGCTTTGGTAGTTTTGAAATTTTTAGGCTTAAAGCATCACCCTTGAATGAAGGGGTTCAAGGCTATTTATAACCAAAGCATTGAAAAGAGCCAAAGGTAACTTTTCAGTCAGCGACCGGCATACCGCCGGTATGAGTCAGCATACCGCCGGTATACCGGTTTGGGATTGCAACGGCTCGAAATATAGCCGCTGGGATCATTTAATGCTGAAAATCCGACCGTTGGACTTTCAACGTTACTGAACCGGTATACCGTCGGTATGAATCGGTATATCGTCGGTATGCCGATTTTGTAGACAGAAAACTTTCTGTGAACAAAATCGGTATACCGTCGGTATAGACCGGTATACCGTCGGTATGCCGGTTTGCATCCGAAAATGATCCTGGGCTAATTTCTACCCTAGCTTTCGATTTTGCCATCTATTTCTTGTGTTTACAATTATTCCTAAGACTCATTACAGACTCCAGATATACTGTAGCAGGTGCAGGCTTCTTCAGAGTCTTGAAATGATGATGGCATGGCTTGGCTTCTTTTTTTGATAGGTGCTGGCTTTTTTCCTTGGCGGCAGCTGTCCAAAGATATCCAGCGGAACCCCCGAGTGCGTGGCTCCGGAGATGTCGTCGGGTGGTTCAGAGAAATCTTTTGGGATCCGTCGTCTTTGGCCCACCATGATTTCTTCATTGTATATGTTCACATTGATCTTGCTTATTGCTTTTCTGTATGTACATGTTAGACGAACAAAGCAATATACATAGTAGCAAGTATGATAAGTTTAATGCACATTAGGACAATGCTGAGTTTAAGTATAATTGCTAAGGTGATAGCATAAATGTTAGTGATATCATAATGAATAAACTTAATTGAATGACCACAATCAAAAATATAGTTTTGATTTTGGCAACCCGATTAAATTTAAGATAGATAAGCTCATATCACTAATATGTAAACCAATAGGCATATATCACCAAAGGTATAAGTATAAATAGAAATGCTATAGCGATAGTATGAAGATTAGTGATAATGAAATGCTAAACTTAACATATTAAACATATTCAAAAATATGATACAATCATTGGGCCAACAACATCCACTTCCGAATGATATTTCAAGTTGCGACATCTCATACATGGACACTTAATTCTTGTACGGTCCATGTACTGAGGGAACGCCTTGGCAAACTGCAGGAACTGTTGTACACCCTGTATAAATTTATCCCGTACACCGCACATGTCATCAGGATGACGATTGTACATCCACAAACGGTTCCGCAGATAGTAATTTATATCTATTTTAAGATAATTCTGCAAAGATTGAAACAGATAATAATTCATCAGGATGACGATTGTACATCCACAAACGGTTTCGCAGATAGTAATTCATATCCATTTTAAGATAATTTCTGCAGAAAGTAAAGACCGACATGAACTGACGCACGAAAGTGACGATTGTACGACCACAAGTTTTATGTTCTTTAATGATATATTTCACATGCTTAATTGCCAAGTGTAGGGACGAATGGCTCAGAATACAACCCAAAATTCATTCTAGCATACATTAGTGTGAATCATCTATGTTTTGTACATATGGTGTAGTATATGTTCTTATCGAATATAGTATCTGAAGGATGTAACAGAATCAATAAGATGAACCCACAAAATGTAATACTAAGACATTATCTACTACTAATAGATGTAGTGATAGGATTTTGTATCATTATTGTCGAAGGATGGGGGTCGGAGGACAGTCAACTTTATCTACGGCTACATAGTTTCTGTCTCGCCAGTCGAATGGCTGCAGGGACTATATCCTGATCACGATGTCGTACCGTAGATTAATGCAAATTCCTTATAGCAAATGTCGTACATAGATTTCTGTCTCGCCAGTCGAATGGCAGATAAAAAGGTTATATTCAATTTTTTGTCAAGTGTGAGAACGGATGGCTCAGAACACAACCCAAAATTCATTCTAGCATACATTAGTGTGAATCATCTATGTTCTATACATATGGTGTAATATATGTTCTTATCGAATATAGTATCTGAAAGATGTAACAGAATCAATATGATGAACACACAAAATGTAATACTAAGACATTATCTACTGCTAAAAGATGTAGTGAAAGGTTGTCGTATCATCATTGCCGAGGGATGGGGGTCGGAGGACAGTCAACTTTATCTACGACTATATAGTTCCTGTCTCGCCAGTCGAATGGCTGCAGGGACTATGTCCTGATCACGATGTCGTACCGTAGCCATAGATAAATTATACAAATCAAACTAGTCTTAAACACTGGTACCAACTGCCTGAACATGACAGTCCCTAATTTGTACTGGATTTATCCTACCTCTGAGTTTTATACATATTAAAAAGGAAGGCATTTACTGTTAACAAGATAACCTGTCATGAATTGAACAGCAGGCAGACTTAGATTTAGGATTTAAAATGTGGTATTCATGTCAACTTAATTCAGTCAAATGGTACTGAACAGAAAGTCTAATTAAGACTTTCAACTAAGCAGGCAGCCTAGACTGCTGTTCAGAACTTGGCAGGCAAAATCCTATACCATCTGATGACAAACCTATACACACCCTTGCCCAAACCATTTGTTTCAGTAGGTAAAACATTTCAGGTTACTCAAGTAACCTATCGTGCAATATTTGGTGTCAACAACATTCCTTGTTAATTGTAACATGCATACTATCATATCCCAACTCTACCAAAACCTGACCAATATACCCTACACTAATCATTCCATATTTTAGTAATGTCAGTGAGCTAAATCATACTCAATTGTCGAGAATACTTAGGAGAAAACTCATTCACAGGATTAGTATCCATCCTTCGTGATATAGCTGAAATTTTATAGAATATCGATCACTATGGACAAGTTGGACTTAAAACAGGTACTTAAAGGATCTCCGATTTGGAATTCAACAAGTCGATAATAATTATTAGTCAATTTATTCATCATTTCAAAACCCTGAAAATGCCCAAAAAACTTCCAGCATCAGTAAATAGGGATCGAACCCTAAATTGGAACTCGAATCCAAGCAAAACATCAAATTGACAGTTGATATGCCCAAAAAACTCCAATATCAGTATATAGGTGTCACACTGTGAGTCTCGTGTCCACACAGTAGGACACGACGTATCCAAACCAACAAAATAGGTGTCACACTGCTGCTCGTGCGGCGAGTCCACGCTCTCGTGGATACGAACTAGAAGCGAGAGAGAGAGCTAGAAGACGAGGAAAAACTGGGAAGCGGGGACAGGGGAGAGTGTATGTGTGTGAGAGAGAGAGAGAAAGAGAGATGGGGGAGCTACCTGAGGAGGAGGAGGACGAGGCCGAAGGAGGGAGATCGCCGGAGGAGCGCCGCGGAGGAGGAGACCGGAGGAGGGAAATCGCCGGAGGAGCGCCGCAGAGAAGGAGCACACGAAAAATTGGGGTGGAAATTTGTGAATGATCGAAAAGGAAACCCTCGCAGTCTATATGAAATATTTAGCGACGTCCGAAAAGGACGTCGCTAAACGTAGCTGACATTTAATAAACGGCGATGCCGATAAAATTGTGTCGCTACGCGTCGCTACATTAGCGACGTGTACCGACGAACTTGCGACGCAGGTACCTATTTAACAAACTGTAGTCGCTAGACGTCGCTATTAGTCGCTGTTGGCGACTAACAACGACGTCTTAGTAAAACGTCGCTAAACCCCCAAAAATTAGCGATGTTTTATCTTGGAGTCGCTAAATACGTCGCTGATATGACTTATTTTGGTAGTGGTAGTAGTGTTTTACATTGATATCATGTTGATTCTTGATACGGTGTTACACGAGATAGTAGTTATAGATTTCTTGTATGTTGTTCGTGACCAATCTATTACCGTGTTTGTGACCTGTTTAGATCTATGAGTACTGGTCGGGAGGGGAAATACTCTAGACATGTAAACAAACCTAAAATTATACTTGCCTAATAGTAGCCTCATATTTCACGTGCGGGTGCCAGATCTTATTATTGCCTAATAGCAGTCACACATTTCAAGTGCACGGTGTCGGATTTAGCCTTAGCCGTTTACATGTCGAAGTAGTATTTCAACTCACTAGATAGGTACAGTGTCTGGTTCTATAGTATATTGCTGGTTATGGGTCGTTTCTATTTTAGTACTCACTTGCTTTGTTCACTATGCTTAGTTTATGTCATGATTCTATGCTTGTCTTTTCGTCGTGTATTTCATTATTATTTACAGATTTATGGATCTTGTTATTTATTGAATCTGTTATGAGATTGTGCTTATTCCATTTCTGACTGGAAACCAACATTTTTCAAGTTTAGCCGCGACCACTCTTAGCATTAGGAAGGCTTGGGTATGCTGAGGTCAACCTAGAAATAGATAGCAGTTGTATCATTTTCATTAATTGAGAAAACTTTGTATTTTCTTTAATTATAAATATTATAAATGTTGTATTCAAATTTAGAAATGTGAATAAGCAATAAAGTCTATTTTGAGCATTTATTTATTACGGACTTGATAGCGTTCTACCGCTGACTCTGCGGCGTAGGCTGGCTTGGACACGTCTCGTATCCGAAAAAGCGGGTACAGGTCGTGACAAGTTTTTGTGGTCGCCCATGCAGGTCAGTTTTCGTAAAAGATTGCAAACTCGTAATGGTACGTTAGTCGTACTATTGCAAGCCTGCGACTAGAAAATGCTCATTCACAACTTAAGGTTAAATTGATTTAAGAGAATGACTAGGACTAGGAGTCCCTTGTTCAAATTGACCGTGGGGTAGTTAAGGTTGTCATATAGGCCATGCAATTTAGATAAGGAATTATTAAATTTAGATAGCTTGCCAGATCTCTATAGATACACTATTACTTTTGATATGACGATATGATCCAACATGGGTATACTACTCACTTGGTTAGTTAGGCTTTCCTAGAATTAAGGTTATAATCTTGATAACATGTTCAATTTTCTTTTGCTCTATTAGATATAAACATCATATCATGAGTTAGAATTGCCTATTTTAAATTCTATTTTGTTATAAGGAACTGGTTTATAATTTCTGATTTTGTTATTCATATACGAATCTCGAAGTAGGTTGATTCAAAGTTTTTCTCTCAGCCATTTGTAATACATATGAAATAAAGATTAGGATGTCCTTACTTTTATTTCCTTCCCGATCAACCTTTTACTTTAAGGATTGAGACTTATAGGTAGATTTTTACGCTTTCTATCATAGTCAATTAGTTTGAATCTTTAGCAGCTCCTTGAAGTTCTTAGGGATATAGTTGGAGTAATTTTAACGACTGCGGTGGCTAGACAGTAGCGCACTGTCGCCAATTACTGGAGAATGGAGAGTGTGGGTTCACTGCAGCCAGCAGCACACTGGCGAGGCACGACCCATAGAATTAAAATTATTTATAGGAATTGTAGTTTATGGAACATTGCTAAAACTATATCTTCTTGACCTCTTTAGGCCCTTGTGTCAACGTAAGGAAGAGTATCTGATAGCCTAACACAATTGAATCATGGAACCAAGGGTTTGCCACAGCCAGAGTATACGGGCGAGGCATAATTCTCGGTAAAATAACTTCAGACATGATTACAAGTTTAGGATACTATAGAGGATAGGAAACTGTCATGTATGTCCCATAAGACCCAAAACCAATACTAGTAGAAGTTCTGTAAGTTGAGTAGCATGTCTCTCAACCTCGCATTATGTGGTCATTATGATCTATTGACGAGGTAATTGACTAACACTAATCGGTTTACCTAGAATATAGAATTTAGAGGTCCATAACCCATTAGTCGACCAAGGCCTTATGGATAAGAAGATAGTAGGACGACTGTATAAGCAACAACACCAGGTAAGATTTTGATTCTCTCAAAACTCGAACCACTTGTGCCTTTTAAAAATCTTGTATACTTATATTTTGACTATCTTGACCAATGCTGCTATCACAGCCTAGTTTTGCAAGCTTGCTCTTTTATCGAGCTTGATTCAAGAGATATGTTTATTGGGGACGCCTACTAACACATTGTCTAATCAGAATCGACGTACTACGGTCTGATCAAACTTAGTGCACTCGGTTTGCTCTCCCTCAGATTAACCTATATGGATTGAGATGTAGATGTCTTTAGGATCTCATCCACGACTGCTTTGACAATTCCTCTTGAATTATACATTCGCCTTTGAATCACATAATTATATTCAGTGACATCTCACTTGAACTCTTTATTGTTTTTGTCTTTCACTGATTGGAAAGACGAAAGCTCATAATTAATAGATAGATACAGAGTATCCCCCATGGCTATGATAGTCGTATACGCAAGTGTATCTACCATCGGCCAGCCATGTGACTGGAACCTTGCCTTGAGTTACTCGTCCTCCCTTCGACCCTAAACCTACTATCATGATCTTCTAGTCATTGGAGTCCGAGAATGATTAGGATCCTTCCCTTGATCAAATGCCAACCTATGAGACTATCTATTCTCAAGAAACCAATTGTTGGGAGTCTCTAATTATTTTCTTGAAGCTTGCTTTAATTATCAACCCTTAAACCTTAACCCAACCCTTCCACGACCAGAGCCCACAGTTTAGACATGAGAGGAATAGACAAGGGCAATCATTTACCTTGACTATGGTAGACACCCATTCCGAGATTAGTTTCCAACAAATATTACCCTAGTTATGTAAATTTTATTATTAAGACCTAACTATTATTGGAACACCACAGTCAATAGCTTAGCCAAAACCATAGCTTAAATACCCTGACATATTATGATCTACCAGTTATCAACAACAATGCATAGTCACTACAGTCCATACCACTAGAACCCTTGTGACAATGGTCTGACAGGCTTGATACAAATAGGAAATTCATGACTTAGTTGTTAGAAATTTTTTCATATGATATGCCTTAGAGTTGGTTACTCCGTCGATAACTCTTGTATACTATGGACGAGTAGATCATTCTATTTTATCGACCATGTATTATTGTACACACTCGTTTTCCATTATTGAAGAACGATCCTTGACTTGACTTATATATACCGTATCCCGTTATGCCGTGCCTTATTCTTCATTAACAAGAGTCGAGGTACAATATTCGGATTATGGAATTCTTCTAACCTCATTATTCCTAAAACCACGTCCTAGCTTCTAAGGTGGGTAGACTGTAAGCCTTCTAAAATTTTGGGATACACGAGAATTACCGATTGATTAGAATAATTTCCATTAGGATGATAATTAGTGCCCCATGGACTCCCACTTTCCATTTAGATCATTTTGTGTCCCCGACTGTGCCATTAATATTCGGAGCATGA